>OX246738.1:53329737-53887306 GCA_945910005.1 Isoperla grammatica
TCTCTCTCTCTCTCTCTCTCTCTCTCTCTCTCTCTCTCTCTCCTCTCTCTCTCTCTCTCTCTCTCTCTCTCTCTCTCTCTCTCTCTCTCTCTCTCTCTCTCCTCTCCCTTCTAAGATACTTGGGTTTGGTTTGAGTCCTGAATATTTGTAATCTGTCCGTCATTTCCTACTATAACCTCTTATTGACACAAATAGCTTGATTACAATAATTGAGACGTAATGTAAAATAAAAAATAATATGTAATAATATGTAGTAATACAAAATTGAATCTTGGGTTTGAATCACTTTTCAATATCTTGAAGCGTTTTCAAGATAATAGTTAAAATACCGTTAATATGGCGAGTTTTTTTTTTTTTAATAATAATAATACTTTATTGAACATATGATAAATCATATTATTTCAACACTTAAATACAAACAGAAATTCCTGAGTATAATAACTCTTAACTTTCCCAAAATAAAATTGATAATATTTAAAGATAACATAAAGGTTGTGGAAAAAAGAACAAAAACATGGGAAAAAAGTCGAAAAAAAAACCCACTGTCGAAAAAAAAACACTGATCGTTAATATGGCGAGTATAGCCAGCTACCCATAGTAACGAATATAACAATGACGATTGGTGTATTTATTGCAGGATTCCGAACAGCAGATGATATTGACTGCACGGCGCTCATTGGTCGCAAAGGTTGCTCGTCACCAGCCACCACAGATCGACATATTTTTCTCAACATCCTCGTTCGAAGATCACACCTGGTTTCAGACTCGCTCAATGAGGTAGGTTTACTCTGAACACTTGTTGCTCGCAAGCACACGAGGTTTACCGTACACTCTCGCGTGAACACTTTTACACACTCTTTAGTCTTTACCTACATCCTCGTAGATCAGTGCGGCTCAGAGCGTAGTAGAAAGGCTCTAATTCGGTAGGTCGCCGGTTCAGGTTCGCCAGCTAGTCTGTAATAACAATTCATATGCTTTAGTAGTATTCGACTACAATAGTATATTAATGTTATTGTTTACCTTTAAAACACTCGAAGCTTATTCAATTTTGAATGTCTTGACTGGCAGATCCTTAAGTTTGTAATGATTATGTGAAAACTAAATGCACAGACAACTGTCAAGTTAAGTACAGGATTTGTTGCTATGGAATTGTTTTATTATATGCTTTTTACCATACGAAGAACAAGCTCCGTAGTAACCATGAACAAATATTATACTCAATTCGACTGTGTATATCTGGCCAGTCTTTTAAACTGCTGCTTGTCTTAACACAACAGATCGCCAGCAAGCAGAAGGATCTCAAGAAGAAACTGAAGGTGTCTTTCGTTGGCGAGCCTGGTTTGGATATGGGCGGCCTCACCAAGGAGTGGTTCTTGCTTCTCATCAGGCAAATATTCCACCCCGACTACGGCATGTTTGTCTATCATCCCCACTCAAGGTGCTATTGGTTCTCCACGGATCAGGTACGTCACTTCACTCACTCATCTCTTCGGCGTCTCATCTTTCGTTTGTATCTTCCATACAAACCGCTTTCTGAAAATGACGAAAACAAGTCAAAGATATTCATATGGATTAAGCAAGGTAATATATTATTTTCGAGATCGAGCCCTTTCAAAATATCAAATTGGTTCCGTTCTATCTAATTGGCATGTAGGCCTATTGTTTGTTGTTTTCAAGTTTTCTATACACAAACTATAATATGAATAATATAAATTATGAAATGCACAGCCAAATATAGCCTATATGCTTATGGATTGCTAATGATATTATACATTTTCTATCAATAACAACAATATTAGCCGACTTGGTACACAGCACATAGGCCTATACATCAATTCTAGAAACATGACATTGTCATTTAAATTATAATTACCTCACCTGAAATTATTTGCTTTTGTTTCCAGTCTTTAAAGATAGTGTGAATGATGAAATAAACTGATGAAAACTGGTTTTAAATAACACGTAAAGTTATTTTATTTAACAATTCAACTTCATGAGAACAATCTCTACATCTTGTGTAATAGTTGCTATGCAGTTGCTAGGGACAAGCAAAATCAACAAACTAAATAGAATCATTGTTGTCCAAGTGCTTTGCAAATACAGAATACTTGAAGGCAAAGCCACTTGGATTATTCCAAACCACTTAAAGAGTGATATAGCGCACTTTCTCCAACACCCCTTCTCGCTATGTTCACTCGTCGCTAAACACTAGCTGAGCTTGCGAGGCAAAACGATTCAAAAGTTCTTTGGACACGGGCTTCGTAAACATGTCCGCAGTCATGTACTCCGTAGGACAATACTCCGCCTCGATGATCCCTTGCTCTCGTAGGTCTCTGATTAGATGATGCCTGACATCGATATGCTTTGTTCTGGCACTGCAACGATCAGACTTGATCAAATGAATGCAGCCTTGGTTGTCCTCGTAAATTGGTGTAGCACCCACAGCTGGTGCTCCGATGTCTTCCAGCAGTTGACGTAACCATAGCAACTCTTGGCAAGCATGTGCAGCCGCAACATACTCTGCCTCGGTGGACGACAATGCAACGATTGTCTGTTTTCTGCTCGACCACGATACGGTGCTCTCGCCCAGTTGAAAAATGTATCCACTAGTCGATTTCCGGTCAATCTTGTCACCAGCCCAGTCAGCATCCACGTACCCTTGCAGCTCGATCTTGCTTCTTGCTGACAAACGCAGTTTGGCATTGATGGTTCCAGCCAGGTAACGCATTACCCGCTTCACCGACTTCCAGTCTCGTTCTGTGGGTGACTCCACACGACGACTCAGGAAACTGACTGCTACCGCAATGTCCGGTCTAGACACTGTAGCAATGTACAGAAGTGATCCAATTACTTGACGATACTTCTTGTTATTTGGCAACATGGCACTTGGTTCTTCCACTGCTGATAAATAATTTGTTTCCATTGGCGTGGCCGATGGCTTCGTCTCCAACATTCCTTGCTCTTCTAACAACTGAGCTATCTTGGTTCGTTGGTGGATGAGAAATGAACCGTCTGCTTCTCACTCTATCTGGATCCCCAAATAGTGAGCTACTTCACCCAAGTCCTTGGTCGTAAAGTGCTCGTTTAGTTGCGTGCAAATACCCAGCACGACACCTGCAGATTCTCCTGCAACCAGCAGATCATCTACATATATTAACACGTATGTAGTGCTACCAGAAGCTTCCTTTTTCATAAACAAACATGGATCTGCTTTTCCGGACACGAAACCCAGGCTGGCCAACGCTTCGGTGGCCTTCATGTTCCATGCACGAGCAGATTGTTTTAGCCCATAAATGCTGTGCTTTAAGCGCAACACCATATGCTCAAGACCAGGTTCCACGAAACCAGGGGGCTGTTCCATATACAGCTCCTCCTCTAGGTCTCCATTTAGATAGGCTGATTTAACATCAAGGTGCCGTACATGAAGTTGGCGAATGGCCGCCACACTCAATAGCACACGTACTGTCTCATGCTTGACTACCGGCGCAAATGTCTCGTCGTAGTCCTCCCCATAGCGCTGTGAGAATCCTCTCGCCACTAACCGCGCTTTGTAAGTGTGTACCTCACCCTTCGCATCCAGTTTTGCCTTGAATACCCACTTTGATGATATGACTGAGCGTCCTGGAGGGAGTTTAGCTAGCTGCCACACTCCACGTTCCATAAGAGATGACATCTCCTCCTCAGCTGCCGACACCCAGATCTTCTTTTCACGTTCAGGTAACTCCATTACTTGCTTCCACGACAAAGGCTCACGAACTTGTTCCACTTTGACCTTGTAGGAAAGCTTCCTTGGTGGAATCCCTTTGTTTTGTCTCTGTGATCGACGTGGTCGTGGAGGAACAATCTGCTGATTGCCGGCGGTTACTTCTGTTGCTGTAGGCTCTTGCCGAGTCAACTCAGTAACCTCCTCTAAGTCTACCTCAGTGTCTTCATGAACGCTGACGAAGTTTTCATCCGCCACCCCTTCTCCCTTCTGGCTGAAAACTGATTTCACAATCTTCCTTAATAATGTGTGGGTCGTCCTTCTCGATGATGCGTACTGAACGACTTATCCAAATCTTGTTGGTGTTTGGATCCAACAGGCGATAACCTTTAGTGGCGGTGTCATAACCAATGAGCACGCCCAGGATGGCCTTGTCATCCCATTTCTTGCGTTTTTGTTTTGGAACAAGCGAATATACTTTGGACCCAAAAACTCTGATGTGACTTATGTCGGGCTTTATACCATCCCAAAGTTCGCTTGGTGTCTTGTCTACACTTCGGCTCGGTAGACGATTTTGAAGGTACGCCGCAGCGCACACTGCTTCTCCCCAAAATCTCTCAGCAAGTCCAGCATCCAATAACATGCATTTTGCCATCTCAACTAAAGAGCGATTCTTTCTTTCTGCCACACCATTTTGCTGAGGTGTGTACGGCACCGTAAACTGGTGCTGAATTCCCTCATTTTTAAAGAAATTCTTTAGATCCTTGTTGACGTACTCTTTTCCATTGTCAGTACGAAAGATAGTGGGCCTGTGTCCGTATTTAGTACGAACCATAGCAACGTACTCTTTCACACCATCTGCTGCTTCATCCTTGGACTTCAGCAGACGAACGAACGTGAAACGTGAGTAATCGTCAACAAACGTAATCACGTACCGATTACCGCTCGGCGTTGTGGTAGGCATTGGTCCACAGACGTCGCTATGCACTAGTTCACTTGGCCTGGTGGCTCTAGTTTCACTAGTTGGGAATGGCAGTACAGCTAACTTCCCTTTAATGCAGCAGTCACAGTCCACCTGTGCATCACATTTACCAATGTGGATGCCTAGGGCTAGTCCCTCTGTCAACAGCTTTTTAATCGCAGCTGGGTCCCGATGACCCAAGCGACGGTGCAATCGGTGCATGCACTCTTCACTGCGTGCACTCAACGCTGCTTCGTTACCTGTCTTGCACTTCAGCCTAAATAGTGTCCCGTCCAGTTCAGCTATTGCTATTGCGGCCGTCTTGTAGATTATCTTACACGTGGCGCCCTCGAACGTCACCTTGTACCCACTACGAGTTGCACATTGAACCGATAACAGCCCGCCATCAAGTTCCGGAACGTACAGCACATCCTTAAGGTATATTTGTTCCACCTTACCGTTTGGCAAGCTGCACGTCAACCAACCGCTACCGATGCCTTCTGCAGAGATCGTAGAGTTGTCTGCTAGGTAAACCTGGGTCTTTACATCTTGCAACTCAGTGAAAAACTGTTTGTTGCTTGTCATGTGGCTCGTAGCACCGGAGTCAACATACCAGTAGTTACCCTTACCTTGATGCCTGTGTGCAGTATTTGATACGGCAAAGGAGTGCTGCGGTGCAGCGCTGCTGCCAACATCCTGGCTGCCCACCGTGTAGTTAGCCTTCTCCTTAGTTTTGCTTATGTGGGTTTTATATTTATAACAGTCAGCCTTCAGATGACCTTTCTTTTTACAAAAGAAACACTGGCGTTCCTCCTTAGGCTTAGGCCTACCTGACTTGCCGGATGAACTCCCCTCTTTCTCCACGTAAGAAGTTGTCTGGAGTGCTACCTCGTTGTCGCGCTGGTCCCGCGTCGACTCGATACGACGTTGGTACTCGTCGACCAACTTACCGGAGACGTATTCGATATTTAAATCGCTCTCATCCCTCCCCTCCAACGCTGTGACTAGCGTGGAATACGATTCTGGCAAACTACATAACATAACGGCTACCAGGTCATCATCCTCGACCTTCTTCCCCATACCACGCAGTTGCCCCACAACCTCCAACATAGAATTGAGGTGTGCCTGCATGGTGCCTTGGGTGAACCTCATGCCATACAGCTTCCGCATGAGGTACAGCCGGCTCCCGATAGTAGAGCGCTCATGCAGCCTTTGCAGTGTTATCCACATGCTCCGTGCCGTCTCAAGCTGTGCGAGGTAGTAGAGGAGCAAGAGGTATCTCGTGCGCCTTTCGTGAAAGAGTATTGCGGTAAACGGTATTCTGTTACGGCATACCATACGAGTATTTTGCACCTACCTGGCAGATCCTGGCACGCTGCAGAAGGCACCAGGAGCGTCGTGACGTCATAGACACGTTTTAATTAATAACTTTTGAACGGTTTATGTCACAGAAAATATCAGGAGGACAATTTTATGATGTCATACTAGACGAGCATTTATAACCTATCAGCCACATTCTGGCGGGCTGAAGAGGGCGCCAGGAGCGTCGTGGCGTAATAAACACGTTTAAACTAATAACGTTTGAACGGTTCATGTCACAGAAAATATGTAGGATACAATTCTACTATAAAATACTATACGAGTATTTTGCACCTACCTGGCACATCCTGACACGCTGAAGAGGGCGCCAGGAGCGTCATGACGTCATAGACACGTTTTAATTAATAACGTTTGAACGGTTCATGTCACAGAAAATGTCAAGGGAACAATTCTATTACGAAATACTATTTGAGTATTTTGCACCTACTTGGAATATCGTGGCACGTTGCAAAGGGCGCCAGGAGCGTCGTGACGTCTTACACGTTTTCATTAATAACTTTTGAACGGTTCATATCACAGAAAATAAACAATATTATAGAGAATTTAAATACACATCGATTGATATGTACCAATAGGGTAATCATGTAATATTTAAGGGAGATATTGCTAACAAATAATAATAATTAGATGTGTATATGAAATGCAGGGCATCCCTCATCGTAATATCTATTTATTAGGGCTACTATTTCGGAGTTATAATTGTATCACTGTGAAGGACTTAATAATCGTAGTCATCCCAACATACCCATGCATATCTGTTGTTTAACAATACTAATTATTATTATTATTATTGTATACTCGTTACTATTCATAGACTGATTAGTAAAACTCACGTTTGCTAGAAGTTCTCTTCATCTTCATCATCATCGTCTTCATCCTCATCTCCCATGTTGTCGTTATTCAAGCACTCTTGTTCCTCGTCTTCAGTAGAGCAGCCACAAAGTTCAGTGCACCTCATGTTATTTGCTTTGCAGCTGCATCTTGACGCACACCTTGATTTTAAGCAGTTGCACTTAACTAGTTAAATGACGGCAGCCGGTGCAGGTTCGAGGGTTGTCATGACTTCCACATACTCGTTGCTCTCAAGTAGCCATCCGTAGTCTTCGGGTAATAAGCTGATAGGGTTGGCAACCTGGTCATTATGCCATACCCAGCATTGATGGTGAGCACGTAGTATGGCTTGGAGATATGCGGCTTTGCTGGGTGGAAGCTTTTGGTGGGTGCTTGGCAAGATTTTTTGTGAAACATGCGCCATGTCGAAGGTCAGACACTGAGCTCAGTTTAGTGAATGAACAGTACAGTTTGCAAACAAACTTCTCTAGACCACTTATCACGGAGTCTTTTAGAGCAACAGTTTAACCTAGTTCTTTAAATGCTGAACATATTTCATAGTCGGATTCTCTGAAAGCTTTCCAGCACGAAAGCTTCCCCTTTCCTGAAAATCCCCCAGTGTTGTCGGAACCACTGAAAGCGTGAAATCTAGTTAGTCCTGAAACTTGATTGTGCCCAAGTGTGTTGTATAGTGACCCAAGTGCTATCCTTCTATTATTTCCCCCTCTACCTGTAATAAACACAGTATTTTTTACAGAGATCGGTGTAACGTCGCAGTGCCAGGATAAGGACATCTGTATCTGGGGAAAAAATAGATATTTGAGTAGCTCCTCGTTTTGTCGCATCTATTGCATGAAGCAACAACATCTTTGTATCGGTTTCTTCTTGTTCACTATTTAAGTGTGGTAGAAGTGTTTTTGTACTAATAGTCTTGTGACTCCATGCGACAACTGTTTGTCGCTCCATGGCCTGTGAGGCTCGAATTATTATCTTCTGTGAAGAATATTATGTCACCTTATACTTGGTTTTGGTGTGACAAAGTAGTTGTGACATGCTCAAGTGCCCGATTGGCGTGTTGTCTGTAATGCGATAAGCTACAGCAGCTTTTCCTCCTTGCCGGGTCTTTCGAGTAGCCGAGTTTAATGAAACAGGAATGTCATATCTATCAAATACCACGTGGACCTCTGAAAACTCACCATAACTGTTGTCAATGCGCATGACAAGAAGTTTGGCTAGATCCTCACAAGTGCTGGTGTGTGGAAGAATTCGACTATGAAATATTTTCAGCATTTAAAGAACTAGGTTAAACTGTTGCTCTAAAAGACTCCGTGATAAGTGGTCCAGAGAAGTTTGTTTGCAAACTGTACTGTCCATTCACTAAACTGAGCTCAGTGTCTGACCTTCGATGGCGCATGTTTCACAAAAAGTCTTGCCAAGCACCCACCAAAAGCTTCCACCCAGCAAAGCCGCATATCTCCAAGCCATACTACGTGCTCACCATCAATGCTGGGTATGGCATAATGACCAGGCTGCCAACCCTATCAACTTATTACCCGAAGACTACGGATGGCTACTTGAGAGCAACGAGTATGTGGCAGTCATGACAACCCTCGAACCTGCACCGGCTGCCGTCATTCAACTAGTTAAGTGCAACTGCTTAAAATCAAGGTGTGCGTCAAGATGTAGCTGCAAAGCAAATAACATGAGGTGCACCGAGCTTTGTGGCTGCTCTACTGAAGACGAGGAACAAGAGTGCTTGAATAACGACAGCACGGGAGATGAGGATGAAGACGATGATGATGAAGATGAAGAGAACTTCTAGCAAACGTGAGTTTTACTAATCAGTCTATGAATAGTAACGAGTATACAATAATAATAATTATTATTATTGTTAAACAACAGATATGCATGGGTATGTTGGGATGACTACGATTATTAAGTCCTTCACAGTGATACAATTATAACTCCGAAATAGTAATAAATAGATATTACGATGAGGGATGCCCTGCATTTCATATACACATCTAATAATTATTATTTGTTAGCAATATCTCCCTTAAATATTACATTATTACCCTATTGGTACATACCAATCGATTTGTATTTAAATTCTATATAATATATTTGTCTTCTTGATATTTTCTGTGATATGAACCGTTCAAAAGTTATTAATGAAAACGTGTAAGACGTCACGACGCTCCTGGCGCCCTCTGCAGCGTGCCACGATATGCCAAGTAGGTGCAAAATACTCAAATAGTATTTCGTAATAGAATTGTTCCCTTGACATTTTCTGTGACATGAACCGTTCAAACGTTATTAATTAAAACGTGTCTATGACGTCATGACGCTCCTGGCGCCCTCTTCAGCGTTCCAGGATGTGCCAGCTAGGTGCAAAATACTCGTATAGTATTTTATAGTAGAATTGTACCCTACATATTTTCTGTGACATGAACCGTTCAAACGTTATTAGTTTAAACGTGTATATGCCGTCACGACGCTCCTGGCGCCCTCTTCAGCCCGCCAGAATGTGGCAGATAGGTTATAAATGCTCGTCTAGTATGATATCATAAAATTGTCCCCTTGATATTTTCTGTGACATAAACCGTTCAAAAGTTATTAATTAAAACGTGTCTATGACGTCACGACGCTCCTGGCGCCCTCTGCAGCGTGCCAGGATCTGCCAGGTAGGTGCAAAATACTCGTATGGTATGCCGTAACAGAATACCGTTTACCGCAATACTCTTTCACGAAAGGCGCACGAGAACCTAAATGTTACCTTTTGCTCTTTACTAAGGTGTAACAATTGGTCATCCTCCACAGTAAGACATATGGCTGCAATGGCCTTGCACTCGCGTTTATCCCAGTCATTGGGTTCAGGCTCAGGCTTGGGCTGACTCACTACTTCCTATAAGCCATCCCTCATGAGCACTACTTTTAATTTTAATTTCCAAAGTTGATAATTACAACTATTCAACTTTGTGATCACCTGATCACGTGCTTTAGCCATGTCTACTAAAGCCTAGTAGGTCTATGCCTACTTTCAGGAAATTAAAAAACTTGTATTTAGTACTCACCACAAGAGCCTCCTAGTTCTTATAACCAGAAACTAGTATTATGCGCACTGTAACCGCACTGGGCCCATAACCTGATGAAATAAACTGATGAAAACTGCTTTTAAACTAGGAAAACGCTCCGCGTTGCCAGATGAGCGATTTTTTTCAATGTATCAAATCAAATAAATCATTTGCATATCATATTACTCTAAAAAAAAAAAATACCTTTATAATAAACATATGATTTTTTTACAAGATGGCGGATCAAGTTACATCCTTATTACTTAAGTATATCATTAATTTTTATGATATGTTGCTAATAGATGAAAGAAATATTATTCAAATCCGTTAAGAAGTTTTCTTTAAAGAATATAAAACCTTCAAGTTGATGGATTTCCGCATAATTTCATTCGACCGTGGTCTACTCAATAGGCTCTAATTCATAAACTATTAAACCTGTCAGTGTATGGAAAGTTCCATAATGTAGATACAGACTATATCTAAAATGTATTTTTGTTTAATCATACAATAACCGCATTTAAATGATAATAAAAGCTTTTTTATTTGTCTACAAAGTTCGTTGTTAACATTTGCATTTAGGCCGTGAAAGTCATAAAACACAACACGCCATTGTAGCCATTCTATGATAGCTATCAAAATTCCAAATACATAGTGAGAAAGGTCTGACTCCCAACGCCATTCCTGCAGCATACTATGTGCATCTAGCTTCAATTGTCCGCAAATGCGAATCATATCGGTGGAACACTGTAAAAATGAAGAAAATGTCTGCAGTAAATAAACAATATTTGTTTATAACATGGCGGTTAGAGCAACAATTTTGAAACTAATGTCGAGTGTTGGTAGTATTGATGTGGACCTACATATAAAAAATCATTAATATCCGTGTGTAAGTTTTAATTTAAATAAATAAATAACAAAACACGTGTTTCAGTTGTTTATTTTTTGTAGGTTGGCATCTTATGTCATTGTAGCCATTTTATGACAGCTATCGAGATTCCAAATAATAGTGCATAAGTATTGTTACGTACGCTATTTTTGGTGTATATACTATGTGCATCTAATTGCAAAAGTTCGCAAATACGAATCATATCGGCGGAACACAGTAAAAATGAAGAAATTATTGTTGTAAATAAACAATATTTTTTTATAACATGGCGGATAAACGTACAATTTTAAAATTATTGTCAATTGTTGGTACGGTTTATGTAAACCTACATGATAAACATTATTAAAATCCGTTGGTAAGTTTTCATTTAATTAAATAAATAAACAAATTTTATTTTTCAATTATTAATTTTTTGTAGGTTGGCATCTTGACGAATTTTGCTGGTTATGTTAACAGCATCGAGTTTAGTAGTCACAAATGTTGACCGAAATTTTCAGCCAAATACGTCAAGCCGTTTGACCTGTGCGCGACGAACAAAATTTAGCGCACAGACATACATACAGACATACATACACACAGACAAAGCGCCGATCGAGTTGTATGGAGAGATTCACTCCGCTTCGCTACGCTCATCTAACTAGGAAAACGCTCCGCGTTGCCAGATGAGCGATTTTTTTAAAGTAAATCAAACATATCATTTGCATATCATATTACTCTTACAACAACAAAAATACCTTTATAATGTAGGTACACATGATTTTTAAAAAAGATGGTGGTTCAAGTTACAACCTTACAATTTGTGTATATTATTTGTCGATATGTTGCTAATAACCGCACGACATATTATTAAAATCCGTCAAGAATTAAAACCTTCAAGTTCATTTCAATGGATTTCCGCATAATTTCATTCGAACGTGGTCTACTCAATAGGCTCTAATTCATAAACTATCAAACCTATCAGTGTATGGAAAGTTCCATAATGTAGATACAGACTATATCTAAAATTTAATATTAATTAATTATACAATAACCCGCTTTTAAATCATAATAAAAGCTTTTTAATTTGTCGACCAAGTTCGTTGTTAACATTTGCATTTTTGCCGTGAAAGTCATAAAACATAACACGACATTGTAGCCATACTATGCTAGCTATCAAAATTCCAAATACACAGTGAGAAAGGTCTGACTGCGTAAGCCATTTCGATAGCATACTATGTGCATCTTACTTCAATGGTCCGCAAATGCGAATCATATCGGTGGAACACTGTAAAAATGAAGAAATCAATAGCCGTAAATAAACAATATTTTTTTACAACATGGCGGTTGAAGCTAGAATTTTGAAACTATTGTCAAGTGTTGAAATTAGTGATGTGGACCTACATATAAAAAATAATTTATATCTGTGTGTAAGTTTTAATTATATTAAATTAATAAACAAAAATGTTTTTCATTAACTCATTTTTTGTAGGTTGGCATCTTACGTCATTGTAGCCTTTTTATGACAGCTATCGAGATTTTAAATAATATCGAGAAAGGTATGATTGCGTACGCTATTTTTGTGTTTACTATGTGCATCTTACTGCAAAGATCCGCAAATGCGAACGATATCGGTGGAACACTGTAAAAATGAAGAAATTATTGTTGTAAATATATAATATTTTTTTATGACATGACGGGTTAACTTACAATTTTAAAACTATTGTCAAGTGTAGGTACCGTTGATGTTAACTTACAAGTGAAACATAATTAAAATCCGTTTGTAAGTTTTAATTTAATTAAATAAATAAACAAATTTTGTTTTTTAGAAATTATTTTTTTGTAGGTTGGCATCTTGACGAATTTTGCTGGTCATGTTAACAGCATCGAGTTTAGTGGTCACAAATGTTGACCGAAAATGTCAGCCAAATCCGTCAAGCCGTTTGACCTGTGCGCGACGAACAAAATTTAGCGCACATACATACAGACATACAGACATACACACAGACAAAGCGCCGATCGAGTTGTATGGAGAGATTCACTCCGCTTCGCTACGCTCATCTAATAACACGTTAAGTTATTTTATTTAACAATTCAACTTCATGAGAACAATCTCTACATCTTGTGTAATAGTTGCTATGCAGTTGCTAGGGACAAGCAAAATCAACAAACTAAATAGAATCATTGTTGTCCAAGTGCTTTGCAAATACTTGAAGGCAAAGCCACTTGGATTATTCCAAACCACTTGAAGAGTGATATAGCGCACTTTCTCCAACAGTGAAATGTAAGAAATATTACGCTCTATAAACACACATAAAAAAGTATTATTAAAACTTGTAATTTGCATTGGTTTTGTGTCTAACCTAATTCATCGTGTTTGATTATCAAGGAAGGTAACCTGCGTGAGTATAACCTTATCGGCGTCCTCATGGGTTTGGCCGTCTACAACTCGATCATCTTGGACCTCCATTTTCCGTCCATTTGTTACCGGAAGTTACTCTCGCCCCCCGTAGTTCCGGCCGTCGACACGGCGGGAGTGGGCGTGGTCAAGACTCCGACAGTGGAGGATCTCGCCGAGATAATGCCGGTCAGTTGCTCATTCAAGCCCGCTTTGTTCACTTGACCAACATAACCAATATTAGAAACACTTTTTATGAGGTGCAAGTTTGTAATTGAAGTAATTGAATTCAATGACTTTGTCCACATGTTTTGATGGATTACTGTCGACTAAACCTTTGGGGTATATACTTACTATGCGAACCTTTCACGGTTTATACGCATGTTCACAGGTTAGTCAATCTCAACAAGAGATATGTGTGGGCGAAAATAATTACTTTTATTAATTTTCATTTATTTAGCTTTCTGTAGTACATCAAAAAAATTTTGCTGGGGCAAAGATTGCCCTCGCAGATACTATACTTAAGCATCAACCCCGCCCCCCCCCCCCCCCCTCTGCCAGGCCGTGGAGTATTCTGAATGATGCATGCTGTTAAAAGCATGGAAGTCGTATTGATGACTATAGGATAGTGGGTTTTGTTATGGCTAGCTTGGATACATAGGACGAATGTCTGAGAAAAGCGACCAAAGTAATGGCTATACTCAAAATTTATAGTGTTTGGGCCTTTGAAATAAATAGAGTGGTTGTCGGTGATAAATAGAGTCGGTGATTGCCTGTGAAGTGTTGATCAGTACTCGAGCTATTGCGTTTTTAATTGTAATCATGATAAGTAACAGTGTATAGTCCAATAAGTTGTTTTATAAAGTAGAGTGGTGTTGTTGAGCATTCTTAATCAATGTGTTATTTTTCTCTTGTAATAATTGGTATAAATTTACTTTGAAGGATTTATTGTACGTATACTTATTTTGTTAACAGGATGTTTCCAGAGGACTGAGAGAACTCCTCGCCTACGAGGGAAACGTTGAAGAAGATATGTGTATGAGTTTTCAGGTACGCACAATAATCGATAAACTACCCACCACAACAAACTCCCAAACAAAAACTAGCAAATTGACATGATCCTTTTTCCATTTTCATTTATATCCGTATAACTATTTACAATATAAACTACATTTGTAAATTTATTTGTAATAATAATAATAATCGTTTATTTAGCTGTAGTTAGCTATTAAATTACATTACAGCAATTATACATCATATAAATTTATACAATGTAGAGTGTAGACCCTTATAAATATTTAGATATAATGTAAACAATTAAATGTAGTCTACTCATGAGTGAGTCTGAGCTCTATATATCATATAATTATTCTTAAAACTAGTTACACTCTTAGAATTAACAACTTTAGATGGCAGGTTGTTGTATTCTCTGATACCTGAGTAAAAAATAGATTTACTAGTTACTTTCTTATTACAGGCTTGCAAATAGAATCCTTTAATGGCTCCTCTTGTACTATGGTCATGAATTTCTGTTATTAATTTTAATTTGGATCCTAAATAGTTTGGTAGTAATTTATTGTGAATTTTATAGATAAATGTCATTGAGTTAAATTTAATTTGTTCTCTAACATTGGACCATTGGAGAGCATCCAGCATTACTATAATGGGTACATATCTATTACAACTCAGTATAGTACGCATACCTCTATTTTGTAGTTTTTGAAGTCTATCAATATCAGTTATAAAAGCTTGATAAAAAAGTGTTGAACAGAAATCGAAATGTGGTTGAACAATAGTTTTGTAAATTAACATTTTTGACCATGCCGATAAATGATGTTCAATACGACGTAAATACCCTGTCTTTTTACTAATTGTTGATACAATGTAATCTATATGGTTCCTAAATGATAATTTATTATCTAATATTACACTTAAATATTTAAACTCGTCCACAAACGTAATAGTGTCATCTTCAATTTTGATTTTGTTAATTAGACTGTCTAGCTTAACATCAGCTAGGTTTGCAGTACCTACTAACATACCTTTACACTTTAATAATACATTTAGTTTAAGGAAGTTAATGCTTAGCCATTGAGCTACAGTTTTTAACTCATTATTAATTACATCAATCAGTTCTTTCAAGTCTTGGCTTGAGAAAAAGATTACTGTATCATCTGCATACAAGTTTAGGATACACTTTACTACACATGTTTCAATATCATTCATATAATTATATCAGAAATAATAATGGACCTAGGACTGACCCTTGTGGTACCCCAATATTAATGGCAGTTGCATCCGATGCCACATCATTATATTTTGTTCTCTGTCTTCTATCACAGAGATAATCACAGATCCAATCAAGCACCTTATCTTCAACCCCATACATATATCTAAGTTTATCTATGAGTCTTTGTCTATTTACAGTCTCAAAGGCTCTCTTGAGATCAAGAAATATTGCTATTGTTGACAGGTTATTGTCTACATTTTGAGTCCATTTGGATATCAAAAGTTGGACTGCAGTCTCACATGAGTGCATTTTCCTAAACCCTGATTGACACTCAACTATCATTTCATTTAAATCAAAGTATTCATATAGCTGTTCGTGTACTACTAATTCTAATATTTTTCCAAATACTGGTAACATATTTACAGGTCTGAATTGAGAGGCAGTATTGGTTTTACTTATTTTCTGTATAGGAACTATTAATGATTCTTTCCATTCATTCGGAAATTGACCAGTACTTAACGACATATTAATCAAGTTAAGGAGATTATACTTAAAACTAGGATATGCATCTTTGAATAGTTTAACACTTATACCATCTTTGGTTCCACCACCATTGTTTTTTAATGATGCCACTATTCTATTTAAATTCTCTATATTAATTTCTCGGAACTCTTTAAATTTACACTTTTTAACACGTTTAAAATTACTCAGGTCAATGGTTTCCCTTATCTTATCATCTTCAATGTCGTTCACATCAAATTTAGTGATACTATCAATTATTTGATCTACACTTTTCACAAAGTAATTATTGAACTTGTTTGCTATTTTGACTTTATCACTTTCACTGCCATCTTCAAAGATTATTTCATTCGGGCTTGATGTTATGTTCTTAGTTCCTACCATCTCTTTCAAAGTTTTCCACATAGTGCAACTGTCATGTTTGCTGTTATCTATTTTGTTGTGATAATATTTGTATTTTGCACTTCTCACCGTTAAAGTTGCCTTATTTCTCAGAAGACGAAACTGTTCCCAGTCTTCCAGTGAGGTAGACATTTTAGCTCGTTCATATGCACAATCACGCTGAGTTAGTACATCTCCAACATCAGTATTAAACCATGGTTTTTTCTTGAATTTCGCCTTGACTTTAGTCTGTTTAATTAGAATGTTTTTTTCTTTAGCAGACCCTAAATTATTCACAAAACTATTTGCTAACACATTAACATCAGTGGATGCCAATTTAAAGTCCATCATAGCTAGGTCGCAACAAAAGTTGACTGGATCATAGTTGTTCCAGTCATTTATAATTATTTCCCTAGTTTCATTTTCACATATGTTCATGGGATCCCCTGTTTTTAACTTAATTAAAAGAACTTCATGATCACTCACTTTAGGCACACTTTTAGATTCATACTCGACTCTCTCAGCATTGTCAGTGATTACTAGATCAATAATCGTGCTACTTGACTTGGTTACTCTAGTTGGCTTATCCACAATTTGCTCAAAACCAAACATTTTGATCATGTTTAACAACTTCAACGTATACGGGTTCACTTTAGCAACATCAAGATTAAAATCACCCATAATAATGATAGGTGTACCATAACTTAGACCAACAATGTCTTCACACATATTTTCAAAAAAAGATAGAAATTCAGCATGGCTTCCATTTGGAGAATGATAGCTCGTAATCAATATAAAATGTTTATTTGCTGTTATTATTTTAACTCCAATTAACCAGTAGTTTTTTTCATGATAAATGTTAAATAATTCTTCATATTTCATACCACACTTTATGTACACTACAACTCCTCCCGTATGTCTGCTAGAGGAGTCGCATCTTATCACTTGATATCCCTTAATGTAAATTTCTTGGTCTAGAATATCAATTGTTGTATGCGTTTCCACTATACCTATGATCAAGGGTCTTTCCACAGCAATAAGGTTACTAATCTCATCAAAGTTTTTCACCAGACTCTGTGCATTAAGATAAATTATATTACATGTCCTGCTATTTATCACTCCTTCGTTTACACCCCCAGCTTTATTTGCAACGTTTCGCTGTTGATGCTATCTTTGTATCTGAGCTAATTTTTCTTCTATTCGTTTATAGCATCCACATTCATTATTCCACACCTCATGTTCTTCATTTAATTGTAATCCATATTTTTTATTAGCTTGGACACAATTGATACAACTTGCATAGTCTGCTTCACATTCTTGTGAGTTGTGTTTGCCGCCGCAGTAGCCACATGTTTGTTCCATCGTGCAGTTGGCAATTGTGTGTCCATATCGGCAGCACTTGAAACATCTTATTATATTTATGTAGTCTACAACCTTACATATATTCCATCCAATTTTAATTTTATCATTCAGCTTCTCTTTTGTTTTCCTGTCTACTTCGAAAATTACATTTACTGTTTTACCATAGTAGTTCTTCTTGATATGTGCAATTTTCATACTGAAATCTTCTATGGTGTCACTGTTGGTGTTCAATCCATTTTGTTTGCTTATTTCTTTCACCCATTCTTCCTTATCATTCACTTCATCCTCTTCATTTACTCCTATTGCCATTATTTTTACAGTAGTTTTGATAAGTGGCTTTGTAATGTTGTAGTCCTTTCCAAGCTTCATTATTGTTTCTGTTTGCAGTGCCTGGAGACCTTCTCCACTGTCACATACTATGACCACTCCCCCATCTCTTATTTCTTTTACTTTAGTCACCCCTAATCCCATATTACTTGGGTTTACAGCCTTTTTAATTTCTTCTCTTGTCTTCTTGCTATCCTGTGTAGTGTGAGGTTTGGGTTTGACTACTATAGCCATTTCTGCAGTCTTCGTTTTTTGGCCTCCTCTATGTAGGTCAACAACCTCACTGTACTTCATGTTTCTGTCTTGTGTGGCTCCGCCTCCTTGTGCAGATCGAGATGTATTACCGCCATGTTCAGTCGATCTATTTTGTCGCACCTTCATTTCGACCTATCGATTCGTAATTTTTCAAGGATGCTTGTTGGACTGCCATAACCTCACTTTTACTTAATATATCTTTAAGTATGGCTATCATGTCTTCTTGATTGTTTAAACGTTTGGACATTTCAATATTCACCTTTTCCTTTTCTTCTAACAACTTCTTGGTAAGTTCTACCTCAATGGAGAGTATTTCACATCTGCAGATGACTCGTGGTTCAGGTGCTAGGTCTAGGCCTAGGCCTAACTTGCTGCCATCAATTGTATTTTTCGATGCAATTAGTAGCCTTTCTACCAGCTCGTCTTTCTTACCTACTTTATTTAGTCCTATCATTTCTAGTTCCCTTTCTAAGTCCTTTTTGCTCATACTTGATATTTTTATCCTAGCATTGTTTACATTTACTTGGCTTAGAAACCCTGAATCTTCCTCTGCCGCCATTGATGCCGCTGTGACTTTAATGCCTATTCGCCTTTAAATCGAGATGTAGGCGCGCCACCGTCGCGACCATCATGGCCGTTCGAGCCGGGATAAACAACGCACGGCTAACCTGTGTTCCGTATGTTTCTGGCAGTAGGTTAGTGAGTGACAGGGTGATGGTGTCTGTGATACACATTTATTCACATAAACGCGTTTGTTGGGAACATACAGCGACCATTTGTCGAAGCAAATAGGATTTTAAACGGTTATCGTTTAATTTTACAGAAATAATATTAAGTAAACAGATACTATGTAGGCAAGCATCCCTTCAGACATCATAATTACATGCAAAAACCACATCTGATAAACGTGAATATTAACTGCATTTGCTCATATAAAGCAGGTTCGAGGAAGTGTAAACATGACTATTTTCTATATGTAAGTAGGCCTAAGGCAAAGAGGGCTCCCGTTCATATTTTGGATCACAATTCCTTTTTTATCCCTTCTTCAAATTTCTTTTCATTCATTCCGGCCCTCTTTTCTACCTAAACGCCCACCGAACTCCCACGCCTCGCCTCGCCCCCCCCCCCCCTCACCCCCCCAGTACCTCCCAAGCCCCCAAAACCAGAAATGAGTGTTCTCTACGACATAGGCCTATATACTGCTAAAGCTAAAGGTAATTGCAACGCAGCTGAATCTGATAGGTATATGCGTAGGCATGCTAAATGTTGGATTCTAAAGATAGGTTTTAAGTTGATAATTTTGTATCAGTATAGCCTGTTATGATTATTGGTAATGGTAGTTAAGGTGTTTTAGGTCTCACACCCCCTTACACCCACATCCCACACGCACGCAATCTACACTTGAGGTTAATTTTCCTGTATAATGCTGAATTTCAGTATTTGAGGTATAAAATAACATTAAGAATTATATTGTGACAAATACATTGTCACAATTCTGTCGAACCATCAAGTAAACATAATCTACCGTACGCATATTTAGTATTTTTTTATGAAATATATAAATTTAAAAAAATCCCCTCCAAAATGTGAGTAGGCCTAAATGTCAATTCATGTTAGGACTACCTATGCACTTTTTTTTACACAGCATCTACGAAATATATTTTACGAAATGATTTCGGCACAAAATAGAAAAAATTGTGTGTGTATTTTTTTTTAGACTGAATACCATATCAGCATGCATTTTGACACCTACGCAACTGCGTAAGCGCCGAACTCATTCGGATTTTAAAACACGTCGTATTGAGAGAATATTTGTTACGCTCGCCGGTTGCTACATTGTGGCATAGATCAACAAGGTATTGATTGTCCATTTTAACATGTTTACTGCCCGACAATAATGTTGATCATGTAATTCACTCATACTATCCATCGCCGTCTAATAACACACAGCGAATACCGGCCATCATTCCGTAACCTATCCCGGCTGTACTGGTTCTCGATTTGTCCGCCAGAGTTCAGCCACTTTGGATTTAAAAGAGCGTTGAACTAGAAAAAACTAATTTACAAAAGGACATATGTAACATTAAAGTTAGTATAATATTGGCAGAAAAAAACTAGAATTAGTTTAAATTTAGATTTTCATAATGAATTACGTTGATAAAAAAGGTAATAGTTTATTTGTTGTCGTCCAAGGTAAGTCTACTTGATCTCCACCTAGCGGAGGCTCGTCGAACTCCCAAGTTGTTCTCGTCAAGCACGAAAACTATAAACTACTGAACACAATTGGCGTTTGCCCGACAGGTTTCGCTTGAAGAGTACGGAGATGTCAAGACGTACGACCTTAAAGAGGACGGGGAAAGCATTGTGGTGACAAATGAGAATCGTGACGAATATGTGGAACTCTATAAGGACTGGGTGCTCAATGCTGCCATTTACGAACAATTCAGAGCATTCTATCTTGGATTCCACAGTGTATGTGCTTCCAATGCACTGATTGTAAGTTGAAATTAAACTAAAATCGTTTTTGGCATTTCCTTGTGTATGGTTGGAACTTGCAGCCACAATGACGTAAATTCCAAATATAGTTAAATACTATTGATATTTAGGTAGATCTAAGTTTTACATTAGAACAACATACTACCCTATTTACGTATATATATAGGTCGCCCTTGCATTGTGGATACAATGCACCATAACTGTAGAAAAAATGTGTTTTAAAGCGTGGTATTTTCAGCAAAAAAATATCTGTGCAATGGTCCACCCTCAACCCTCATATCAATATTCCCGTGGCCTTATGTGACAAAAATGAATACGATAAAACAAAACGATAAATGAGTATCCTAGTGAAAAAAAATATTCGAATTTTGATTGTTTTTGAATAGATAGTTGTGACGATGTACTTGCAAAGAATCTTCGTGTAAAGATGTATTGTTCTAGATGCTGAGACCAGAAGAAGTGGAGATGTTGGTTTGTGGTTCACCCACTCTTGACCTAAACGAACTTCGAAAAGTCACAGAGTACGATGGTTACAAAGCTGATGATCCTGTCATAATGTAAGCATCTTAGTATCACATTCACAATATAATATTAGGTACTAATATCATAAGAAATTAGGTACGATTTCTCAAACAAAATCATAATAACACTTAAAATCTTCGGATATCCTCCGGTTAAAGCAAGTTAATGGAAGATTAGAAAAAGTTATTGTGTGTTATATATACCTAATACTGTTCTGGCTATCATTCTTATACGAAATGCATATAGGATTATTTAACTATCAGTCAAATGCAAGATTTTAATGTAAGTAGTATTATACTGGTAGGCCTACTGTACATACACTTTATATTATATATTTAAATAATATTATTTATACGGGCATGAGAACAATAAAATGTATATACCGTATCCTTTAACGGTCAAGGTCTCTCTTTTTCAGAGATTTCTGGGAAGTACTACATTCACTATCAGATGAGCTGAAGAAGAAATTTTTGCTATTTGCAACGGGCAGCGATCGCGTACCTGTGGGCGGAATGGGTGAAATGACATTTAAAATAACACGTGTGACAAATAAACCAGACAATCTACCCGAGGCGCACACATGCTTCAATCAATTAGTTTTACCAACCTACGAGAATCAAGAACATCTAAGACAAAAGTTGATAATTGCCATCAGCAATGCAGAAGGTTTTGGCCTCGAATAAAACGTTGTGTTGTGTTGTGTGGGAATACAAGTGAACTTTCTTAATTGAAGACTTGAAACAGTAAAACGGGCATGACAGAAGGTGTCAGAAAGGTGAAAAATGACAGTTCTGCAAACCTAAAGCATGTGCTTGTTTACGGCACTCAAAATAGTGCACTTGATTTTGTTGTTTCTTCAAAATGGACAATACCAAAATGGAGGCAAATCCAACACTGCCTGTTGGCTGAGTGATACTTGCACATTATCTGTATTAAAATTATTTCTTTCAAAAAATAAATATCTTGTACAGTTGAAAATAAATGTGTTTTTCCAGAAAAGTAAGAGATTTATGGGGATGTTAACTTTAAATTATTTTTTTATTATAAACAACGTTTTTTCATTTTTTAATTGTGGTGCATAAAAATAGCTCACCCTTATCTCACATCTTTTCTCGTTTCCAGGGCCCTTTGACAAGCTTTTCAGTTCTTCCAGGTATATACGTCACAATATTATGTATATATGCTTATATACCGTATACATCTTAAAGCGGTACAAAAATGTAAGGAACTCTATCGTTTGCTGAATTTATGAACACTTAGTTTCAGAACAGCGTTGGGCCATTGTTCTTCCAACCCCGACAGTAAATTCAATTCAGGACTTTCACATGTCTAAGTTGCAGTAATTCAATTATTAATCATTAATTCCTTGTTTATTTTATCGTGTTCACGGCGATAGATTTCAAGTAAATTATGTATCTATCAAGCCTATTTATTTACTCGTGAAAAAACAGAAGAATTATATTTTAAAATCCTCCTATACTCGTTTCTTTCCTCCAATCCTAATGGCATATGACATAATATAATTGTCGACCTACGTGGTTAAAGACAAATACCTAGTCGAGTGGGATAGGTTACACAAAAATAATGAAGTGTTTTCTATAACATAGCAACGAGATTTTATTTGGGAGTAAGTGATGGTCATGCATTACAGGCTTTTTGAACAGTTCTACATTTTCAAAATATATCTAAATGGGGATAAAGGATATAAAAAATTAGGGTAAAAGCAAGTTTGTGTGAAAGATATGTGATTCAATTAATACATCAGTACCACTCAAGTATGTACTATAATGTATGTTATGTCTGATGTTCAGTTGTTGACAATTGTTTTGCAAAGAACAGTGGTTCCATCATCAGGATGAACACACTTCAGATTTATGAGAATATCGTTTACAAACGAAACAAACACAGTCTTAAAAGTGTCGACGTTCGCGTTACCGATTATGAGACATCCTTTCATAGACTCGAGCTTGCTATAGAGAAGCAGACTCTGACTAGATAGGTTTTCAACCTTCAAACTCGTGTTCTTTAATTGAATCGAAACGTCTTCTAAGCAAGTATTCATCGAATCTCGATCAACTGCTGCTCCACTCATGAATCCATGCAGAATGGTTGCCATTACTTCACCATCTTGCTTACAACTGTTTTCTAGAGTAGTTTCAAGGAAGTCGGTAAAGATACTCAACATTTGGTGATTAGTTTGATTTTGACATATCTTCGAGAGCGACGTAACATCTTCGACGCAATGTTTCAAAGTCATACGATTGTGACAAAACGTCTTGAAGAACGTTCGAAATTCTTCAATGCTAGTGAATTCAACAAAACGACCAAGTTTAAGTGTAACTGCTTTTAAACCTTGTCTCAAACACTTAAATCCCTGATCAATTATCAGATCATATTCAGGTGGTTCGTTTTCTTCTTCACCAACAAGTGGACAAACCTCGTTTCCTGTTTCTGGTGTGGTGTCAATGCCCTCACAAAGTACAATGTTTCCGTTTTGTTCATCAACGCACTCCATGTTTCTTTGTACTAAATTGAGAAGATCCATTGTATTCAATACAGCCCTGTTGTCTCCGCGCATTTTGTTGATAAAACATTCGTTGAACACTTTTAACCGTCGATAGTTCAACAATATCTTCTCAGCACCCGATGACTTCTGTAATCCTTCGTTTAGGCGACCAGCAACGCGCACGCATTCATCTATAGCATCTTTTGAATCTTCTGTCATATTCTTCTCGCTAATTACTTTGTTTATTAGGTAACCAAGAGATTGGCCTTGCTCCCTACAAACGGATTCTAACGGTTTTTGCATTTGATCCACGCCGACTTTGATCAAGTTTTGTTCTATACCGTCGAGGCAAACTGACGATGACGTCATCACGTCGGACCAGCATTGCTCGATGAGAGGCTTCTTTCGGCACTGGTGGTTCATGAAAGTACGAGCCATGTCGATATTGTGAATCTCACCAAATCTCATGTCCATAGACCCTTCGGGTCGGTATCGATACAACAATACACACCACCCTATTTGATCGCCGAGGATATCGTACACGGAAGTTTCCTCCTCGTTCTCTGATTTGATTGGACAGAGCCTTGGTACATCTGGCAGGGTGATGTCAATAGTTTTACAGAGTACAGTGGTTCCATCTTGTGGATGGACGCATTCCATCTTGTTGGTTATTTCACTGAAGATCGGTATTACATGTGGTACCAGATCCACGCTTTCATCTACAACGTTGCCAAAACAATGTTTTATGTTATTTACTGACCTGTATAAAACGTAGAATGCGGAGGGGATCGTAAGGTCTTGATTTAATAAAAACATTGCTCTTGCGATACGTGCCGATAGATGTAAACATTCACGGAATGCTCCGAATGGATTACTTGTAAACGGGTCATTTGGATAAACTTTGTAAAGAACGGCCATAGAGGCAAGTACTTCACCGTCTTCAACACAACCGCTATACAACGTTGTCTTCAACAAATCGGTCAACAGCTTCAAGTTTTGGTGAGACGTCACGTTTTGACATACTTTCGACGTCAACTCAACCTCGACAAGACATTCACGGATTTGTTGCTTCTTGTCGCACATGTTTTTAAAGAACGTAGTATGGTCTAAAAGGCCTACGACTTCTTCAAATTGATCGATAAACGTTCCAAAGCAACCCGATGCCATTTTGCCAAGCTTGCTGTACATGCTGTTACCATCGTCCTCCAGTTTGATTGTACAGACCCGCGGGGATGAGGCAACGCTGTCGCTCAGTGCTGACATCACCAACGCCAGCAAGCTGACAACGTGGAGTAATGTCAGTCGCATGATGGCCGGTCAGCTCAACTCCTGATGACAACTTATATTAACACTGACTTTCTTGAACGTATATATACAATCTCCTCTAATATACTGAATTTAGTCTAACAAACGCATCACTTTAAATACACATCAACATAATTATTTGTAGTTGTTTGTTCATCTTATCTAGGTCAAAGTATGACCGCCGTAAATTTTTACACTTACAGAAATTTCAATCCAAAGTGCATGTCGTACGTAATTAATCGTCTAAAAAATGGTTGCTCTATGTTAGTTATATAGATAATTGATCTTTATATCATTTATTATTCTGATGACCTGATTTTCATGTAAACATTTTACTTGTGCAATCGCCGTCATTATTGCGAGTATCGTATGTGTGAAAAGACTGATGTGCAAAGGTTACTAAAAACTTGGATTTTGGTGTCAACAAAAATGAAATATGTAGTACCAAAAATGTGCACACATCCATTCAAATTAATAACTGTGATGAAGCAAGTTTGCCAACTAATCAGTAAAGTCCTAATTAAATGAGCTTTTTTGAATGTAAATCGACCATTATGCCTTTTTCACACTACGGCCACTAATGTGGGTACATTCCGAAACTAGCTGAATATGCCATTTCCGTGCTGAGGCCGTTCCGTAACCTCCTGAATATCATAGGCTGGGCGTTCCGTAACTTCCTGCGCCAGCATATTCAGCATCATGAAAACGCCAGCCGTTCGAGCCAGGGCATCTACCAGCATTCACAAATCATGGCGGCGTTTTCAAAATGCAATAATTTAAAAGCTCGTCAAATTGTCAGGAATTATATAATTTGACCGTTATTTATACCACGCGTTGTAGGATTTTATTATCTTTCATGATGTATTTGTTGTTATTGGGAAACGATTAGAATATTGTTTTTTTAATTTCATTACAAATTTTTAGCGCGCATTTCCTCCATCTTTTCGCTTGTAGGCATTCCGAAACACTTGGTAAAATGTGACGCTGGGACGTGCCAGCTGATGCTGGAATCATTTTCAGGAGGTTTCGGAATGTACCCTGTATATAGACATTGTTTATATAATTTCTCTGATCACGTTTTTTATATCGTTTGTTGCGGAAGGGGGGGGGGGGGGGGGGGAGTGGGTTCAATCCATGGTATTGCAGATGCAGGGGAACCAAACCATAAATGGGGGAGATATTACTGTTAAAGGTCATTAGGGTGGAAATCTATGCGCAACTGAAAACAAATTCCTAAATTACTATAAACAGATTTATCGTGATCAAATCAATCAACACAAATGTACACACAAATTGATGTAGGTACGGTAAATGGCTTGGTATTGGCAATGGTAGGCCTACTCACAAGCCGCTGATAATTTACGACAAACATATACCAATACGTTCAAAAGTCAGCGTTCAAATTTTAAGTTCAAATTTGGTTTGGCGCCCCCCCCCCCCCCCCCCTCTCAACACGGCACGACTGAAGGACCCACAACAGTGGCCAAGGTGGCATAGGTGACTGGAAGCCTGGGGGGGTTACCGTGTGAGGGGGTGGATTTATAGATGGGGAGGTTTATATTTTTATAAATATGCACACGAGGCTCTAATCCTGGAGGTCGCTTGGTGCAATAGAAGTTTTTCACCTAGATTCTGGGGAGTGCGGGACTGTGGACTTGAAATGGGTGGTGCGGTACATTTGAAAGGAAAAAGTTCATAGTCTTTACATTTCATCATTTGTTTTATGCATTGTAGATATTCAGAAATCGATTAAATATACATATTTTGATGAAGTTGAAGGCGCAACATTTACAAGAAGAAAATTGCCCATCGCCTAGTGTGGTAAAAAAAAAAAGTACGAAAAATCATGTATACATTTATTCTTCTTCGCTCAATAGTCAATCAGCACTTCCTCCGGAAAATTTACTATGCATTTATTCAATCAATCATACAATACGCAATTATAGGCTGGGGAGCCTGCTACCCTAATCATCTTTATAGACTTCAAATAATACAAAAAAAAATTATTAAAATCTGCCTGCGCAAGCCAATGGACTACCCTTCACATATTTTATTCCAAGAATTTGATGTTCCAAGTATACGCCAGCTCTACGCTAAAGCGGCGCTCATTTACACAATAAAATATAAATTGGGAGAGCATATTCACCATACTCATGAAACTCGCAACAAAACCAAAAATCTCCTGCAATCCATAAGAAAAAATAAATCTGCTGGACAACGCCATGTAGTTTATCTAGGGCCAAAAATATTTAATGATTTACCGCCAGAATTGCAAACCCATAAACTAACACCGTCAATCAAACATAAAATAAAAAGCTGGGTTATGTCTCAGGATCAAAATAATATTGAAAAATATTTCATATGACCACCATACCAACTAAGGCCTTCAAACATAATATTGGTAACATTAAAACAATGTATTGTAAAGAAATCTGTAATACCGAGTTTTTTAAATTAACTTTCGCAATTATTCACATATCTTATATATAGCTGCTTACATGATAAATGTTAAAATTTATTTGTTCCCTTTTCTAGACCAAAGGGCATAGATAGAATATAAAAAATTGCTTGTTTATTTTAGATAAAAAAACAAACAAGTGTAATATTAAGTTTAGTTTAGCTTTAGTTTACTTTAAGGCATTAAATACTACAATCAAAATTAATCTTAGTCGATGTTCACTGTATATTAAAAAAAAGGGTAAATTATATGTAAACCTGAACCGCCACAAACCTATGTTTATTGGTTCAGGTATTTCCGCAGGTACAAGAAAAAAAATCCAATTGTGTAACACTGTCAACACAGTCGTGTGCGCGACTGCGCGTGCGCCTTGAAAACACGCTGTGTGTCACGTGATGTTTTCATGTTTGTTTCTAGAGATGGGCATTTTTTATGGATGTATCGATATATCGTAATATCGATATATCGAGGTAGGCGATATATCGTTATCGAAATATCGACTTCACTGTATCGATACAAAATATCGATATATCGGGTACATTGTATCGATATATCGAAATATCGATATGTTTTGCCCATCTAGTAGCCGGTAGCAGAAGAGAACAAGCAAATAGATGTCGAAAATCATTGAGAACAAGCAACATTGTGGTGCTACCTAGAGTTAAAAGTAGAACTAATTGCAGTTTGCACGGCATGACTGGGCGGCTCTCTTCCTTGATATATCGACTCACAATGTATCGATACAAGCGATATATCACAGACAGAATATCGATACAAAATATCGATATATCGGGTAGATTGTATCGATATATCGAAATATCGATATTTTTTGCCCATCTCTATTTGTTTCCCGCGAAAGTACGTTACACTGGCAGCCGGACGTGTGTTGTGACAGAACGACTGGACTTTTGGATGTAATTGTTTTATTAACCATCATCAGAAGTCGAAGTCGTCATTATGTTTAAACCACAACTACCAGAAATTGGAGGTTAGGAGTATTAATTGTTTCTTAGGACTAGATTACAATGCTAGGCCTAGGCCTACCACTGTTTTAGACCTAATGCTGTCACCTGCCTAGCTAGGGCCTAGGCCTAGCTACATCCTGTCATTGCGTTTTATCCTGTTGCAGATAACCGGCATTCTGCTCAAGAAATGGATGAAATTCGCCAAAAAAATGTAGCTTATGAGTACATGTGCCATTTAGAAGAAGCAAAAAAGTAAGCTATAACTATTAGGCCTGTCTCTCCTTGGGCTGTGGATTCGTCCAGCCTGTATACGATGGGCTCTTGGATAGGGCTAGGGGCCTAGGCCTAGGCCTAGGCTAGGCCTAAAAGACCTAAGGATTTAGATGAGCCCACATAGGTCTAGCCGCTAGCCTAGGATTTAGACACATAGAAGCTTAGTTTCCTAACTAGGGCCCAGGTAGGCCTAGGCCTAGCCTAGGCCTAGTAGGCCTATGCTAAGTCTAGGCCTAGGCCTATGCCAAGGCTGCTTCAACCAGTGTGGATGATGCTGGGGCCTATGCTAGGCTTACGATTACAAAATAACTGATTTTCATTGTGGGACATTATACCATATAGGCCTAGCCTATATCTTGTACTGTGCGGTTGGTTGGCCAAACACTCTCTGTTGGCACCCTGCAAACACAGGCATAGTTGCATGCCAGAAAATCCTTTATGTCGAATGGTTCTGGAGAGCTCTAACCATCTCTACGTATATCACAGGAGCAAGTTCGGATTAGATAAGCTCGCACGACGATAGGCCGAACCGTACATCAATACCTTTAATATCGGGCTAACTACAGCCGCACTAAAAACTAGACTCACCGCCTGGTTCGTTGTGACTATTTCCAAGAGCAACCACCTTTGACCAGCGATGCTACACACGCCCCCTAACCTACACGCCTAGCGCTAGTTGTTTGCTGCAACTGGATTCGTCGATCAGCGATTATCACGTTGCAGTGAAACCGAGCTACGCGTATATCAAGCACAGCTGGCTCAATTTAACCGAGCTGGTCCGCTTTGTTGGTCCGGTAAAATCTACTGCGCATTCATGTGTATATTAAAGATTTATAGTTCGCATTGGAAAAGTTAGGTCGGACTAGCGCCTGTGGTATACGTAGTGCATGCTTTTGGTCCTCAAATCTTTTTTTGCCATGGCTTTCCATCCATTTCAATTTGGATGGAACCTCAGTATTGGCTCCCTAGTTTGTTCGTTTCCGTGTCCGGAACACCGTTCTAGACAACTAATTTCCAAAAATCCGCCACTTTTATGGCTTTGTCATTTGCTAAAACGTACCCAGACCGCAGTTTAGTAGGTAGTTTGCTAGCAGAATATGATCGAAGATTTGATATCACCACATTTCTAAAAAGATTGTATCGCATCTGGTTGATGTTTGAAGAGTCGTAATTAACAGGTAGCATAGCTAGCCTACTGTTTGTTAACAAGATCTTCAAGTTTTCTATTTGTATCGGAAGAAACTTTCTTATCCTGGCCCAACTTGCTTAATTCTAGTTGCACTCTCTCAGGCTATCTACCATAGGCGTACGCAGAGGTTGATCATTGGGGGGGCACAATAAATTCCCCGCCAAAGTACTTCCCGGCGGCACTAATTGGGAGGTGTGGGGGGGGGGGAAACCCCCTACTAAAAAGCGCCGCAGGTGATTTTTTAAAAACATGCACTTTTTAATGTTTTTAAGCCTATTAGGAGGAGTACAGGTTGTCTGTTGAATGGTTTAATTTTATCAGTGGTATCATTGTTACAATTTGTGATGGAAGTGGTCAGTCACAAAGCCAAAATCTTGGTGATAGGGCAACAGGTGATGTTGAGGCCGGTCAGCTCATTGAACGTCAATCTAATCTAGGACTTCAGATAAGATTAGAACCATTATGTCATACGTCAGTCATCAATTTTGTCGCCCCTTACGACAAGCACTGTCCCTGGACCTATTCTTTGACAGTTGGAGAAATAACTTAGTGAAAGTTTGAGGAATATATTTATAGACATTTCTTCTGTGTTGTGACTTGTGAGCAAAACGCTACTAAATATGATTTTCCAATCTAATGCCTCATTCTGCAAATAGCACCTCTGAGATCCTAATCCCCTTGCCCCCTCCTGCGCACGCCTACTATTATCTAGTTACATTCTATTCATCATAGGAACTTAGGAAGGCAAAGAAATAATTTCTACTGTTACATTTAAGGCTCCCAATTCATAGGGCATCTGCCATATAATATTTTTTTAAACATTTCTTACAGATGGCTAGAGGCTGTTTTGAAAGAAGACCTCCCTGAAACCACGGACCTGGAAGAGAACTTGCGCAACGGAGTATATCTGGCTAAGCTAGGTCATTTCATGAGTCCACAGTTGATACCTTTAGAAAAAATCTATGATAAAGAACAGAAACGTTACCAAGTGGCCGGCCTTCAGTTTCGCCACACTGATAACATCAACTACTGGAGGAAGGCCCTTGAGAGTGCTGGACTGCCACTGACATTCCTACCTGAAACCACTGATGTTTATGATCGCAAGAATATGCCAAGAGTTATTTATTGTATCCATGCTCTTAGTACGCATTTGTTTAAACTAGGTCGTGCACCACTCATTCAGGACCTCTATGGTAAGGATATATTCAACCATTATTATTATTATTATTATTATTATTATTATTATTATTATTATTATTATATATATTATTAAATTATTAAATTATGATTATTATTATTATTATTAGGCCTTTTATTATTATTATTAGTATTATTATTATTATTATTATTATTATTATTTTTATTATTATTATTATTATTATTATTATTATTAGTACCTATGCTATACGTAGAGATCCTTGTATTTCGCAACGCGCGATAGCGCGAAATCACTTGAAACGTTCAGCAATTGAAATATGTTGGCATGACAGTCTGTTGTGAGTCCAAAAATAGTCTTTTTGAATCGCGAAATAGAACGAAATGCCGTGTATACGCGAAATAGCATAAGTTTACTGTTATAAAACGAAAAAGACTGAAGCTGTTGAATTGACCCGAAATCGCCGAATTTCTGTCAAAAACCCCACATTTTTTATTAAAACAATAGATAATTAATCAATAAATAACATACTCAGGTACTAAAAATTGCATTTCATTCCGTAAGTAGAATCCTTACTGACTGTAGGCCTACTACCTTCCATTTCCTTTTTTACTATCATGGTATAACGCGACAATGTAGGCATGCGTTAAAATACAATATTGAAGATACAAATTAGATTTTGTAAATTAAAATTGAAACACTGCCAAAAAGCTGAAATTACTGCTCAACAGCAAAATTTGGATTTAATAAAACGAAATATGCTAAAAAATAAAACCATTTACAAGGATCTCTAGCTATACGTTGTTTTACGACTTAATTTTTTTTTTTTTATCCTATGTCAAAAGTTTGATTTTTCAATCATTTTTCTTCCTAGCTATCCGAAAAATATGTGCTTCCTTCTCTGGCCTGCTCAGGTTATTTGGCAGGGCGTCAATGTCAGATTTAAGTGCGGCACAGCTGAGGAGATGTGCTCTGTCCTGAAAACCTAATGTACATAATTTGCAAGTTGCTGGTTCCTTTGTCATTTGAAATTGACTCAAGTGGTGCTGCAGGACATCGTGTCCTGTGGCCAGCCGGAACTGCGCTGTTGCCACCTTTCTTGTCCATGATTTGTCCGGTCCTTTGAGCACCTCGTCTCGCCACAGTTTGTGGTTCGTCTTGGACTCTTGAAGTCTTTCATATGATGTCTTGATGCCCTCCTTAGCAAGGTTTTTTGCAGAGTTGAAGGAGATACTCGCCGTGTCTACTGCCGACTTCTTCGAGCCCAGTTTGGCTAGTGCGTTGGCTTTCTCGTTGCCCAGGATGTTGCAGTGGCTTGGCACCCACTGGATTTTTAGATTTTTACGACTTAATTGACAGCTAGGTTGTATGACATTGGCCGAATCATTCCATCACACCTAGCTGGAGTTTTCATGGGGAAACCATGTAATTTTGGTGGGGTTGTGGGCTAATGGGGCTGGAGGCAGGCGTGAGAGTTTGCTGGGCGATAAGCTCGCTTAGCGTAGAGGGCTGGCATGAATGAGAATGAGAAGAGAGACAGAAGTGATGGCAAAGTGAGAAAGATCATGATGAATGGGAAATGGGATGATTAATGATAGCCTATGCACGAGACCTCTTTGCAGGCACCTCTCACCACATGGAGGAACCCACCTCGACCGGACATTCTGTACAATTTTACCAATATTATGCTGTATATAACCACCATTCCTTAATTAAAAATATATTGACCATTGATTCATTGGACAAAAAAATGGATCTGGAGGCCTGTCAAAATTTATAAAATAGGGCCTACTCAAGTGTTTTTTATTTACTTTTTTTTATTTTAGTAATTCATTTGGTTGTTTTAAATTTATAAATCATTGCTTTAATTGAGAGTGAGAAGTATGTTTTAATGCTCTCTTTTCTTGAACAATATTAGTTGGTCTCCAAAAGTTACTAAAACTCAAGTTCAAGTTGTTTGAATTAGTCTTTCCTTGTTTGGGACTGCAGAAGAATAATAGTTCCACTTGGTAGCTTTGCCTGTTGTACTAAGAGGACTAAACGGTACATGTCATATGACCTTGTTCAGTACGCCTACATCGCTAAACAACTTAGCTAAAATTGAACGTAATTGCTTGTACAGTAGATACTATAGTACGTATATAGTAAAACTACAGAGCCAAGTTAATCAAAAGCGTGTGCCTTCTGTCTCATCTGTTCAGACATTAAAGATTAATGTTATAATTTATACTTTTATAGGAATAGCGGAGTTCACAGATGCTCAAATCGATGAGGTTAGTCGCGAGCTCCGAGCTCGTGGAATCCAGATGCCCGTGTTCCAAAAGATTGGCGGAATCCTTTCGAAGAACGTGGGCCATGACTCTGCCGCTGTTCATGTAGCAGTTATAGCGATTAACCAAGCTGTAGATGCTGGCCTTCCTGGTAATTACTATAGCACTTACAACAACTATGACACTACATAGGCCTATATCAACATGTTGAATATCTTCCTTCTTGATTGCAATTTGTTGTTAGTAAAAGACTAGTAGGCCTAGATGTTTTAAAATTTCTATAAACTGACGTGTACATTCAAATTGAACTGAGGCTATTTTGTTTACTATTGTTTTAATCTAATGGTATGGAGAGCACATTTGTACCAGTATATTAAAACAATCATAAACAAAATACCATTAATGATAATGCACTGAAAATACTTCATACCCTAGACCAAAGTGTGCTCTTTACCTGCAGTGAAAATTTTTTTATGGCCAGCACGTATTTCTTGTAAAACTTGGCACGACCTGAAGCAGATTTAAGTAGCAATCTGCAATATTGACAGTATCGGCCATTGAACATTTAAGACACGTTTTTGGTACTTTCAAAAGTCAATGTTTCAATTTCAAAGTTACACGTTTGTATGTTATGAATATTTTAGAATACTAAAAATGGTGGGCAAACAGTTTTGAGGTTTTTTGTTTGAATTTAATAGTGAACACAATTTATTAATTTATTATTTAATTATTCGTTTTTCCAATTCCACCAGGTGATCTATTGAAAGCTTTGTGCAATGCTACTGCTGGAATCCTTCACGTGGCAGAGAAATTTATCAAAGAGTATCAGCATCGCTTAAGGGATGCCAAAGCAGTCAAAGCACGAGCTACGCAGAATAAGGTGAGTTATTGTTACTTGTGTGTTGTTATTTTGTGGAAGTAGATGAATTAGAATTGTACTGTTGTCTATTGGGCATTGAACATATGTTCTACAGAGTAATTATTTTCAAATCTAGCTCCCATTCAAAAGAATTAATAAAACTTTCTTAATACTAAGGCTAACCTTCTTTTGTTTTACCTGACGCCTAATATTGAAGGTGCTGCTGCTGATAATGTGTCATTAGAATTCACTAGGCCTATCAGAATTCAGCTGCCATGTACCTACAATTTAGCACATATTTTTATTAATTCAAACACTAAATCCAAATTTTATTTTAGTCGTTAAACGATAGTTATGTCCCCGATGTCTACGACGAGCTACTTACGCAAGCCGAGATCCAAGGCCACGTCTCGGCTGTCAATGCGATATCTGTGTGGGAGACTGCACTAACGGGAGATACCGTTTGTCTCTCGCAAGTTTTACCATTACTACAACTTACCAACATGCGGAAGGAAAATGTACACTTCTATGTGCAAGAAGTGGCCAAAATTGAAGCATCACCAACAGGTAATATAAATTCATAAAGTGAATACAATACAAATTATATCTGCTAATCAGTCAAATTATTTGTTGTTACTAGTGCCTATAAGATTTAACTGCAGATAGATAAGTTAAGAAAGATCTGGTAGAAACGACAATCACCATCAGCAAGAGAATGTAGGCCTAATTACCAAAACAAAATATTAGAGTAGCCATATTAGATGTACATGTTGTCTTGCAGTGGGTGGGTTGGAGAGATAGAAAATCGAATGTAACACACAAGAGTTTCGAAGACATTGGCCAGGGTTGGGTAACGACACGTCGTAAATAATATTCGACACGTCACGTCGAAAATACGTGTCGAATATGTAGAATATGTCGAATATTCACGTCGAAAACTAATTAACTTTTATGTTCGTGTAATTCGAATATTCCCGCCATTATGCCTCGTTTCCCTTTCAAAATCCATTTCCCCCCAATCCCCCATCGTAGTTAGCGCCTTTCCTCGGAGTCGGCGAAGGTGTAAAGTTGCCTGTCACAGTGTGTTCATACATCACGGTGAAACAAGATTGAGGACGAGATTGAAGACTGGCTGCAAGCACAATATTCCTTTCCTACCTATTAGCCCTACATCATCAGGTCTGCTTACTACTTTCTGTTAGGGATGACGAAACCCGACTTTTTTACGACCCGGGTACCCGTTCACTATACCTGTGGGTTACCCGGGTAGGCCTAGGCCTAATAAAACAAAAAAAATCGTGTGGGGTGTCAAATCAACCGCTCAATATCGCTCTCGTCGAAAATAACACCACAAGTAGTATATTGTAGTAGCAGGGATTAGGATGTTTCATTATATTTCGTGATGAAAAGTTGAACACCCATGACAAGAGAAAGTTACAACAGCGCGGGGGGTCGAGGATCGGAGCGGGATGAAACATAATGCTTCACAGGCAGACCACAGGCCACAAGGCCACAGGCAGACCGGCCGTTGAAGTGTCGAATGGTTGTGTGCTTTGGGAGTGAGAAAAGGGGGGGGGGGTGTAGTGTAGCAGTTCATGCTAAAAGATTGCCAGCGGCCAGGCTTACATGAACAAAATAAACTATCAAAGTGGACAGTTTATTTATAGACGCGATTCTATTTCTTAGGGAAATACCGCCAAGCACAAAAATAAAATATGTAATGACAGATGAATCAGTTCAAATTCAAAACATTTAGCTAATTCACGGTTCTCAATTTCAGGAACCAGGTTTTGTCGGGTAAACGGGTAGAGAAAACACAAACCCGTACCCGACTTCGTCGGGCGGGTATCGGGTACCCGTCGTCTTTCCTACTTTCTGTCATGGTCTTATTATGATACTGTGAATGATATACATAGATACACAACTGTAAATTTATGACCCACAAAGGGCCAAAGCAATTAGTCTTAGCTGTGAAAAGGAAAGAAATGTGCGTGTGCTGTTAACTAGTCATTAATCTATTAATTCCTTCCCCCCCCCCCCCCTCCCCCATCACTTTACCATCTCACATTTCTTGCAGCTGCTTTGACAATCCCTTCAGGAGTAGTGTTTATCTAAAGGGACTAGAGTCTAGAAGTGATGATTTACGTTGTTTGAACGCAATCAACATCTCGGATGTCAACTTGGCCTAAAAAACATACTCCAATCTGCTGGAATATTCGACGTGTCGTTAATGTCGTAAAGTGTAATATTTACGACGTGTATATTCGACGCGTATAATACCACGTATAATACCCATTTTCGACGTCGAGTATTATACCTACCCAACCCTGACATTGGCCCTACAATGGACTATGTAATAGGGAATATACCACATTTCCCGATACTGGTTCGATCATATGAAATAGATAGGCCCTTATCTACAAATACCGGCAACATACTTCTCCCATTTCAAAATGTCACAGTTCGATTTTTATAACGTTACAAAGTTTGACATGTTTCCTTTTCCGGACTCCTATCGTGAAACGGATGGTTACGTCATAACTGACTAAACATCACTGTTTTTGAATGAATTTGCCAATCACCGCCTTGCAACACTACACACTTATCGGAAAAACAACGTATTCATTGTTGTCCGATCTCTGCACAAAATTACTATAAACACTAAAATAATGATACATTATTACAAATAATCATACCAGTGGTGTAAATTAATTGTTGGACACAATTATTATTCATTTTGGAACCGAATAACAATATAAATACACTCATTTTAGTGAGATATTCAACATAAATACGATCTTTGATTATCTTTGCGTGATAGGCTGATTGATATTAGTCAGTTCTGACGTCATGACCTGTTTTTCCCGCCATAATTATTTGTGAAATTTTCAGCTCACTTTCTTGACTGAAAATATTTAGGAAAATGGGAAAATGAAATATTTTTGACTTCATAACATCGTCATTAATTTGGTAACGGCGAAAAAAATTAACATGCATATTCCCTATTTATACCTAGGAATTAAATATCCAGGGAAGGTACGGATGCATGTATACACAGATGGGTCTGCTTCATCTGGAGAGGGTAGGGCAGGTGCTGCCATCCACATAGTACAGAAGCTCGAATTGGTTGCAAATATTATTTTCTTTGCCAGAAAGGTTCTTTTCAAATGTTTATTGCATATGTAGGCCTATTTATGTACAGTATTTGTAAGGGCTGGTCCACACAGATTTTGTAAGCATAAGATTTAAGGTTTAACGCGTAGTCGTAAAGTTGGATCATAGGAAACACGTACTGGCGTTTACACAAAGTTTTAGTTTTAAGAGATTGTTTTCATTGTTGTTCTTGGCAACAACGTCTTAAAACCTTAAATCTTATGCTTAAAAAATCTGTGTGGACCAGCCTTAACAAGAACTTAATTTTCAAAAGAAAAACATAAAATTTAACAATAGGCTGGAACCACACAAGGCTATTCTATCCCACTTTTTTTTTTTTTTTTTTTAGCCTGTCTGTGACATTATTGATCTGTGTGTTTCAGCTATGCTTTTCAATAAGTTGAAAACAAATGGGAACCAAGCACCGGATGCGACATCAAAGAGAAGAGCACTACAGAAAGCAGTTACTCGTGGCAATGAAGTGGCTCGTAAAGAGGAACAATGTAAGTTAGTTAGTGGACTTCGTCCAAATCTAAATTCATTGTGGACTTTCTATATCGTGTTTGATTTGTTATGGCCTATATTGATAAAAATAGTTACGTTTGTTGTTGAAAAGAGCACTTTTAATTTTTCCTGCTCATGTTTGGAGTTAGGCCCTAGCTAACTTAGATACAATTTACACTCTCAACATGTTAAAGTGTTCGTTCACCTCTTGCTGCAATGTGTACCTAGGCACTCAAGTTCGTATATAGAACACATATTCAACAACAGTTTCACCAAAAATGATACGAGTTCCACGTAATTAGTGGTTAAATGTTTTATGAATTGTACTCAACGTTGTACGTTTGGCAACACCTTACCCCGGAGTGTGGTGTGACCTTGCTTCACGCATCTGGAGGGTTGGGCGAAAAGTATCCGGCCAAGCGCATGTGTCCTATAGTCGTTTCAAATTTTTCGTCCACTACAAATGAAACCGTTTTATTCTTCACAATATAGCAATACATAAAATGGCAGGTCAAATAGAAATTAACACAAATACGTCAAAAAGTACGTTTTACGTCGTAGTCTTATGTAACGACATACTTGTAACAAGAAGAATTTTCACCGAGATGTATCAAACAAACGTAAGTTTGTGAAATTTTACTTGAGGTCTTTGTGAAAACTTGTTCGGCGCAAGTAACTTTATTTCTTAATTTGACAAAACTATTATAATTATATTCCTTATCTTGACAAATACTATTATCATTTCACAAATTGAAGAGAAATATAAACACATTTCCAGTGAGTTGTTACAAATCTTGTAACTATCCGCTTGACCACGCGCCTTCTGCACCACTTTCATTTGAACAAAGTATCTCGTCAGACAACGTGCTCTCCCTCTATTGATGTCTTCAGCCAACCACGCATCTTCAGTACCACCCCTCTTTCCAATGCCTGCTGGAGAAGCAGCGCAGAGTTGGCAACATGGGTTACATGACGTAGGAAAACCACCTCGAACAGCAAGTTGCGCGAATAAACAAAGGACACCTGATGGTATAGGCCGCGTGATATACACCCAAACATTGGTGTTTAGGGTTAAACTATACATAGAGAACAACTTGCTAAAGAGGTGAACGGGCACTTTAACACAACTTGACGGTATTTAGATAACACGGAATTGGTATACAATAGGCCTACGGCAATCTGCAGTATACACTAAATCATGTTGACTCAATGTTGACGAGCACGGTAGGCGTAATATGTTGATGAGAATGAGCAATTTTAACGACATCACCAGTGAATGACTGACAAATATTTCGTCATGTGATCATATCGTTGAGTACCGGTATCCACTTTTATACTGATGGCATATTTGGAAAGAGCATGTAGCCCTGCAACGTTGAATAACAATTTGTGGTTTGACGCTTGTCAAAGCGTGATACTGTATCTTGGAAGTAGGGATGACTTCGGATCTAATAATTCGGAACTGGATCCTCCCGCGCCGGATCCGGTTCAGAACCGGTTCTTGAACATTTTAATTTTGTTTATATCTCATAATATTTATGTGACGAGAGGATTAGCTTACCTGTTTGTCTTTGACTTTCGTACAGTCAAATGTCATTACAACGAACTCGAAGGGACCTTACGTTTTTTTTGTTATAATAATTATTTCGTTAAAATGATCAGTGTTTTTTTTTGTGCTGGAAACTTGATTCCCAGTCCTCAAATTGGTCAAAATTGCGTCTACAATGCCTCAAAGACACGTAGCGCGAGAGTAATGGCAGGTAACGCATGGCCCCTGTGTGGCCTGCAACCAGCATTACATATCTGTGTTGCGGGCAGTAGAGCCTACTGCCCGCAACACAGATATGTACAGGCGGGTAGCGCGTGGGGGCGGCCGGCCGAGCGAGATAAAACAATGGAGTGGTATCGTGTCTGAGCGAGACGGCTATCGGCCGCTGTGAGAGAGAGAAAGCGCTAGGCGCAGGACGCGTGAGTGGAAGCGAGACCGCGATAGCCGCAGCAAGGGCAACATGCAAGCCTGTTGACAGTTTAGTTCGTCCCTCGCTCAGTAACCTCGATCGTGATTGGCCGGCTAGGGTGGTCTCGTCTTGCGGCGGCCAATGACCTTGCCCGACTCTCGTGGATGGCCAGCCGGCCCATCTAAGAAGGAAAAACACCAATCTACGCGACTGGGAATTCCAAATAATCCAGATTTCGGAAGATAATTTCATTGTATCAACACTTAATAATACCAAGGGGAACCAAAATTTGTTTGTTAAAATGATCTTTTGATTCTTTTCGTAATAACGAATTTTCGTTGTAATGATAACAAATTAACATTGTGAACATAGGGATTCAGGCGGGACCACATATAAATTTCGTTAAAATGATTTCGTTGTAAGGGCGTTTGTTGTAACGACTTTTGACTGCCCTCACAAATGACGAATTCGCTCGTTTCGAGCTACTTGAAGCACTCATTGTCAAGTGTCAACTAATCACTCACGTTGTTTGCGGCACGAAAGACAAAGAGCTACTGGCGTGCAGTAGGGGTGGGTCGACCGGTCAGCCGACATTAGCAGACGACACCGGCGGCGACGATTGTGGTGGCTCGCTGCGCGCTTTTACCAGTGTCGTACCGACAGCATTCGAAAAAAATAGAACCGGTTCCAAAAAATGGAACCGGATTGCAATTGGGAACCGGTTCCGAACCGGTTTCCGGATATCCGAAGTCATCCCTACTTGGAAGCAAATGCGAAAGGAATAGCTGTTGCAAATTTCTGGAAACGTTGTGTTTAACCGAACACGGAAAGTAAGTAACAACAACTTAAAAAGTAAAAAAAAAAAAAACTTAAAAAGTTGTTAGTGTAACGTGTTACTATGTACCACTTTTAATGTGGCTGCTAGGGATGTGCGAACCCTCATTTTTTTTTTCGAACCAAACTTTCGAACCGAACCTTCATATCAGACCGAACTACGAACTCCGAACTTCGAACTTCGAACTTTCTTTAAAGTTTCTAAAGTTGTGGTTAAAACTACTGTAGTGTAAATGGGAGAAGAAATATGATCATGCAAATAAATTAAATTGGTTTTACTTGTTGATGGTGCTGATTCCATTTTTCTAAAATATTTATAACTTAAATGTGACTGAAAAACATTAGGTTTGTTCGTTTGTCCTGCATCAACAGGAGTATTTTACGCCAGGAGTAATTTGGAAATACGTCATTGTAACGGATATGGGAGTAGAAATCACAGTTACTCCCACTTGGACAAAAAAACGGAGTTGTCACAGTTGAGATCGTTTCAGTTGTTCCTCCTACTCCTACTCGGGAAGCAGGTGTAAAAACCTTAATCCCATCACAGTTGTAGTAAGTTACCACTGGACAAAAGAACGTGTCACACCTACTCCCATCACACTTACTCCAGGACAGAAAAACGGGGTTTTCGTAATACCGTACTCCTGTTAGTAATGATCACAGGACACACGAACAAAGCTATTATTTACGAGTCTGGAACACATTAAAGAGTTAAAATCAAGTTTAGGCAGGCTCAAACAGAACACTAACAGGATATAGAGGGAAAATGGGGCCCGAAAAGGCACTGCCTTTGTTCTGTTACTTACAACAGGTTGTGAATGGCAATTTAGAAGGCATTGCCTAGCCCAACAGTTTGAATTTAGGCGGGATGGTGGCAAATTCAAATAGTTCGTTTTCGAACATGGTTTTAATTTTTCGAACTGAACTCGAACTTTTGAAGTTGGTTCGAGTTCGGTTCGTTTTCGAACGGGTTCGCACACCTCTAGTGGCTGCAGTAGTTTGTAGTACTGGTATGTACATATTTATTATTTTTAACCACAAATTTCCAATAATTAGTCGTATGATTTTACCACCCTGTATTCCTTTCTCCCACTCAATCAAATCAATGTTTTGAGATGTATATTGGGGAAAGAAGAAAGGAGACCAACAGCTTACCTGAAAGGTTGTGGGTGGCTGCTTGAGGTGAAGATTAACACAAATATTTACACATAATGTCGAACGTTTCGGCCTACGTGACGGTCGGTGACCAAGGCCACGTAGGCCGAAACGTTCGACATTATGTGTAAATATTTGTGTTAATCTTCACCTCAAGCAGCCACCCACAACCTTTCAAGTAAGCTGTAGGTCTCCTTTCTTCTTTCCCCAATATACATCCAACCCAGCCGATTGGCATTTCTACCAAATCAAGCAAATCAATGTTTTGAGTATGACAATCTACAATTGAAATACTAATACCCTATGCTGTAGATAAACTTATGAAATACGCCATACGGTATGCAATTACCTAGTATACAGTAGATATGTTTCACTTATGAATAACAATATTATTCATACGTATATGTCAGACCTAATTTTAGTTTTTTCTTCGTCAGTATTGGCTGCAGTGGCATCTGTGAATACTGCTTTGGACAGTGTACATTGGGCTCCAATGCTAGCAGCCCTGCATAACCCATTACTTGGGTTAACAGAGTATGCTAGCCAGTTTGCTATTCCACTTTACCACCAAGAAATGAGAGCCGATCGGATGGAGTCTGGGGTATGTTACACTGAAACATATTCTCTCTCTAAATATAATGCATGGAAGGAAGAAGGAAACCATAGGAGGTCTTCCTCCAATAATTGTGTAAACATGCAATAGCCAATTGTTAAGCAGTGAGGATGAATTTAGTTGATCTTGTTTGCTGTGTGCCGTATCCCTATAATTTCGGCAATTTCTATTTTGTTGATTTGTCCTCAATCTCAAGAGTCAATTTGTCAATTTGTTTGTGCGATTTGCCCTCGCTTATTAATTTCTCTCGATAGGTGTTGTGGATTTCTTGTGGATAGGCATCGAAGTGGAACTCTCCAAAATTTGAATATACATTTTTCATCATGTCATTCACACAGGCAGACATGTCACTGGACGAGCTACGCCAGAGCTTGAGTGTACTATCTACCGTCTGTGCGGTGACCCAAGCTCTGGATTCAGCGGGTCCCGAAGATACTTGGAAGGCGCTGTCCAATCCTTGTGCGTACATCTCTGATTTGGACCCCGGCTTACGTCTGTGCTATCACTCGAAGCTTGTCGCCTTACGGAAGACGAAGATAAGAAAACGGGAACCGTGCACGTTACTCACCCATGCTGACATACAGATCTGCATTGACCATGTTAACGAAGAAAATAATACTAACAATGGAGGTAACATCAAAATTCCACTGATAGAGGCCTATAGGCCTAATGTTGTATTTAACAAAAGTATATATATGTTCTACATAGACTGTACCAAAGTGTGTGGACGTAGCACATTGTGTGTTGTGGTTTCAATTTAGTTTTTACAAATAATACAAAAAAGGTGTAAGTAGTATGTAGTGTACGTAGTTGTTATTATAAATTTTTGGGTTGTGCAAGTTGCAACACATTATAGATTACAAAATTATGTATGGTTTTCCCTTCTATGTATGTATTATGTTGGGTTAAAATTTCCTGAACTCTGAAAACATTATAAAAAGAGCTTTAGGCCTACTTCATTTTGATTTTTGAATTATGAAACTGGTCAAGATCACATTCCAGGCAGATTCATAAAAGACTCCAATAATACGGTAAACATGTACTTGGGTTTAATGTGTTTATGTTACTATGTTTCAGTGATAGCTTGGCTTAAGCGACTAAATGCAGCTGTTGAATCTAGTGATCTGGGACTTATGATGGGTTGTTTGGCTGATCCTGTGGGCAATATGTCTTCCTTCATAACACCTGCCAACAGTCAATTATATCTCAAACAATTGCAGGTAAACTAAACATCACTGTGAAAGTTACTACCGGGTATATTGAGAGAGCACTGTTGATATGTATTAAAAAAAAATATACTTAGCCTGAGGTCAAAACCCATGTAACATTTTCAGATAAATTTTGCTCTCGCATAAATTATGTCTTGGTTGGCTATGGTTAACAGTGTAAAGAAGACATCACCTGATATTTTGAGTGAGTGTGATTTTCCACGTAATTTTTACGCACTGCTGAATTTCTTCATTCTTTAATATTTATTACTGTAGGCCTACATTAGTGGCCTTGAGTATACCTAACTTCAAACCATAGTGAAAATGTATGTGTGCCTACTTTAGCTTAGGCCTAATTATCCTTTCCACCCTTATTATTTAATTAACCTGATTATTATAGCAGCTAGCATAAATTGCCAAGTATGTAACATGCATGTCCTGAGACAACCTTACAGATGCTTGTTGCAGTACGTAGCCCTATCTAAGTATACTGTTTTACATTTCTTGGTCCCCGTCTGGGATCGGGTGGGGGGGTGTGGTAGCTCTGCCTGTCGTACGAGACTAAAGTATACAACCTATTACATAGCCACGTTTCTCTTATATATGTTTCAGAGTGCTCGATTAAGAAAAGGCTGCGATCTGTGGTTGGAGGACGTGTCGTTTGTATTGCAACAGACTGGCATGCATACCCTCACGTGGCTGATACCATTTCAAGCATTGATCCGTGGCAACCTTTGTAGAGCCCGCCTATCTCGTTACTTGGGAAGCGTTGTAATGATACAGGCAAGTGTATCTCCGTCTATTACTATACCGACACCTACTCGACCCTTAGTTTTTGGGAGCCCTCGGTTGCTAGTAATGGTTTTGATTTCTATGTAGAAAAACATGAGCAGCTGTGGATTTCTTTTCATATAGGCATGAACTCAAGCCTTGAATGAGCAAAGTTAGCGAGTAGCGGCAACAAAAAGCAAGCTGCTGCTTCTCTTGCTCTGTGTGCCCCTAATCACATTAGTACGCTTATATGGCATTTCAGCCTAATAAGATCACTGGGAAATTCTAATGATCAGAAGCTATTCGTATTAGTAAAGTAGAAAAGAATCTAGGGATTGTATATGTACAGTTATTTTTTAAGATAAGATAATCCTGGATTATTTGAATATAATTTATTCATTAATCATATTTTTTCCCATGCTCATTTTGGCTCAAAGTTCAACTGTTTGCTTTTGTATTTGTTAACAATATTACAAAACCGATATCGTTCTGTCCAGACGTGGTGGCGTGGAGTGCTGCAACGTCGCCGCTACCAAGCCACCCTTAGGACCATCATGTCTCGTCACTGCTGGAAAGACTACGAGCCGCTGATCGTACGAGTGCAGGCGCTCTGGCGGGGCCACGTCGTGCGGCGAGCGTTCCTGGGTCTGGTGCGGGCGCCCACTCCCAGTCTGGGGGTCGTCAAACACTTTGCTCCCCTGCTCCGACATTGTGCGGTCGATCACCTCAAGGTAATTGCACAGTTTAACTGTTGAGTGTTTAGTAGAGTTGTGCGAATGGTACAATTTTAGTTCGAGTTCGTAAATATCAAAGTTTGTCTTTTGAAATTCTGCTTTTTTGGCTCGGCTTTGTCGGCATAGAAAGATAAAGGATCGGGAAAGCTGGTGACCTTTCACATTGGCTCATTGGTAAGATAGTAATTGGGGAGGGGGGGGGGGCTAAGATGGTCAATGCACAGAGGTGGCTCTGCTTTATCGTCAGAAGAGAACACGGGATTGGGAAAGCGGGCGACCTTGGGAAATTGGCTGCGAGCCAACTCATGTTTGTATATGTTGGTAACTCAGGAGGATGCAAACAGAACTCAAGATCTATTATCGATCGTTCTAAAACTCGACAATTGCTCGAAATTCGAGAGATCACATATCTTAAAATCTCGCTTGATTGCGTTCGACTTAAACAAGTAAAACAACCCTTGCTCGCACAGATCTTATGAACTTTGTGTACCAACTTTTGTTTTCTTTCAATTTCCAGGAGATGGAGCTGCAGAATCTCAAGGGTCAAGTGGTTCAATCCATTAAACGGAACCAACAATTAGCACAACAGGTGATTAACGCGTGATATAAAGGTGTCTATTTGGGGGTGTTGCAATTTGCCTGCACCCTGTATGTGAGTTCAGTAGTTCAGTTCAGTACGTAGAGAGAGTTTAACCTCTGGCGCCGGATCGTAGTAGCGTTTACGTCCTGGCGGCGCGCCCGTACGAGCGGTTCGACGTAACTGTTACGTCCTGTGCATCGCGTATGCAATATCGTACTACTAGCGCCATCCATGTGACACTTTATGAACTTTTTCTTCATGCGCCGTTATACATTCTGAACTACTTATTTTCAACGAATTTTTCCGATAAATACCGAATGAATCCCGAACAACAACCACCTGTTTGGGAAGTCTACTTGTTTGTATCCAAGATGGATAACTCGGGAACCCGAAAGCGTCTTTCTGACACGGAAATTGCGAATGCAATTGTAGATTCGGATTCTGATGACAATAGCTTCGTCAATTCAGGAAGTGATTTATCGGGTGATGATAGTGATGAAGATTTGGCTCATTGTAGTGACCAAGATAGTTCTAATAATGTAAGTAATAGTGATGAGGAGCTGTCAGACAGTGGCAATGAGGTTATGACAGACAGTGACAGTGATAATAATAGGCCTGCACCTCTTGGTAATCGTGTTAGGCGTGTACCACGGCCTAGGCCCGTCAACAATAATGCTACTAACTGGGCTTGGGTACCTGTTGACAACATGTACCAGTTCAACAAAGTCCCATTTACTGGTAACCCAGGACCCCAGGTAGGCCTACCTACTTCCAATGTTTTGGAATGTTTCTTGCTCTTTTTTGATACAGACTTGATTGATTTGATCGTTGAAGAGACTAATCGTTATGCCAACGAATATATTCTACGTGTTAGGCCAACACTAAAAAAGAGATCAAGGGTCCATCAATGGAAACCAACTGACAGTTCAGAAATTTACACTCTTCTCGGACTGTTCATGCTTCAGGGCATTGTTCAAAAGCCAAGTACCAAGTCGTACTTCAGTAAAAACCCATTTATACAAACACCAATATTTGGTCAAACTATGAAACAAGACCGATTTGAGCTTCTAATGAAATTTTTACATTTTGTTGATAATTCAACATTGGATGCATTTGAAGGACCTAAAAAGCTTTTCAAATTGTATCCGGTGATTGAAATGCTAAATGCATCCTTCAAAACAGCATACAATCTGTCAGAAGACATTGCCATTGATGAGTCGTTGACACTGTGGAAAGGGCGCCTCAGTTTCAAACAATATATTCCCCTCAAGTCTTCAAAATTTGGAATTAAAACTTTCGAGCTCTGTGAATCACAATCGGGATATCTGTGGAACTTCATTGTGTATGTAGGTGCAGATGGTGTCAATGTGGCTAATGGTATTGCAAACGCTGGAAACGCAATCCAAAATGCAGACCTAAGTAAGTCCAAAACAGCCATGATTGTCACAAAACTAATGGAGCCCTTGTACAATTTAGGCCATACTTTGTGGATGGACAACTTCTACAATTCTCCAGACTTATGCATCAACCTCAATGCTAACGGGGTAAATGTAGCAGGTACCCTTCGCATAAACCGCAAAAATGTCCCTGTTAGAGTCAAAACAGCCAAGTTGTCAAAAGGGGAGGTCATTGCCGAAGCATCCAATGGTGTAATGGTTCTCAAGTGGAAAGATAAGAAGGATGTTTCCTTTATTTCCACTTTCCACAATAGTGATATGGCTGTTATCACAAAACGGGGGGTGGACACTGAAAAACCACAATGCATCCTTGACTACAATAAAGCCATGGGGGGAGTGGATCTCAAAGACCAAAAGCTGCAGCCCTATCTATTGGAACGCAAGCGGGGTAGGAAGTGGTACATCAAACTTTTCAAACGCCTACTCAATGTATCAATTCTCAATGCACAGATTATTTATAATAATTCAAACGTGAAAATCGACCAACTTGCCTTCCGTCTAAAACTTGTAAAATCACTTGTAGAAACATACAATGATGGCATGCAAACACCTCAAATGGGCAGACCATCCATCAACCCTTCTCCTCAACGACTCACCGAACGCCATTTCATGGAGTATTTGCCGCCCACCAACACAAAGGCCAAACCCCAAAGAAAATGTGTTGTGTGCACAAAGAACAAGATGAGAAAAGATACAAAGTTCTGGTGCCCCACTTGCCAGGTTGCACTCTGTTTTGATTGCTTCAAAATTTTCCATACAAAACTGAACTTCTAGGATAAAGACCCAAACATAACACATGCTGGCTACCTCTAGCCCGTAGTACGTTTATTTTACATGTTTAGGCTGAATATTGAAGTGGAACAAGCACTTTTTTGTTAAAAAGTTCAAACATTTGCTTTGGAAAAAACACTTTTGGTGACTTTTCTTAAATTTTTTAAAACATCAAATTTGATCTAGAATGAGATGCATACATTTTATTTCTAATAAAGAGAAGGCTATAGAACACATATCTAAAATTTGATTATTTTGTGCCCAGTAGTTTCCGAAATACACCCACTTGAATTAAGGAAGAAAATGTGAAAAAAGTAAAAACAAGTCCCGCTTTATGACATTTTTTATATTTTTTAATACCGGCTTGAAAGGTTAATGTTAATGTGAATTTGCAAATTTAGGCCTCGATGTTTTGTTGAGTGTGTCTTGTCTACGTATTTCAGAAGTGTATTTCAACAGTTTTTTTTCATATTTCCTGTAATTTTACATGTATATAGTTATTCATTTATGACTTGCACCCAGATGTCTCTCTTGTGGAAAGTTAAATTATGCTGCTGTGAGGGTGTGGCTTGAGACATGGATTACTTAAACAATGTTTTGATAAATAAAAAACAAACAGATTTTGATTGTCTAATGTCTAATAATTAAAATGTCTTGCTCTTCGTCGATGACTGTTATCGCTCGTAGCCTATTGCTCTACATGAACAATTTTACAGTCAGCTAATCCTCACATGTTTGTTTTCAGATCTCATCTCTGCTTTCAGATGTTTCAGATCAGATCAGAATATATTCTACGTGTTAGGCCAACACTAAAAAAGAGATCAAGGGTCCATCAATGGAAACCAACTGACAGTTCAGAAATTTACACTCTTCTCGGACTGTTCATGCTTCAGGGCATTGTTCAAAAGCCAAGTACCAAGTCGTACTTCAGTAAAAACCCATTTATACAAACACCAATATTTGGTCAAACTATGAAACAAGACCGATTTGAGCTTCTAATGAAATTTTTACATTTTGTTGATAATTCAACATTGGATGCATTTGAAGGACCTAAAAAGCTTTTCAAATTGTATCCGGTGATTGAAATGCTAAATGCATCCTTCAAAACAGCATACAATCTGTCAGAAGACATTGCCATTGATGAGTCGTTGACACTGTGGAAAGGGCGCCTCAGTTTCAAACAATATATTCCCCTCAAGTCTTCAAAATTTGGAATTAAAACTTTCGAGCTCTGTGAATCACAATCGGGATATCTGTGGAACTTCATTGTGTATGTAGGTGCAGATGGTGTCAATGTGGCTAATGGTATTGCAAACGCTGGAAACGCAATCCAAAATGCAGACCTAAGTAAGTCCAAAACAGCCATGATTGTCACAAAACTAATGGAGCCCTTGTACAATTTAGGCCATACTTTGTGGATGGACAACTTCTACAATTCTCCAGACTTATGCATCAACCTCAATGCTAACGGGGTAAATGTAGCAGGTACCCTTCGCATAAACCGCAAAAATGTCCCTGTTAGAGTCAAAACAGCCAAGTTGTCAAAAGGGGAGGTCATTGCCGAAGCATCCAATGGTGTAATGGTTCTCAAGTGGAAAGATAAGAAGGATGTTTCCTTTATTTCCACTTTCCACAATAGTGATATGGCTGTTATCACAAAACGGGGGGTGGACACTGAAAAACCACAATGCATCCTTGACTACAATAAAGCCATGGGGGGAGTGGATCTCAAAGACCAAAAGCTGCAGCCCTATCTATTGGAACGCAAGCGGGGTAGGAAGTGGTACATCAAACTTTTCAAACGCCTACTCAATGTATCAATTCTCAATGCACAGATTATTTATAATAATTCAAACGTGAAAATCGACCAACTTGCCTTCCGTCTAAAACTTGTAAAATCACTTGTAGAAACATACAATGATGGCATGCAAACACCTCAAATGGGCAGACCATCCATCAACCCTTCTCCTCAACGACTCACCGAACGCCATTTCATGGAGTATTTGCCGCCCACCAACACAAAGGCCAAACCCCAAAGAAAATGTGTTGTGTGCACAAAGAACAAGATGAGAAAAGATACAAAGTTCTGGTGCCCCACTTGCCAGGTTGCACTCTGTTTTGATTGCTTCAAAATTTTCCATACAAAACTGAACTTCTAGGATAAAGACCCAAACATAACACATGCTGGCTACCTCTAGCCCGTAGTACGTTTATTTTACATGTTTAGGCTGAATATTGAAGTGGAACAAGCACTTTTTTGTTAAAAAGTTCAAACATTTGCTTTGGAAAAAACACTTTTGGTGACTTTTCTTAAATTTTTTAAAACATCAAATTTGATCTAGAATGAGATGCATACATTTTATTTCTAATAAAGAGAAGGCTATAGAACACATATCTAAAATTTGATTATTTTGTGCCCAGTAGTTTCCGAAATACACCCACTTGAATTAAGGAAGAAAATGTGAAAAAAGTAAAAACAAGTCCCGCTTTATGACATTTTTTATATTTTTTAATACCGGCTTGAAAGGTTAATGTTAATGTGAATTTGCAAATTTAGGCCTCGATGTTTTGTTGAGTGTGTCTTGTCTACGTATTTCAGAAGTGTATTTCAACAGTTTTTTTTCATATTTCCTGTAATTTTACATGTATATAGTTATTCATTTATGACTTGCACCCAGATGTCTCTCTTGTGGAAAGTTAAATTATGCTGCTGTGAGGGTGTGGCTTGAGACATGGATTACTTAAACAATGTTTTGATAAATAAAAAACAAACAGATTTTGATTGTCTAATGTCTAATAATTAAAATGTCTTGCTCTTCGTCGATGACTGTTATCGCTCGTAGCCTATTGCTCTACATGAACAATTTTACAGTCAGCTAATCCTCACATGTTTGTTTTCAGATCTTTCTACTTTTCTGTTTTTTCCTCACTAGAGTATATTCAGGCCTTAAATGTGCATCGTATTAATGAGCCATTTTGTACACTGCTTCTCAATAATGAATACAATTATGAGACGACTAAGGTTTCTTAACATGTAGATTTCACCAATTTTACCTGTTTTGGGTTTGATAGTGACTACGTATCAGGCAGTCCAAACCGATTTGATCAAAACAGTTTGAAAGGAATCGGTTTGATATCTTGCCGTATATCAAGCAAACTCGAATTGGTTTCGCGAAACCCAGCTGAAACCGGTTTGAAAGTGACACATCTAGAAAGCAGTGAATAAATAATACTATCAACAGACTAACCTAACCTTACCACGACGAAACGCGGGATCAGAAGCAAGGCCTTGTGTGATCAAAATAATTTAAATCAAGTAGGCTGTGCCGGCGCGCGCATCGTGGAATCGCTTTGACGTGTATAGCAGGCTAATGTCGAACGGTTTCATAACTCCAAATCGCCTTGTGAACCGATTGGAAGTCAAATCGTTTTGGGTCTAAACCGACGTGTATATCACGCTTCCCAAACCAGTTTGGCCCAAACCGTTTCCGTTAAATCGGTTGGAACGTGTCTGATACACGTAGTCATTGATTCAGTTTTTGTTATTTTCTGATTGAAATTCATGCTCATTTTGAAAAATAAAATCATTTAAAATTTTCAATATTTTGCGTTATTGTCGTTTGCAAATTTTACAGGTCTGTGTGTACATTTAATGTAGTACTTGATTCTTTATTCTTTTATTTAGCATATTTTACATTCTTTGTTAACATTTTGGTTTTGTTTTTTACTTTTTATTAATTTTTTTTTTTTTTATATCTGCTCCCTGTGTCCAACAATGAAGTCGGGTAGGGGATAGGAAATTAGTCCTATTATTATTTATTGCATAATCTTATTTAACACGTGGTTTTTCTCCGATAGGTGGATGCCATGGATATTAAAATTGGTTTGCTGGTTCAAAATCGCATAGCCCTTCTTGATGTTGCCACTGCTGGATCCAACCTTGCCCAGTTGGCCAAGAAACCGTTTGGTCCCGGACTGAAATCCTTCACTAAACAGGCCCACGACCGTCTGGATGCGTACCAACACTTGCTGTACACTCTCCAAACAGAGCCAAGGTACAGTATTCACTATTTTTTGTTCATATTTATTAGGCCTATTCATATTCCATACCTATACAAACAATTCATCAAGGTATACAGTGATGCACTGTTCAAGTTGCGTACAGTCCCCGTGTATTGCCCTGCTCCTGTATAGTACCTTAATTTCACATCAAGGAGTGTTTCGGGTATGTTTGGATACTTTTAGTTTTGTTTACTTACCTTAGTTTAGTTTAGTTTAGTCTCTAGTTTAATCTTTAAGTCAATGTAAAGAGTGTCAGCTCATTTTGACCAATAAAGAAAACTGAATACTTTTTAGGGATCACATCAAGTTGTAATTAAATGCCGGTTTTGTAGCCTTGTGAATTGTGTACGCTGCCTTGAATGGCAATAAGTATAAGAAATAAATTTATCACCCCAATAAAAAAAATATTTATGAAGCATAAATTATAATTCCTCCTACCCCCATAAGTTTAGTGTGTTTAAACTTGTTTTTCACCATACTTGAATTCGTTTCTAGGTATTTGTCTCAGCTCTTGTTGCTGTTTCCTCAAAGCAACACTAGCAAAATCTTGCACAACGTCATTATGACATTGTTCAGTTTTGGCGCTAGTCACCGGGACCAGTATCTACTTCTACGCTTGTTATCTTGTGCGCTGTGCGAAGAGATTCGAACCAGGTTCGGTGCCCCCTCGGATGCAGCTACAGCGAACCCTCTTGCACTGAAGATGGCTGTTTACTTTGCCAGACAACAGAGTGTATTGAAAAAAATCATTGGGCCATTAGTAGAACAGGTTTGTAATTAACTAATCAATTTATTAATTAAGCACTAATCATTGTAACATAATCATTACATTTTAATTTTGTCTACCTTTAGTGTGCTATGTTTTGATTTTATGGCAGCTTTTGTATTAACTGTAAACCTCTAAACTGAACTCACCAGTCTTCTCACCTAAACCCCTAAGCTACAAATTATTTGCATGTTCATTGTTATTATGTATCTGCAAAATTTGTTTTTCTATAGCCCACTGTCTATACTTAATAACATCATATTTAAATAAAAGCTATAACAGTGAACTGGCAGACGTAATATTATGCAAAGCCAAAACGTATAAAGGAATTGAGAACTGAGAAAAAAGATTGCCGTGTGAGTAGGTAGGCTATTGCTGTCTGTGGGTCATCTAGGAACAATTTGAATAAGTTTATTAGTTAATAATGTGCAATGCTGTAACAGTGCCTGTGGATAAACCATTAGTCATAACTCAAATTTGAACACTACGTATCTAACTTAGTGTAAAGACTGAGTGTTATTATGACAGACATGTCGTGTTTCATGACATTTTGTTGTTAGGTCTGTCACTCCAACGATCCACACAGGAGATTTGGGAAGGTGGAAACTTGCTTTGGGTCTCCGCCCCTCTCCTCCGTCCCCAACCTACCACAGACTACTGTTTATCCCCCCCCCCCCCCCCCCCCTCCTTGCCAACAGCTCACTAGTTTTAGGGCAATTCAGTTCTCTCTCTTTATTTAGTGAGGAAGGTTGCACTGACCAAATACGTTATTTTGATCTTCTTTGTTGTGTGTTTTGTGTAGCTCTATCGTGGCGCTTACCATCACTATCTATTTTACTACAGTATCTATTTATCTTATCCAGTACAGCAACTGTTCAATGGTCGAGTTACCAAGCGCGTAGGCCAAAACGTTTTACATTTGTAACATTTCATGTGATGTGTTCTACTTCTCATGGGGCTGCCCAGAACACGTTTCAGATGAGCTGTTGGCTCCTTTCTCCTTTCCCCAAACACAACTATTCAGTTTTTAAATTGATTTACTCTTCTAAGGTATGCTGTTGGCATCTTATCTCTCACGCAATTCACGTTGCCCAAGCCTTTTGGTATTCCCCTATCAATATCATGTATTGTTTCTGTATTTCTCAGGTAATGAATGACAGAACACTCTGTATGGAGACGAATCCAGTGGATATCTACAAGAGCTGGAGGAACCAGGTAGAGACGGAAACGATGAAGGTCTCAAAACTTCCGCACACTGTCAACCAGGACCAGGCACTTGGCTACGCTGAGGTCAGAACTAAGTTCGATACTGCATTGAAGAATCTCAAGGACATAGCACTCAAGTTCGTACACACCATAGCCGCATCCACTCAGCAGGTAATTAAGCAGATGTAGGATAAGGTGCAGTACATGACAAATGTTTGTGGCTGGTGGGCAGCCGGTTTCTCAATATCTGCGTTTCTGTTTCAAAGCCGGTTTTAAATTAACACTAAAATATAGTAATAAAAAATAAATTTAAATTTATAGGGTATAGCAATTAATTTGTATTTCTTGTTGTCTTTTCAATAGTAGCTTACAGAGTAGGCCTACAGACTTTGTTTGGTTGTTTTGTTATTCTTGCTGTTTCATAACTTTTTTATTATTAATGTATAGGCCTACAGTAGCTATATATTTATTGTCCACCTTTGTAAATCAGTTAATTGAATAGGAGAAATTAAATACGAATAATAACGAAGAGTTGTGTATGTATAGAAAGTATATGCAATCCAATACATATTATACTGTAATAAGAAAAGAATATTAGACATGTGTTTTTAAGTTATAATTTAATAAATAAATAAATCACAATGTTACATAATTTTATTTTGAGTTAAAATAAATAAATACTAGAACTGCATTTTAGCCTGCATTTTCCCATGTTTAAATTAAAATGAACTGTATAATTTAAAACCACTCTTTCTATAGGCTATTACTTTCTATTTGTATTGTGGTATTTTTCTGTGGTGGCCTTATGAGTGGTGTTCTGTATCAACCTGCAAATAGAAATAATATTTATTTATTTATTTATTATATTTGATCGAAGCCTGACCAACTGACTGACCGACGTCATCTTCACGCATGTACAGATCGCCACCGGAGCCTGAATGTAACAAAATTAGACATAGGTATACACTATACAGTATATATACTGTATTTGATATTTTTCTCAACTGATAAGTTCAATTAGTGAAATACGTAATGCAAATGTCAAATGCATGCATTTACAATGTAGCGAGCATATGTAATATGGATTGCATCACACTGTATTTTTTAATCTTATAAAATGAACAATTCATCAGTACAATCACCGCCATTATTGTTCAAATTGTCAATACAGCTCTCCAAAAAAAATCTACCTCGAAACGTATCTCTCAATTATTTGTATCATAATTATTATGTTTATTTATTGATGGCAACTGGATCATACATAAGTTCACGTCTACAGTACATGTAAAAGTGGGTTAAGTCAAAGTCTGTCAACTGACTCAAGTTGTTAGTATCTCATTGGACTGTGTTAAGTGACGTTCAAACATTCGATTGGCTAGTTGTTCGAATTTCGGTTTAGTCCTAATAAAGTTGAATCATCTTTCTTGTGACCACGACTATTTCTAAACCATACGACCTTGTGACAGCATGTGAACGCGTGCACGTATTCATCCCTGGAAGTTATCAGTATTGTGCTATGTGGATGATTTGCATCGTGCAAAGGAAGTGGAAGATGAAAATCTTTCAGTACGTCTTTGTTAAAACTTAAAAGCAGTATTGTTGTGTACATAGCCACATTCAGCTATGGTAAGTAGTACAAGTTAGGGTTGCCAACTATTGAATATGAAAATACGGGAATTTTAAAATTTATGTGAAATGTAGAGGGAAAGAAGACGGCGATGTCCCAGTTGCCGAAGGCCAAATCGCCGCAGGCGCAAAATATTTTTTCTTTTTTATAATAGACGTTAGGTTCCAGAAAATGAGTTTAGGGATTTGATATTTACTTTGCAGGTGTAATTTTCTCATTCAAGTAATGTTTAATTTGGGAGGGTAAATTAAATTAATATCTATAGTTTAAGCTGGTAACCTTCTACCTTTTGTCAAGGTCAAGCTATTTTGCATCACGTACAATCTTTATATCCCGTTTTAAATAATTATAAAATTTTTGACACGAAAGAGAATAAATACCAACAAATTGTAACTCAGCTGGTTGATCTGTTTCTATTGTCTAGCCATGTACCATCATGTATTAAATATAATGAAATAATTGTCTTAACATAAGACTTTAAGTTCAAAATGCTCAAATGCTGGAAACTGTGTACTGTTAGTAGGCGGAAGTTTACGAAATGTGTATTTTAAAACAAATTGTGAAAATACGGGAAAACTGATTCCCGTGTAGAGTTGATACGGGAAGCGGGAAATCACAGTGGAAAACGGGATTTCCCGGGAAATACGGGAGAGTTGGCAACCCTAGTACAAGTTAAAATTAAAAAAATTAACTTTAGTGTATTTATACCAACCTTTCTGTTCCTGACATTGATTTGTATATTACTGCCTTTGTAGGGCGTTATTTTATGTTGTTTTATGCCAGAGACGATTCACTACCGGACTTCACAAAAAGCTCGACTTCAGGTTGTCGTATTACAAATATGTTCAATGTGTAGGCACCAGTAGTTTCATTATTGTCCACAACTTCTCTCTTGCGATTTGTAACCTGAACAAAACCATTTTACATTTATTTACATATTGTAATTACTAATTTGTAACTGTCATTACTCATTATTATTATTATTATTAATTTATTATTATTAAATGTCTATTCTTGTCATCACAAAAAAAAAATTAAAATTATTGACAAGAAACGGCGTCGACGCTAGCAATTAGCAAACATTATGCTAAAACAGATAAGATCCTAAGAAATCTTGTGCCGCGAAGAGCCTACTATACACTAAATACTACGCTAACAAAACTAAACCAAAACTAAACTAAAACTTAACTAACACTAACACGTCACAGGTTTAAAAGTTTGCCACATGTGCTTGTTGCATATGGAAGGGAACTAGTGAATGATTAGAATATAATGAAATAAATGAATTTTAATGGGATTCATTTGCCACCAGGCCCACTAATGTGTACTTTTGGGGGTATCAAATATAGTATTTCTTGTCAAGGTGGCAAGTTTGATGTAGTCTACTATATAAACATTGAAAATAGTAGAGAACCTGCAGCTCCCAAAAAGAAAAAATATTTTCATTTTTGAATACCTATAAATATTTCAAATACAAAATAAAATCAATAAGTTAATAAATATAAGTAAATGTCCATAGCAGACATCTAGCTTTACCTAATTAGTAATTACTAATACCATTAAAGTGCATGTTTTTTATCAGCCAAGTACATATTGTGATAAATCAAAGGGCTTCTCAATCCAACTGATGGCAATATTTCTGGTACCGGTACTTGCCATTAGACTACAATTGTTTTGGATTTAACTAGGTTCGAAAAAACTATGAAACATGTATAGATAACGCAAAAACTTTGAACAGTTCAAGACAACTACAGTACTCCTCCTTTAATTCAAATTTCAAGGGATCCTAAAAACTCCAATTCGAATTACAGAACCCTTGTACAAAATTTCGAAGTAAAAGAACTTTTAACACTTAGCACCATACAAAATCTTCTGCTGGGACTTGATCAATAGTTTGAATTATTATACACATTTGAATAACCGAGATTGAATTACGTACTACTACTGTCAGTTCGTAGTAGATGAGTAGTAGATGGGCTTTCTTTATAGCCCAGGTAAGGTACAATAATAGTCTAAACTGTTTTCTGTTGCTTTCGTTTTTACCTGTTGAGTGTTTGGGCCGTAACCTTGAGATGTTCGTGGCGCATTCTTTAGCATCTCACCACTTGCGTGACAAGACTCCTGTGAATTCTCCTCTGTCAGGGGACCCTGTTTCAACAAAAAGAACTGCCTAGACACTCCATGTTTAGTGACAACTTCTTGCTGTACGTCTTGCTCACTATGTGGCGTGCATTCCATAGCCAAACCTATATTCACTGATTCAGAATCCAGAGTTATTATCGATTCATCATTCTGGTTTTTTGGCATATTCGTCACTTCTATTGTTGTTGTTACCATCGGTGCATTTTCTTGACCCAAATCAACGTGCTCTAATGCCACTGATATGGGTAGTCTTTCTGTGCTGGAGTGGATGAGTTCCCCTGGCCCGTCGATATTTACATCTATAGCCGTGTCTGTTGAAGGAAACTTCAAGGTGAGATTCAGTATTGAATTATCGATGAGTTCTGCATTTACTAACAGACTGTTTGATTCGCAACTTGTTGAACTCTCTTCCTTATACTGTAATTGATTAGAGTTTGTTGCACGTGGATATGAACAAGATTGCTCGGGTTGGTGATAGAAACAGTCAGTTGTGTTGGTGGTTCTTCCTGACTCATCGAGATTGTGTGTTTCGTTTGCGTGATAGAAACAGTCTGTTGTGTTGGTGGTTCTTCCTGACCCATAGAGATTGTGTGTTTCGTTTGCGTGATAGAAACAGTCTGTTGTGTTGGTGGTTCTTCCTGACCCATAGAGATTGTGTGTTTCGTTTGCGTGATAGAAACAGTCTGTTGTGTTGGTGGTTCTTCCTGACCCATAGAGATTGTGTGTTTCGTTTGCGTGATAGAAACAGTCTGTTGTGTTGGTGGTTCTTCCTGACCCATCGAGATTGTGTGTTTCGTGTGCTGCCTTGTCGCTATCGAGAACAAAGCATTTGTTTTCATATAGACTTTGTTCTATAATTTTTTGTTCTTCACGAGTGGATTTACTTTCACTTTCTGGGTAATTAAATAATTGCTTGTTCATATTTCTTGCCCAGCCATCAGATTTTAGTGTCGAGTTATCGTTCCCGACATCAAAATCATTGCATTCTTGTGATAAGTTTACACTCCTTTTAAGAATATAATTAGAATCTAGAAGTGTGCTTCTATTCGCTATTGAAATGCGTTTACATTCACTCCCTATCTCACCACTATTTGCAGATTTATTATTGCATTCCTGCACCATCCTATCACGTGTTGTAGACATACCATCGCCTTCAAGAAGTATGTTTCCATTCCCTACGTAGCTACTATTGCATTCTGCTACCGTGTTTTCATTCCATCCAGAAATGTCATTGAATGCTGGGCCTATGTTCTCGGAGGTAGTGGAGTCTACTACCTTGTCACTTCTTTTTCTAAAGATCACATCACAATTTAAAAGTATGTTATCATTGCAGACAGAGATATCATTGCATTGCATTTTCAAACGTGCCAAGCTGTCTTCTGATGTACCCTCGTATTGTAACCCGGAAGTGTCTGTGCTCTCCGTTGACTGTGCCATAAAAACTGCATCGTCAGGGTTCACAGATGTGTTGCTAGCGAAGGTGGTCGGTGTGTGTACAGCTTCAGAAAAGTCGTACAAGTCTTTTATTTTTTGCCAAAGGTTTTCACTTATAACCGTAAGTGCAGCACAGCCATCCGTTGGTGATTCTCCTTTTTCTACTTTAGTTTCGGGTTTGGGTGGGTCATCTTCTATCATATAGTGTGTGTCTCCATATTGCAGTCGTAAGACTTGAAGATTTTCATCATTAGTAAAGTTTGAGATTATTCCGTGCATGTGAATTAATGAGGGTGGTAATTCACAACAACCTCTTCCCAATACACCTGTCTGTAATAAGGGCTCTAGCTCTGTATCTCCACTTAATACACCTACATTATCAGTTTCCCCAAATTTATGATGACATTTCTTCAAACCATCATGTTCAACAGTTAAAAACTTACTTCTATTTTTCCTCACGCTTTCGTGTTCAATGTCTTTCAATGACGACATTTGTCGCATTTGACAGTACTCGTATAGATCTTTTATTTTCTTATCCAGGTCAGTAATGTTTGCTGTCTGTGTGTTACCATTAACTTGAGCAAGTACTTTGTGCGTAATATGTTTCATTCGATCTGCGAGTGCTTCAAAGTTACCATATTCAGTCTTTAATTGCTGCACAATTTTTCGTGTTCGTTTGAAATTACAGTATGTTGTTGCATCCTTCGTGATGGGCTTAATGCTTTTTTGGCTCAGTTTCCCTACCCTTTCACAACCACTGCTTGGATTTCCATCAGTGTGTGCTATTATTGTTGGTATAGGTCTACATATGTAATCTGGACCCTCTGACTTGACTCCAGATTGTTCTTTGTACTGAAAACTGTTCTCTTTTTTGATATCTGTTTCTTCTCTGTGTGTTTCTTTGTGGTTTTGGAACAATACAGATGATGTTCCCTGAGCATTTTGTTCTAATCTCATATTGTAGTCATACCAACTACTCTCTGAAGTACTTGCTTTTGATTGCAAGTGTTTTGTGCTTGCATTTGGTTCTAATAAAGTATCCATAATACATTTAGATTGAGTAATTTGTGCTTTACTCTTTTTTGATGTGGGTCGTTGTCTTCTTCGTTCTTTTCTTGCCACTGTTCGGTTAGCTGTAGCCAGTTTCTCAGCCTTGGTTTGCTCATTCAGCTCGTTCTCTTTCCGAGTCATCCACTTGATCTTGTAGTGCTGAACTGGTTTCACTGCTGCTTTTTCCTTTGGTTCTCTACTTTCCCCACTCTGGGACTTTGTCTTGTGTTTACACTTTTCTGGCACTGAAGCTGTTACAACTTGGGTGTTCAATGTATTAGTTGGTGTTGCTATTACTTGTGGTAATTTCTTTAGCTCGTTGTTTGCCATTATAGAATTACTACATGAAGTTGATTTATATTCAGTCGTCGGTTTTGTTGGTGATTTATCTTGTAGAAGTAACATCTTACTTTCACTGTTCATGTTTATATTGCATTTTTGTTTTAACATTGTATGTTTTACATCCGTAAATACCTGTTCACTCAATAGTTTTGTAGATTGGTTAGGTTTAGGTAGATCGTGAACTTCTGACTGAATAATATCTCTGCTAGGTTTCTCTTCAACATGCATTTGATTCAGATCAGATATTGATTTTAATGGTGTTCTCCATTCTGCATCCGTTTTGCCACATTTACTCAAATTCCCAGTCGTTTTCCATTTCATTTCGTATAGATCGTGAACTTCTGACTGAATATCTCTGCTAGGTTTCTCTTCAGCATGCATTTGATTCAGTTCGGATATTGATTTTAGTGGCATACTGTATACCACATCCATTTTGCCACATTGGGCACATTTACTCAATTTTCCAGTTGATCCCCATTTCATTTTGGACCGATTGTGAACTCCTGACCGAATATCTCTTCTAGGTTTTTCTTCAACATGCATATTTTGATTCTCTTCATTAATTTGATCAATTTTACCTATTGATTTGAGTGTTATATATTTTTCACCAGTGTTGCCCTCTGCTCTAAATGTTTTCTGAATTTTCCATTTTGTTTTAGGCAGTTGTTCATATAATTCTGTGAGACTGTCTTGGCTAAGTTCTTCAACACAAATTAGCTTGCTTTCAGCTACTGATTTCAGTGATTTGTATTGAGATTTAATATGTTGTGTGTTCTGACCCTTACTGCTTTGTTCACCCAGTTCATCCAAAGTTTTCATTCCAGTCTGTGGTTGCTCTTGTAATTCTGCTTGAACATCTTTGCTTGGTATGAGATTATAGTTCACAGTACAAACTAAACACTCACTACTGAAATTTTGGAAATCTCTACTTTCTTTTGTACTCCATTGTCGCATGTCTTTGTTTTTATCGGCGTGTGTATTGACATCGTCTCTCTGCACTCTTTCTCTAATAGCTTCCATGTGCCCCTGCTTTACCTCGTGTGACTGTTCTTTATCATTGATTTTCGGATCAACTCTGCGAACGGAATTGTATGACATTAGATTGTCTCTTTTAAATTCATCTTGTATCCTTTTACACTGCTGACACTGTTGCCGAATGCTTGAATCCTGTGTCGGGATGGGTGTAGTTATCTCCTTGTAGTCTGAATAGTTATAGCTGTTTAAATATTTCTCCGAGTCATGCATAGTTGTCCATCTTGGTACAGTGTCATTCCCTTGCATTTCTCCCTGAAAATTGTTCGAGTTTTCTTTTGCCTTACTTCCTGTGCAGTTATTTGCTTGTCTTTCTCTGTGAGTGCTACTGATGCAGCTAGGTATTTGTTCCCCTATTGCAGGTAACCCCACTTGTATCCCTCTATTAATGCTATGGATAAAGTTAGGTATTTGCTCCTGTACTGGAGGGCAGTTCACACTTCTTTCTCTGTGAGTGCTTCTCTGGTTGCTAGGTATTGGTTCCCCTATTAGACAATAGCCCACTTGTATCCCTCTATGGATGCAATTGTGTAAGTGAGGTTTGTGCTCCTGTACTGCAGGGCAGTTGACTTGTCTTTCTCTGTGAGTGCCACGAATGCCGCTAGGTATTTTCTCCTGTACTGCAGGACAGTTGACTTGTCTTTCTCTGTGAGTGCCACTAATGCCGTTAGGTATTTGCTCCTGTACTGCAGGGCAGTTGACTTGTCTTTCTCTGCGAGTGCCACTAATGCCGTTAGGTATTTTCTCCTGTACTGCAGGGCAGTTGACTTGTCTTTCTCTGCAAGTGCCACTAATGCCGCTAGGTATTTGCTCCTGTGCTGCAGGGCAGTTGACTTGTCTTTCTCTGTGAGTGCCACTAATGCCGCTAGGTATTTTCTCCTGTACTGCAGGGCAGTTGACTTGTCTTTCTCTGTGAGTGCCACTAATGCCGCTAGGTATTTTCTCCTGTACTACAGGGCAGTTGACTTGTCTTTTTCTGCGAGTGCCACTAATGCCGCTAGGTATTTTCTCCTGTACTGCAGGGCAGTTGACTTGTCTTTCTCTGTGAGTGCCACTAATGCCGCTAGGTATTTTCTCCTGTACTGCAGGGCAGTTGACTTGTCTTTCTCTGCGAGTGCCACTAATGCCGCTAGGTATTTTCTCCTGTACTGCAGGGCAGTTGACTTGTCTTTCTCTGCGAGTGCCACTAATGCCGCCAGGTATTTGCTCCTGTACTGGAGGGCAGTTCACTTGACTTTCTCTGTGAATGCTATTGATTGAATTAGGTGCGCATTCATTACAATGTTTAACTACTAGTGGAGTTGTTGTGTAATCCTTATCTAGACTTGCTTGAGCTCCAAAAGTTAGCAATATTTTTTGGTAGGGAGCACTTTTAGAAACTAACTTTGTTTCTGGGTTTCTTAGTTTCTGTGTTCCAGCACTATTTGCAGTTGATTCTAAATTAAATTGTGCACATTTTTCTTTGTCATTGCTATAATTATAATTTGTTTCTAGGTTAATTGTTTTCTCTTCCTGTCTGTTTATGTCTTTCTCACCATTCTCTATATGTTTGTATTGTCGTGATGTTGGTTCCCTAGACATTTCAGTGTAGCCTTCTACTTGCCCCAAGTTCAAGTATCTTTGTTTTGTTTGACTTGGTTCATCTGGCACAGATAGATGGACATCATCTCGTAAGCGCAGGTGGAAAACCGTGCTATTAAGCATTGAATTCCATTTACTTCCAGATAATAAACTGTCTTCATCGACACCCCGTTTTCGCTTACGAATAGGTATAACAGGGTATTTGTTTGATAACTGGGGTGGAATAGAATTGCTTGTCACTGACTTATCAGTGTTTTCTGTATCCTGCTTGACGTTACCCTGTTGTTCAGCAGTAGAATCTTTTGACTCCATGGTATGTGTCTGCGCTGTCAGTAAATCCCAAGAACATGACTTAGTTGTTGACGTTTGTGTTTTAAATTTGTTCTCATCAATTGTAACAGATAGTTTGATTTCATTAGGTGCGGGCATTTTCTGCAGTGAATGGGCATTATTAGTGGTTGTATTCTTACTAGCCTGGCTGATGTAGCCTTGTCCAACTGCTGAAGTGTTTACTTTGCTGTGAAACGAGGGTTTCTCAGAATTAAAACTTGTCGCTGGTGGATTGATATCCCAGCAGTTTATTCGTTTTGGTAGCCGGAGATCTGGAGATTTCTTTGCCGTGAGGGCATTGTTGAAAGATACATTGATAGAGCATTCATTCTGGCTGGCACCTACTTGGTTGCACTTGGTTGAGGTAACTCTAACACCGCTCTCGCCTGAACTCACAGTACTAAAAGTTTTATGGTTGTCAGTTAGGGTGGCTTGACTTCCTTCTTCGTCTTCACATTGATCCGAGTGAGTCATTTCTCCAAAACTGTCTGTGCTGGGACTCTCGTTCCCTATATCAATAGAATTCTGGCCAGCAACGGTTTCAGTCTTAATTGATGTTTGTCTCAAATCATTCTGTTTAAAACATGCCATGTTGGGATTATTGTAAATTACATCCAGAGAATACTTATTCTGGTCATCAGCAATTTTACTGTCTCTTGGAACTTTTCTTATGTCATCACCTATAGAACTTTCTGGGTTGGGATTACTGTTTGGTATCATATCTATATTATCATTATCAGCAGTTTGATTGAAATAATTCCCTCTTGAACTTGTATTGTTGTTATTGTTGTTATTGCTAGGTTTGTCCATAGGGCACTTGTTCTTGTTACAACCTGTACTATTCTTTGATGATAAGTTTGAACTTGAATTACTTATGGAACATATAGTTCTGCCATTAATGCACACATCCACTGAATTGTTCTTGTTATCAGCTTCCTGACCATTCCTTCTCCTGTCAACCCTCCTCATCCTTAACTTACATTTATTAGTACAAGTCATATGTACAGAGGGCTTACTCTGGTTGTCAGCTGAACTATTGTTGTTGTTTGCGACATTCTCTTGAGAAATCCTACTACAAGGCAGTTCCACTTCGTCAATTTTCTGTTCGTTCTTCCTTTCTCCCCCAGTCTTTCTTACGTCCTTAGTTGCCGAGGGGAAGTTTTCTAGCGAATCACGTATTCGTAATCCACTTGCTGAATTCACTAAATACATAGCTAGTGAATAGAATACGTTGACTGGTTGTTGCCTCTATATCGTTTCAGAATCGTCACAAATCATTTCCAATAGAAATTATCACTTTGCTGTGGTCGCTAGATATGTGGTATATTCAACATAAATAAATACCTATTATTACAGTTGATTATTGCACTCTTCTTTGATGCTTGCACGAGTGTTTTGATGAACTGTCTTCTATCACTTAAATATCTAGGCCTAAATATAATCGGTACATTTCTTCTTCATTTTAGATAATTTTATTAGATATTTGTGTCTAGTGTGCAAAATTGCCAGTGTTGAAATTTAACCAGAATTTGATAAAATTGCTTGTAACTTAGCTCAGTCATACAATATTATACTTTTAGTGGCAATTCATAAGTAACTATAGAAACATTAATTTTAAAATATGCCAGGTAGGAACATATCCCATTAATAACGATTCATTGTTGCATTATAGAGAAATATTTAAAACTATTGTTCAAATTAAAATGTTTCATTCAGTCCACCTTCTTTCTGCTTTTCCTTGTGAATTTTCATAGTACATTCTCACCTATACAATCATAGCAGTGTCTTATTTTCATAAGGGAGATAACAGATTATAAAATTCTTTATTAATTGTGACTTTTTCTTCACTAAAAGCCGTGTCATACCATCAAGATACTCGCACAAAGCAAGCGTGACTTGCACTTGATAGTGTGGAACTCGCCGGCAGCCCGACACACAGTCGAGCCAGCTCGCGGGAGCTAAAAAATGTCTATGTTACGAAAGCCAATGAAAACACGTGTTTTTCCATCATACAAATAACAAATCTTAGAATGGCTTTGAGATACTATCAGCTGATTTTTAGTTTTTGTGTTTTAGTTGTTAGTTAAATGAGCTCAAGTAATTAAATACTTCAGATTTGTGTCCGTACAAGTTAATACCGCTTCTGATGAAGTTTGTAAGTAATGTTTTGATAACGGTATTCATTAGCTTTCATCAAAGATATGTAATTTAATTATCATTCTGTTTAATATTAAAATTGTCATAAATCATGTTAGCCTAATGGTTTGATAAGCATTGGAGCATAAAATAAGATTTCTTGTTGATTGGTTCACTGTCCGTATGTTGCAGATTCCGTACTTCTTGCGCTTCATTGCCAGTGTTTTGCGCGGAGCTCTCGGGGAACGATTTCCGCAGGTGCCGGACAAGGATCTACTCAAGATTGTCGGTCATCTCATCTACTTCATGTTCATCAATTCTGCGATCGTCGCGCCCGATGCATTCGACATCGTTGCTTTGCCTCCCGATAGAACGCTCAGCAATGTTCAAAGAAGAAACTTGGCCAGCATTGCCAAGATACTTCAGTTTGCTGCAACAAAGAAAGGGGTGAGGAAATAGTAAAAATAAATTCATATTTAGAGTCTACCCACTCAGTAACGAAACTGATTTTCAGTGGGGGACTTTAATTTAAAGCGACTAAACCAACCCTGTAGGCTCCAAACACTATCGACGAGTGAGTGATAACCATCAAAGATCAATATTTCAAATACGAAACATACGAATCATATGAATAGTCTTAATATTACTGTTATACTGTTAGTCTATTACTTATTGTAGACATAAGGTAGGTGGGACAGTGAAATATGTACTTTTGGGTTTTGACTTTTGAGGAACCATATTAAATTTGTCGCAAGGTTATTCAAGTTCAATAACTGTGCTTTAAGTTTGGGGAAGAGTCGAGACATCTGCAATGCCTGAACCCGTTCATTGTAACGTGCCACGAGACATTGAAGACCTTCTTCTCCTCCGTGTGTGAGGTGGAACCCCTGGATGAATACTTCCACATTAACCAGTACTCTGATGCCACTCTCGTCACCAAGGTGAGCCCCACGACAATAAACATCCGATATATCTCCACTACAGTATAACATGTATAGATGCCAGCACTGTTTTAGTGCAATTATTATGAATGTTTCGTCTAACTTTTGGAAGATTGTGCGTGTATCTAAGGGCCGGTTTCGCCGACTTCTTAAACTCCGATTAACCGATTATCTACGAACAAACAAGGGCGACTGTCATGCATTTTGAATTTAATGTTTGTTGAATTGAATCCATTGTTACCAAACCGAGCTTTCTAAATCGGAGCTTAACAAAGTTGGTGAACTGGGACTTAAGTATTTCAATTCTTGCTAATTAACGCTAATAAGTGCCATTAATTCTATACAGTAACATGGTTGTTTTTGCTAATTTCCACTAAAAACATCTAATTTGTGATAATTATTCTAATAGTGAAAAGTTAAAGGTATGCCTATATATTTTGTGTGTGCAATGACTTTGATAAAGCATGTTATCTTTTAAATCAGTTCCTGAGCATTATCTTGTCTACTTCCAACTCTAGTCTTCCCTCAAGAGCCAAAACCATTTGTTGATGTGAAATAATAATAGCAGTTGCTTCTTTAAGCTCATGTTTTTAAAATAGTGCTTAAACAAACACCTACATGCCACGGTGTTGAGTGGTGCTCGAAGGCTGTACTGAGAGTGTTCTGTTGTTCTGTTCAGCCCACCGTATACATCACATTACAAGAGTTGTGCGACACACACCAACTGTTGCTTACGTACGAAGACGAGATCGCCCCTGACCCTTTAGACCCTTTGCACGAACTGCTTGAGGACTTGGGAAGCAAGCCATGCATCGCCACACTGTTGGAACGTGAGTTCATCTAGCTATGTACATATATAACGTGTGTCGTTTAGACATCACTCCCGCAGCGACGGTAAGTTCGCCATCCGTGATTCCTTTCCGATATAGTAGCCTGTGCTTTCCGATCAGATAGTGCCATGTTTGGAGTCAAAACTATGGCTGTTACTATTTTGTTTGACTAATACTTATGTGCCGAATTATCTAGAAGTACCATTTAATATGTAGTAGTGTTATCTATAGTTTTCTTGTAAAACAAAATGTTGACGGTCAGTAACCACATGTGGTCTGGTGTTTAACCGTATACGTTTATATCTCTAGGACCAGCTGATGACCCGATGATTTCAACTCTTGCCAAGACGGAGGTCTGCTTGTCTCTGAGCAACAAGTTTGAGGTTCCAGAGAATGACTCTACAGACATCAACAAGCTGTTCATAAAGTAAGCACCCAAGTTGTACTAGCTAGGGCGTACAAGTTTTTTTAGAATTTTTATTATGTATTTATAAGTGCATGAAAGAAATGTGTGACATGTAGGCCTATGTAATTGTATGTATGTATGTATGTGTATGTATGAAATAAATTACATTGTAGATGGTGTTCTGTGAGTTCCTGGGCTGTCAAGTATTTGTTTTGTTATTACTTATTAGACTAGAGACTAAATTGTATGTACTACAGTAAAATTATCCGATATGTGTTATAATTTTCAAAATTGACGCTAAGTGAATTATCGCTAGTGAATGATCAATTGCTACCGCAAAAAAATCTATTTTGCTAACTTTTTGTAAAAAAAAACAAACAACCAATTACATTCTGCTGATCATTTCCATCCAGAGGAAATTCTGGATGGGTGGGCAGCGTTATGTATCCTAGGCTACAAACATTAATCTCTGCCTTTGTTTAATTTATAGGACGAAAGACATTCTTGTATGGTCGTTGCCCTGCCTGACAGGTGACAACTTGAGGGATGCATTGCAAGCTGCCACTACACCATCACATGAAGAAGTGTACAGACAATTATTAGCTAGCAAGCAGGGTAAAGCTGTAGCTCATCTACCTAATAGGTAGGTACCATACCAGCTTTGTTTATATATATTTTTTTTTAAATTTTTAAATGAACCAAATAACACTTACTGAAACCTTTGAGTTTCAAAATGTTGTATTACAATTTTAAATTTAATATTGAAGGAGACTACTTTATTTATAAACAAGTATTGTGTGTTACATTACGTACTCCACCGTGCATGTTTTGAAGGTTGGTGTGCCACTGTGCCTGCAACAACTTTTGTTTGTTCAGCTTTAAGTTGACCAGGATATTTATATCATTTTCAACATCAAAACTTCATCTCTATTTACCATCGTAACAAATAGTCGATATCGTTGCACACACCATTACTATACACATTATGGTTCTGCATATTAAATGATGGTAATTAAGTATTAGTACTTTTTGTGTTTTCCTTTTAGTTTAGCCAAATGCAAGACAGAACTCAGCCAGTTACTGCGTCGATTAGAATTAAGTGGCTGTGTTAGTTCTGTGGATGGCTATCAGGGTGTACTCACAGCCATAGCAAGGTAAGAAGTTCACAGTTTTTTTATCCTAGTTATTCATTGGTTTGCTATTTTTTTGTAAATCTATTCGGCCTAACTGTGTACAGCACTGTATAGTGATGACGACAGTTAAGAATGTTCTTAACTGGTTAACCAAATGTGATATAGTTCTCTTACAACAACTTCGGTACTGCTTTCGTCATCAATCAATGACGTGTTTACAGTCTCGGCCAACCCGAGCAGGTATTTGGACTAGTCACGGCTGCTGGTTGGCTGCCGCTCACCCACCCATGTCGGAAGCATTACTGAAGATGTTGTATGGCGACTATAACCGATTTTTAATCAGTTAATTCATTGTGGCAACAAAAACTTAGTTGTTTTCTGGAACTGTAGTGGAACGGTAGGTACCTGACTGAGGATTAGGCCTGTAGGCCTACTTGTAGACCGTGCGTGCCGGTTAGCGTATTTTTTCGCCATAAACAACATTGTAACAAGTGTGGGTTTTTAACTTAACTGGTTGATAATCAACCGTCGTCATCACTACGAAGTACTGTATTTGTTATTCATCGTTTTTGAACAGACTGTACCAAAAAAAACATCCAACAGAGGAAATGCGGTTTAAAAAAAAATACCAGTACACCCTATATTCAATATTGTAGGGAAAATCATTGAAAATGTATTGCCGATGAATGCCTAAAAGTATCCACTTGACAGTTGTTTGAATGCTGTCGTGTTTGTCCAGAGACATATGTGAGCGGGGGCGTTGTCGTGACAGCAGACGCCGAGAGATGCAGACACTTCGTTCGATCAAGCACCGTCTAGAGGCCAAGACCAGTTTCTACGAGGAGCAGATCAACTATTACAACCAGTATACCAACAAGTGTCTTGAGAATCTCAACACTGGCAAGAGGTAAGTACTATTGGGTGCCGGTAATATGTGTTGTAGTGAAATCTTTCAGAAGTTGCACTGTAACTTCAGTGATATAGCCTAGGTAGGCCTGCTGTATTCTTTATTTTAGTACCTATACAGGATAGGTAACTTCGAAAATTGAACTACAGTAGATTATGAAACGAACATAGTTATGTTGTCCACTTCATTTTCATTGGCAAGTGGCAAGTAATTCAAGCAACCCTATTTTATGCATAATATAAATAAATATGTAACAGTATTTTAGCTCTCCCTATTTCTGGATTTTGTAAGTTGGCAGGCATGCATATACCTACATGTCCCAAGACAACCTTATAGAAGCTTTTTTCTTTCGAAAAACTCTTGGCCAATCGTCAATCGGTATTTGAAAATTGGGGCTCGCTGGTCGGCCACGAATCACTCGTCTGTGACGAAAGCATCTGTAAGGTTGTCTCGGGACGTGTATATAAGTACAGTAATTTGCAATAACGATAATTAAAAAACCATAGTGTAAACTGTAAGCATGATTAGATTTCTTGTAAATGACATGATATGGCTTGAGTCAATAAGACTTCAATATTTATATATTTAACTTTCTGTATAGGAATGTGCACACATTAAGGTCCTCGGACAAACACCCAGGCAAGCTCAAGTCCAAGCTTACCCTGCGGTATACGGCGGCCAAGCTTCACGAAAAGGGAATCCTCTCCGAAGTTCAAGGTCTCCCTCAGTCGCAGTTGAAGAACGTGCAGTTTGAAATCACCCCTACAGAGGGAGCGGGCGTCTTCACCATCCAGGGGAAGTTCATGGGCGTTGTCATGGAAACGGTAGGTGTTTAAAAGAAAAGAGAGAGGAGCACTCCAAGAGATAGAATATCGCATCATCACTTGATTCAATTCAATGATTTATAATCAGTTAATAACTACAGAAATAATGATCAGTAATAATTACTAATGCCTATATTTTAGTTTTTAAATTACGTAGTTGTTTAGGTGATACAAAACACACCTCAGATATAAATTACTTTTTCAATATATCTGGAAGCGTTTTGAAGGTACACCCTACCTATACAATTGTTATATAGGCCCATTACTAGAGATCCGAGTAAATGGTTTTATTTTTGGGACAAATTCGTTTTTTAAAATTAAAAATTAGGTTTTAAGTGTTTCTAAAAAGTGGGAAATTCGGTGTTATTATGGTTTTATTTTTAAGCGAGTCAAAAGTTAAAGAAAAGTAAAAAAGTATAAAAATCCGATATGACAAGACCTGTATTCCGTTCAATGAAAAAATTAACTGCATACTAGAGGTGGCTCAGCAGTAAGATGTGAGACTCTAATTCGGGAGGTCGCCGGTTCGATTCCGGCCCCCGGCAATTCTGACTGAAGGTTTTTCCGAGGTTTTCCTCAGTCGTTAAGACAAATGCTGAGGTAGAGTCCTAATTACAGTCCTCGGACATTCCTTCCTAACTATCCAAACCCCCTAACATAGCCTACTTAGTTAGTCACCTGAAGAGGGGTACATCAGCTAAGGCTAGTGTGCACCCTATAACAGGGATTCCTACGAAAAATGAATTAATATTTTACTAACTTTTGGGCCTAACCAGCGTGCTATAATTGTTTTCATATTTTCATAGTTAAGGTTAACTTGAAGCCTAAATGAAGCCCTAGACATAACAGCCTATGGTAGGCCTACTTCACTGGGAAGAACAACTTGTATTGGATTTTTGCTACATTTTTTAAATGAAATGGTTGAACTGCCAGCGACATTGGACAAACAAATTCTTCTGAAGTCAGCGCCAACCGCTCAGAGAGCGACTGAGAGCGGTGATTAAACCGTTTTTTGACAATTGCAGTGTATTTAAACAGTGGTATTGCCATATGTAGTGTTATTTCGTGTTTCAATATAGATTTCGGTGTTATTGCTCAGTTAACGGCAAAGTAGGTGTTATTTCGTGATTCAATATATGTATTTTTTGGTCCACGGTCAAACAATTAGTCCACATTTTGTATCAAAAACACAATATTTTACATTTCGTTTTAAAAAATAAAACCATTTACTAGGGTCTCTACCCATTACCCAGCATTTAAAAAATGTTTTCAAGCAAGAGTTCAGTTCCTAGAAAAAGTACTTGTCTATTGTCTAATGTCTACACATTATTTTTTCTGCTTATACCCAACTGAATATAGTTTTTTTTATGAAGTAGGCCTAATGCACATGTCCGTCATGGTTCCAGGTGGACGTGGACATCCAACAACTGCTGCAGCTTCAGTTTGAGGGAGTCCCAGTCACGGACATCTTCGGCAAGGCCAAGGTCAACGTGAACCTTCTCCTTGCCTTGCTCAACAGGAAGTTTTATGGCAAAGTCTGAAGGATCGGTTGATTGATTGATAGATTGATGCTGGGGTTTAACAAGGAAATGTGGTTTACGTAGTCGTTCTCGTGTGCAGAGACGGGAGTTTTAGTAGCGATACAGTACTGTATTTGTGAAATATTGAAAAACCTACTTTTTTTACAAATGAGTAGGAGTTCCCAAAAGTAGCAATTAAGAAATCACCACAAGTCACGAAATTGACCAACAATAATGAAAAGTATGATTTATAACGACTTTCCTGTTGAAATAGCGTCAATTTATGACATCCCACATTCCCACCATGAACTAATTTTTGAAAAATTATTTCATTCACTTTTTGATGGGCCTGTACCAGATTTCTGATCTGTTTTGATGAGTTCTGATCCTAAATGTTCCCTAGCTTTCGTCTACATTACAAATGCCACTTTTCATTTAATTTTAATTAATAATATGCAGTATTTCAATCTTAAGCTTTATTTAACCAATAACAACATGGCCTGGTATTCCATTTTAAGTAGTAACAGTATACATTTAGTATGATATGCAGTGCTCGAAATTAACGGCAGTCCAAGGCTGCCCAAAACGGACTCGGGCTGCCACTTGTATATATATACCCAGGATGGGCTGCCTTTCACATACGAACACAATATTAAATAGTGTTTTTTCTAAAATCAAAAGTGCCATGTGTTCACACAACACACTGTATTATATTAACAACACAGGTGTTAATGTATCAAACCAGTAATTTTATTCTTATGAGACTAGAACGTGACAAACATTCCGACATATTTTTCGTGCTGTCCGTTGCCCGCCTAGCCTATACACATGCGCCACCGCGCATCATAGACGTTGACACTTTAAACAGTCAAGCAGCACTGTTTTGCAATAACATGGCAAATTAATCATAATCATATAATTCATATTCATTTTTTACATTGGAATTATATGTCATTATTGTCATAAAAGATATTAATAAAAGAAAAAAATTACATTTTCTTCACAATAATGAAAAAACAAAACATGTAATTTCAAATGTTAATTACGTAGTAAATCGAAAATATTCATAAAAAAATCGGGTTATTCAATTCTTAACCAGGCTGCCAAAAACTATAAGACAGTGGCCCAAAGGGCTGCTGTCTATAATTCCTAATTTCGAGCACTGATGATACGTATACGATCCTTTCCACACGTACCATTATTTCCTGATTATGTACTAACAAATGTTTTGTATGATACTTGTGATAACTGATAAGTCTATTTGCCTTGTATGTAAAAATAAATATATATCTTCGATAATAATGTTATACTACATAGATTTAATGTAATGTATATAATATATATGGTTATAAGAATAATAATATGTATCCTTAATATTCTATGTATTCTTAATATGGCTTGATGCGATAGAAATCTAAACTATTGGCTAAATAGAAAATAGTATTCAGAATGTTCAGGTTGGCTCATTTTCTAGATTATATAGTACCAGAATCCTTATTTAGGGATATAAGAAAAAAACTTATGATACTTCTAATTTAACAAACAACATAAATTGTGTATGTACCATTATCATTGCCTAAATACCCGGTACATCCTGAATTGTAAGAATTGTCAGTAGTGTCATGATTTGTTGTTTATGTAGTGAATTTGTATGTCACCTATGTAATTTGCATTACTACTTTTTAGTTATTTAAATTTGGATTGGGATTGCCATAACACCCAATATCGGGATTGAATGTCTGAAAGTACTGTACATATTATTGTAATGTTGATACTGCCACAATTTCCATATCAAATAAATAGTAATCCATAGTATTAAGGTGACACTTCTTATATGTAACAATTGTATGTGTTTTTCACTTTTTATATGGTTTATACAAGAATAAAGTTGATTTATACCTTGATTATGATTGTTATACTAACTAATCATTTGGGTCATATTGTTTAAAGGTGGGTTCAGACAGAATGACTATAGGTAGCTTTCAATAGACGTCACGTGGCGGCCATTATGAGGTACCCATTGCTTGTTTACATTTGTTCTGTCAATAGAAGACACATAGGTTATCCAGGAAATATCACAGTTTTAAGCCGTATAGATTGATGTAAGCAGGTAAAAGTTTAAGAAAATGATAACACATGCAAATGATTGTCTTCAAAGATAGTTTACGCGTTCTTATTTTGTTTTCAGTCATAATACGGAACCTTTGTTTGAAAACAGTTGATGTGTCAGTCAAAGGACATCTGCAATATTGCAACAATGAAGTGTCGGAAGAACGTAAACAAATGTTTACAGAGTACCTCAGTATGGCTACCGTGCGATACCGGAAATGACGTTATTGCAAGCTCCCTATGGACCAAGACTAACAATTAGTGATTAAGCCTTAGGAAAACAAAACTCTGCCCCCCCATATCTTGCAAAGAAAGACTTGATGACTTTGAAAAATGGCAGGCTTCGAATGCTTTGACAAGTGCACGTGGCGCACTCTTCCCGTAATAATTAGTACCATGGCATGGGCATGTAAAACAAAAACGGTTCCATGTTGTCCCAAAGTTGACAGCTGTTATTATATTTGCTGAAAATGGATGAAGATATGGGTGATATTGCCCTAATCACTCACTATCGGAATTCGTTTTCAAATAGCATGGGCTGCAGCAGACAACAAACGGCAAACATTGTGAAACTTTGATTTGAAATTACTTCGTTCGTTTGATTTACCGTCACTTTTGTATTTTTTGCCATTCACCCCATGAAATAACATGGAGTGTGTGCAAAAAGTACAAGTAAGTTCGATTGTAACCAAATCGAATGAACCTATTGTTTACATCGGTACCGGAAGCCGTGACCGGAAGCTGTCAAAACAAACTGCGTAAAAAAAAAACGTACATTATTGATGCCTATTTAACCCATCACTAGCTGTATGGCACATTACCATGTATATTTCCTAGTCCAGGATTGCAGCATAAGCATAGATGGTTCTAGATAGAACTATTGGAGGTGCCTGGCATGGTTTGGGCTGGTAGACTAGTGTGTGTGTGTTAGAGGTCTGCACGGGTACGGGCTTGGCCCGCGGGCCCGGGTACGGGCCTTGATATGTTTATTAAGACGGGCCTGGGCCTACATATCACTGAATGAGGAGGGATTTTTCGGGCTTTTTTTGTTTGTTTTGTAATCGGTAATTGCAATGAAAGAAAAGTTAATATTTTACTGACATTTCCGAAACTTAAAACAAACCCGAAATAGTATAAACTTCCGGTCACTAAATTTTTATTGTAATTCTTTTCGTTACATATTTTCACTGGCAATAGTTACTTATTTCGTTTCATCTAATCTCCTTTTTGTCCCACCCTGTCGTTCGTATTCCTTGCCAAATACTTTTAAAAAAACTAGCTCCATGCTTTAACAGTTGAACGGGCTTTTTGGGCCAATTTACACTTCAGGCGGGCCTGGGCCGGGCCGGGCTTCTATAGTTAGGCCCGTGCAGACCTCTAGTGTGTGTGGGGGGGGGGGGGGGGGGGGGCGCAACATTTTATTTGATTGTGCATAATATTATTTGATAAATGATAACTAATCATCAGGTATACAAAAAGTACATACTACATAGTACATCACTTTTCTAACTGTATAATGGAGTCGATCATCGTACCACTGGTCAAAGGCAAACCATTTAATTTTCAGGTTAGGATGGTAAAAAATTAAATCGTAATTTCATCCACCGTGCATGTAATATTTTCATCACACCCACATTAACACAGACTGGACTTGTAGAGTCACGAGGGGTAGTAGTAGTACTAGTAGTATCTCTCTTTATTAGCATTAATGCTATTTTCATGTACATACATAAATATTGAACGCTTACCAGTTATCATTTTTGGTGAGGCCTGAAAATGTAAAAGATAACGGTATAAAATAACATACATGCAATTGGCAAAAAGCAACAATGTTATTATACTACTACCCCTACCAAGTACAAGCCCCCTCCCCCCCCTCTCTGATGCTAGTGCATACGCAGTTCGGCCAATGAGTCACTTACTGCACTGAGCACAACATCTCTCATGCATGCAGCATGCTTCGTCCCACTAGGCCGGTCGCGTCTGAGAAGGAAGGATGAATGACGATCGCAATGCCAACACGAAGAGGTAAATCGACTCCAATAATCGTATGTTATTATGAGTAGGCCTAAACATTAGTTTTATTGACGGCAACGGGTAGCTCTCAATACTATAATAAACCGCACACGCAACATTGGCAGGATTTTAATGATGACTTGAGAACACTTCAAGAAAAAGTGATTCCTAGGCGGGATTTGGTTTGTTGAATGTTGATACAGAATGAATTAAAAAACTTCCAAACATTGATATCGTTACGATTTCTATTTTTGTAATTAATTGTAAAATAACAATTCCAAAAGTTTACAATTTGTGATTCATTGTTAGCTGATAAACCAAATACCGTGTAGGAATCACCTTCTTCCCCCTTCCCCCCCCCCCCCCCCCCCCCCCCCCCCCCGCCCCGCGTCCTCAGGACTTTTGTTTGCGAACACATAAAATTGCGCACAAAATTGTGCTATGAAAATTGGTGGACGCTTACGGCCATCCAGTGCTTAGGCCTAGTTCTTACAAAACCAAATTTCATATTAACTTATACATTTATCAATATTATGTAGCGTTCTCAAGATAGCGCTACAACTACGTTAACTTCGCGCTGTGTCTGTATAGCTTGCCTGACACCGGACATCGGACATGCACATATTGTCTCATATCCTCAATACGCTGTACTATTAGTATATTATCATTGGAGAGAAAGATGAAAGTGTGAAGGTTAATATTTTTTTATTGCCTTAAACACATCTTTGTATAAAAAATCGTCAAGAACTATATAACATAAGAACTTTATAATATAATATAAGAACTATATATTATATGACGAAGTTTGGGAAAAACAATATATTCAGTAACTTAGTTTTTGATTACAAATATTGTAGTTTGCCGGTACGAAACAACCAGTTGTACCGGCGCAAGAATGAATATTATGAACACTGAAAACTGTACTAGGCCTACTAACATATTTATTATCTAATTGATTTTAGTATACTGTAACAGTATATATATATATATATATACACAACCCATAGGTTGTACCAAAGATTGCTGAGGTTGTACTCGTATTTGGTATAATTAATCTTGCTTTTGTATTGATATCAGTGGCGTATACACGGGGGGGAGGGGGGGGGACAACCCCCCCCCCTTTTACAAAGGAAACATGGAAAATGACCGTTTACATTTCAATAGACATTTTTTTAGACATTTTTTTTTTTTAAATACACGCATCGATCTATAATTATTATATTTTTATCTTTTTTTAAGGAAAAAATGTGTTGCCAGAAACTGAGTAATCTTGTTTCAGTTGGCCGCTGCAAAAACGCACAGATTTGCACTAAAATGACCTTGACGAGAATTTTTGCGGGGGGCAAGCCCCCCGGAACCCCAATTATGTTTCGGTTCCACTCTCTATAATATGGGTTGAACCCCCCCCCCTTTCCCAATTCCTGGATTCGCCACTGATTGATATTCATTGTCAAGCCAATTTCCTATTATATTTTGCTCTGTTATAGGTACTGTAAAGACCAACAGATAACTCTGGTAAATAAAGATAAATTATTAAACTTAGAAATTACAATAAGTATCAATCACCATCTAAATTTTGGATAAACTGTCAGTAAATTATAACTTTTTCAGTCTTACAAGTTCACGTTTTAATTATGATTTAACCATGGACTTGTAATGTGATAGTAACTGCGTTATGAGTTCATGAATATGGTTTAACTGTCTAATATTAACGCTGCTCTCCCTGAGTTTTAGCATCGCCTTCTCAAGCGGTATATCGTATCGCAAAACAGTTCAATATAATATTTCGAACTTGACAGGCAATTATCTGCGTAAAACTGACAGCTCTATTAGCGCCATGCGAGGTGTACCCAATTGTTCTAGTTTATTTCATTTGTTAAAGACTCAATCTTGAGCTGACGCGTTGTGACCACAGCCGACAAAGTGATGAAGTACCTCTGTGTACAGTTCGTGCCGAAAACATAATCGCGTACCAGAATCCAGCTGCTGAGTACGCTTGATAAGTGGAAAATGACGTCACGCTTACTCCGCTGACTTGTAATATTTAGAACGAAAATGCTTGTTTGTAAGATGGCGGGTCGTCAAAATACGTATGTCCTATTTCTGAAGCAACTGCAATAATAAAATGTGTAAATTTGTTATGTTAGTGCTAGAAATCGCTAACTCTGTTATTTACGTGCAAGGATTGAGAATAATACCTACACTAAAAGAACGAAACACAAGAAAAGAAAGTACCATGTTTTGTATATTTACCGCATTTTTGAGGAGTCAGCGGCACTTTGCTCCGCTAGTTCGCTTGCTCAGCAGACTCAGCTGCTGAATTCTGGCACGCAACTTTTAACCCCCGCCATTTCGAGCTCTGTATAACTTTACTTCAATATTTGTAATATCTGCGTATTTTCATGGTCATCAAAGCAAAGATATCTCGGCATTTTTAAGGACCAAGTTCATAGCATAGTAACTGATTAGGTGATGCTATGGCGCACCTCTTAACGTCTATCGAGAAGTTCACACTATGATTAGCGGTATGCGGCTTGACAGTTCCAGTAAGAGTGACTGCATGGAAGCCGTATATTATAGTCTGCTTTTGTGTGATCCAACTCAATATTACATAAGTTGTAGCATGTAGCTTAGCACAGTGACGCACCAAGGCCTTTGTTTCGGTGGAGACGTCTTGAATATCATCAACTCTCGTCCCGATGACAGGCGTAAGCGATCAGCGGGAATGTTCGAGGCAGACTGACTAACTCAACGCTAGAGATCAAGACGTTTTGATGCTGGATTCTCATTTTGAAGAGTCGTGTCCGCAGATACTTTCTTGTCGTCACCTAATTGTACACTAGTTAAATTAAATCTTTATTATCGTATTATAGTTGTAACTTGTTTACATTTTGACAAGTGAATTAGGCTCGAAATATCTTTTGTGTAATGACAAGATTTCTTCGTTTTGTTCTATAGTTAGAAATGCTAGTTGATCCTACCCTTAAAATGAGATCTTCTCACTAAAAAGCCAGAACAACGAACAAGACTGTGTTTGCTTAACATTGTAATGTATTTGTTTTTTTAATAACCTGAAATGTATTTTTGTGACACGTTGAATTAAAATTTAAAAGGTCGTTTCCAATTACCGCCCAAAATGTCATTATAATCCTCACAGCACAAATAAACCGTATTCTGCTCTGGCTGACACGGAACACGCAGGTATAGCTACAATAGGAGAAAACACATTGTTCAGTTTCCCAATGAACAAAGTGCATGTAGCCCATATTGTTTTCACCTGATTACCCTTTTCCTACTTACAAAATACTTCATATTTCTTATAAATTATCTAAGTTACGATGGGTCTAATAATGTAATATTTATAATTTTCCCAGTTCACAAAATACGATATTTCTTTTGTATAACGTTCACTATAGAAATCATATCAACATATGTTATCCCTTTTTTTTTTGGTGGGGGGGGGGGGGGGGGGTGTAGTCGCGGACACGTTTAATCAACGGAGAACAATCTTCAAAACAGAATGCATGTCAAGGTTGGAATTCATAGTCGGCCCCTACACCTAGGGGCGCCCATTGTTACTAAGGTAACAGTTGTTTCCATGTTATTTCCCATAAAGAAAACAAATCCATAGCAACAATGGGTGCCCCTAGGTGTAGGGGCCGACTATGAATTCCAACCTAAGGTTCGTTCGCCATAGCAACAGAAGGGAAGCGGGTTCGAATCCCGAATGGACTTGAGTTCCATCACATTACTCATACATGTTGCACTCATCGTCACGAGAACCATTTTAGTATGATAGATATTTTAGTTTTTGAATGGGTTTGTTAGTACTTCGCGGGATCAGATGTTCCGTCTGTTCAGTTGGTCGTGCAATATCCATGATGTCTGATGTTATTGGCTTGCACAGTAGCCACTCTTGTCAACACCTGCGCTCGCTGAGTCCGGCGTGATTGAGTACCCCTTGAGCCACGCTTGTCAATGGTGTCTATACCATTTCTCCTCTATTTACTTCACCCAACCACTCCATTTTGATGGGTTATGGACAGTGTTGATGTTCTCAATTTCACGTTTCATTTTCAAAGGCATGACTTACTAAATATCAATACTTGATAATTGTTATTCAGATATTTGAACCTAAACAAAAAACATCTTAAAGCAATTAATTATACGTTAGTGTAAGTATCAATTTTTTGTAATGATAAAAATTATCGGATCAGACACAAGCTAATCATAAAACGGCAACAAATAACTCTAAAACGAACTTTCCCATAATGTGCGTGGCCCCAAAGCAAAACGCTCTTTAATAAAAAATGTCACTGCATATAGATAACATTACTATCCATAGCGTAATTGCGTCCATTCATAGAACATTGTAGGGGCCCCTCGGAGGTTTGAGCTTACCGTATACCCGGCGCCTCCACCATATAGAGGACTCAAAACTTACATAGATAGCGCTGCTAAGCAACCTCCTTTCAGCGCCATTGATGAATAATAACAATAAAACAACAATGAAAACTGACAGCTGAACCACTCCTAATAGAAGTTTACTTTCTTGCCACCAGAATGCATCTAGCGTATTTTGAGTGCTCTATAGGCCACCCAGTGGCGTAACCAAGGGGGGGGGGTTTAGGGGGTTAAAACCCCCCCCGAAACTACATCGAGAATGATTTACTTAATACTATATTGTAAGATCCTTAAACCACTTCAGTGTATAACAATCGCAACAAATAACATTTTCATTATATTTATACACTTCACTTAGATAAGATATATAATTTCTTTCAATAATTCAATTATATTTATGTGTTCATCTACAACTTATATACCTTTTGCTCGAACTAGTAAAAGTGAAGGTACCTTTAAATAAAAATGTATTAATCTAATATTACAATATCGCGGTCTGTGAATTAAAATTTATAAGTATGTGACTTGTGACCACAATGTTTCACTTCATGTTGAGATTATATTGAACAATCATAAAACATTTAAAACACAATTTCTCTGCAATTCTTATTTAGAACTATAATTAATACCTACTGTAACACTGTAACTTCAATATAATACAAACAAACGAGTAGTCGTTCGAGTAGTAGGCTATTCTATGAGTCTAAAAGGCACGAAATAATTAAAGAAGTGAAAAAAAATTTCGCCTTCGGCGAAATGGCCTCCGGCGGCTGGGGCTTCGCCCCAGACCCCTTTCATTCCCCTCATCTCACTTTTCCCTAATAACCCCCCCCGAAATAATTCCTAGTTACGCCACTGAGGCCACCTGTCACTCCCACAACCCACCCTAGTACCACATCTGTTTGGGCACTGTTAGGGCCTCATATAGCTAGCCGGATGAAAACGTGGGTGCCACTTGCGGCTATATGTTTATGTACGAGTTATTGGCAGTCCAACCAGATGTGGGCATGATATATTCGGGCCTTGTAAGGACCTCGTACGGCCAGCCGGATGACATCGTGGGTACCACATGTGGCTAGCCAGGCGCACGGTCAGCCTAGAGCTAGCCAGACGGGCCTGGCCAGTATTGTGCATGGCTAAAGGTAGGCTAGCCATGAATTAGCCAGACGCTCGACCAGCCTAGAGCTAGCCAGAACCGGGGATATGCGTCAAATGCGTAGTCGTTCCTCAATTGCTCCTCAACTCAGTCTTTCCTCAGACTAGCCCAACCACCAATCACAGAGCAGTCCAATGGCAATGCTGCTCTGTGTTTGGTGGTTGGGCGAGTCTGAGGAAAGGTTGAGTTGAGGAGTTGAGTTGGGTTGAAAAAAAAAACTGTCAGCATAGTTAACAGTAAAAACAAATCCAGTGTATAATATGTTTGAGGGGGCTGGGGGGGGGGGGGGGAGGGAGCGAGTGTTCATCTTAATAGATTGTACAACACACTCACAGACTTAAATATGTATCTCAAAAATAAATAAGTATGTTTGTACATTTGTAAAAGTAAAACAAAATTATGTTTGTTTACCATAAATATTAAATATAGTTGAAATTGAATTTTAAAGCGCGTGTTAAAACCGAGACAGGCTATAGAACGTGAAAACATAATGGTCTTTATATAAATTACGCTTGGGCTTTATACACGCACTTTTTATTCCTATAGCAAAGGTAAACCCATTGCTTTGTTGGTACGGGATTACAATCATAAAGTAACTGATGACATTGCATGAGTGGACTTTGGATTTCACATCCTTTATTTTGGGGTTTAAACATGAATAATGTTATCACCTACCAAGGATAACTCATTCAAATATTATTCAATCCACCAGTCGTATAATAGCGTCGTTTTGTGTGGCGTGTGAATCAGCACAGTGCTCTGGACTCAGTAGTCAGCCCCGCACACTGCATTGGACTCGGCAGTCAGCCCCACACACTGCTCTGGACTCAGCAGCCAGCCCCGCACACTGCATTGGACACAGCAGTCAGCCCCGCACACTGCACTGGACTCAGCAGCCAGCTCAGCAGCCAGCCCCGCACACTGCATTGGACACAGCAGTCAGCCCCGCACACTGCATTGGACTCAGCAGCCAGCCCCGCACAGTGCATTGGGCTCAGCAGTCAGCCCCGCACAGTGCATTGGACTCGGCAGTCAGCCCCACACACTGTTCTGGACACAGCAGCCAGCCCCACACACTGCATTGGACTCATCAGCCAGCCCCGCACACTGCATTGGACTCAGCAGCCAGCCCCGCACACTGCATTGGACTCAGCAGCCAGCCCCGCACACTGCATTGGACACAGCAGTCAGCCCCGCACACTGCATTGGACTCAGCAGTAAGCCCCGCACACTGCATTGGACACAGCAGCCAGCCCCGCACACTGCACTGGACTCAGCAGCCAGCCTCGCACACTGCATTGGACTCATCCGCCAGCCCCGCACACTGCATTGGACTCATCCGCCAGCCATGCACACTGCATTGGACTCAGCAGCCAGCCCCGCACACTGCATTGGACTCAGCAACCAGCCCCGCACACTGCATTGGACTCATCCGCCAGCCCCGCACACTGCATTGGACTCAGCAGCCAGCCCCGCACACTGCATTGGACTCAGCAGCCAGCCCCGCACACTGCATTGGACTCAGCAGTGAGCCCTGTACACCGCATTGGGCTCAGCAGCCAGCCCCGCCACTGCATTGGGCTCAGCAGTCAGCCCCGCGCACTGCATTGGACCCAGCAGCCAGCCCTGCACACTGCATTGGACTCAGCTCAGCCCCGCACACTGCATTGGACTCATCAGCCAGCCCCGCACACTGCATTGGACTCAGCAGTAAGCCCCGCACACTGCATTGAGCTCAGCAGTAAGGCCCGCACACTGCATTGGACTCAGCAGCCAGCCATGTACACCGCATTGGACTCAGTAGCCAGCCCCGCACACTCATTGGACTCAGCAGTGAGCCATGTACACCACATTGGACTCAGCAGTCAGCCCAGCACACTGCATTGGGCTCAGCAGCCAGCCATGTACACCGCATTGGACTCAGTAGCCAGCCCCGCACACTCATTGGACTCAGCAGCCAGCCCCGCACACTCATTGGACTCAGCAGTGAGCCATGTACACCGCATTATACTCAGCAGTCAGCCCCGCACACTGCATTGGGCTCAGCAGCCAGCCCCGCACACTGCATTGGGCTCAGCAGCCAGCCCCGCCACTGCATTGGGCTCAGCAGTCGGCCATGTAGACACTCAGTCAAGCGGTACTGCCAGAACAAGCACAACAGACACTGTAGGAACACGATACAAACTAGTTGGCTATTTCCACAACGACATTCAAATCATATTGTGACAACACCCCCACACAAATGACACAACGGTGGTTGAACAACCACCTTATTAAAAAATATTCTTTTAAATTATAGAGAACTCTTTACTTTTTGGTTTTAAGATGATTTGGAAGATTTCCTGTGCTCGCACTGTATAAGAAAAATATGTTGTAAAACCGGCTGTACCTTATGATAAAACACAATATGAAAACATAGTAGTGATAACATTAAGAGAACCACCGACAATGTCAAGGGAAATCACCACACGTGTGAGTGCATGGGTAATTTATAAATTACATTAAATGCTTTAAAATGTAAAAAATGTCTTCTGGCTAGATCGTAAACCACGTCCAGATTCACAATTCTATTTTCGAAAATGGCCAGACAGGCAGGGAGAGTTTGTGAAAAGGGGCTGAGTAGTGGAGAAGGGGTGCGCAATTTGTTTTCCGTGTCCTCTGGTTGGGGTAACAAGCCCATTGTATTCCCAGTTTGCATATGGCTCGATGCCAAGCAGATGTCTATGTAGCAATCTCGCGGTCAGACAAAAGCCAATCAGTCTCCATCGTTACATGAGGCAGACCTATACACTGTACAGGAAGATCCGGAATATCAGACATACTATTACTTTAGCACTGGGTTGTAGCGATGTGCTCGTTTACACGTTTCGACGCCTCTACCTGAATGCCAGCATTCAAATGAATGACTGAATTTTAATGGCGATGTGAAATCACAAAAAAAGGAATATATTTACCTAACACGGTTGGTGGTTTTACATGACAATTCCTGAGCATATGCATACGCAAATAAATAAATAAATATAAAATAAATAAATAAATAAATAAATAAATAAATAAATAAATAATAAATAAATAAATAAATAAATAAATAAATAAATAAATAAATAAATAAATAAATAAATAAATAAATAAATAAATAAATAAATAAATAAATAAATAAATAAATAAATAAATAAATAAATAAATAAATAAATAAATAAATAAATAAATAAATAAATAAATAAATAAATAAATAAATAAATAAATAAATAAATAAATAAATAAATAAATAAATAAATAAATAAATAAATAAATAAATAAATAAATAAATAAATAAATAAATAAATAAATAAATAAATAAATAAATAAATAAATAAATAAATAAATAAATAAATAAATAAATAAATAAATAAATAAATAAATAAATAAATAAATAAATAAATAAATAAATAAATAAATAAATAAATAAATAAATAAATAAATAAATAAATAAATAAATAAATAAATAAATAAATAAATAAATAAATAAATAAATAAATAAATAAATAAATAAATAAATAAATAAATAAATAAATAAATAAATAAATAAATAAATAAATAAATAAATAAATAAATAAATAAATAAATAAATAAATAAATAAATAAATAAATAAATAAATAAATAAATAAATAAATAAATAAATAAATAAATAAATAAATAAATAAATAAATAAATAAATAAATAAATAAATAAATAAATAAATAAATAAATAAATAAATAAATAAATAAATAAATAAATAAATAAATAAATAAATAAATAAATAAATAAATAAATAAATAAATAAATAAATAAATAAATAAATAAATAAATAAATAAATAAATAAATAAATAAATAAATAAATAAATAAATAAATAAATAAATAAATAAATAAATAAATAAATAAATAAATAAATAAATAAATAAATAAATAAATAAATAAATAAATAAATAAATAAATAAATAAATAAATAAATAAATAAATAAATAAATAAATAAATAAATAAATAAATAAATAAATAAATAAATAAATAAATAAATAAATAAATAAATAAATAAATAAATAAATAAATAAATAAATAAATAAATAAATAAATAAATAAATAAATAAATAAATAAATAAATAAATAAATAAATAAATAAATAAATAAATAAATAAATAAATAAATAAATAAATAAATAAATAAATAAATAAATAAATAAATAAATAAATAAATAAATAAATAAATAAATAAATAAATAAATAAATAAATAAATAAATAAATAAATAAATAAATAAATAAATAAATAAATAAATAAATAAATAAATAAATAAATAAATAAATAAATAAATAAATAAATAAATAAATAAATAAATAAATAAATAAATAAATAAATAAATAAATAAATAAATAAATAAATAGGACAAATCAAAGTTGCATAGTGACCGAGTTGTTGACGTCGTTAATGTTTTTGTAGATGTATCGATATGAAAACAATTCTGTATCACATCACAAGTGTTTTACAAGGAATTATAATAATATTTTAATCCCTACATATTATGTGAAATTGGATGTTATGATAATTTACGATTTTGTATTACAAAGCTCATTTTCCAACATCAAATATTGGATAAACGCCGTCTTTGGAGCCGATATAACAACGAGGCACATAATAATATTGGTGTAATGTCCCACACTGAAAATCATTTCTTATGCCTGAGTTTTGCTGTTGTCATTGAAACTATGCCAATCGTAAGAGACGATTAAGTTAGGCACCTCCTACTTTGACTATGTATATAGCTACTTGTCCGTTTCCTCCACTCCAATCACCCCTGAAGTCACCTGACCTAGTTGCCGAGTACGTCAATAATCAATCAAAATATAATTCGCAATAATATTTTCTATTTTAATCTTGGCGCTCTCTGCAAAGCATGTAATTATACTCTTGGCACATGAATAAGGATATGTTGTAACTTGAAGGATGGATGTACTGAACAAGTCAGCCAGCCTACTGGTTGGTTGGTTGCATTCCTAAACTTACTGCCTGGGTTACTGAACGTTTTTTATTTCGCTATCGCAGCTCTTTCAGGTGCAGCACTGAAGTACTGAGGCTTTCCCGTCCATCAGATCCATGTAAACGAGTGGCAATTGCGACGGCAATAATTTTAAACTATTAAAGCTAATAAATGTTTGCTTACAAACAAGAGAGATAATTTAAATGTGTATTAATTACTAATTCGAGAACAAACTCTGTACAATGTTGAGGCAATTTTCTGTATAGATTAAAATACCTAACTATATTTTTCTCAGTGCTCCATTATTTTGCTGGGCTGCTTGGCTGGATCCGTTCCTTTTGATGGGTCCACTGGATTGCACTGGGTCACGACCGGTCTCCAGCAGTCCAAGTAACGGAACGCAATTCCTAATCTATGTTCCACATCAATGTCCAACCTCGTTTACGGGCTGGACCCCCCGAGTTCAGGCATTGCCCTTATAGGTTTGTAAATCTTGATGTAGAATGAACCAACCATAGTAATACAGTATCGATCGCGATAAATGTAAGATACGTCACGAAAGTTGGGCCTTACTTGAGATTGACGTGATGCAGTGTGAGATGTGCTCTTAATTATTACACTTCTCAAGAGGGTAATTATTCCGAACTGAACTTGACAATCCAATCAACAACCTAGTTCGCTGTCTCGTGTAGCAAATGCACGTTCCTGATAAAACAAGGAGTACCACGCCAATTGCACCAAATATAAGACTGTTATTGGCTTAATCATGAAAAATCTGTCTAAAACCACACTTGTTTATAGCCAGGAGCTACTTCATTAATACCCAAGATATTCAATTTTCCACGATGATTAACAAAATATTTTGAATAGTGATATAAAATCCCCAAAACAAACATGTAACATTAGAAACAAACCATGCTGGGTGGTTAACGCATGACAATTTTAAACATGTAACACCAGTCTAGAATACATTGATATCTCAAACATTGTATAGAACACTGATCAAATTTAATTGGCATGTGGTTTTTTAACATTGTGCGCTTATGGTTGTCGAGGAACTTTCCTTGACGAAACGATTAATTTACAATGTGATAAATACCGTAGTCCAATCTTCTTTAACGTTGCAAATTCCTTGTTAAAACCTTCCTTATTAGTTCTATCATGAAGCTCACTGATGCTAACAGGTGTCATGAAATGTAGATAATATATAGGCCTACTACAGGAACGAACCGTTTTGAAATGGGTTTGCATGTTCCCAACATTATTAAAGTGTGAGCTGTACAGATTTGCAGCCTCCTGTTGCGAACTAAAAATACATTGTGCTTCTTTATTAATAGCTGGAAAATTATCTTCGTTTTTTACTTGCTCTTATGTAAGTGTTATTGGAACCTTTTAATTCTCTAACATTTTGTTCAGTTTGTCTTATACCGTCTCTTTGACATCAATGGATCATGTTATTCTTTCGTACTACGCTACTTTCTGAACGTTTAGTTAAAAGAGATAAGCGTACTGCTTTCTAGCTTTTCATTATTTTGAAAAATATAGGACACATCTATTTTATTTTAGAATTTGTGGTTTGATCCCTTTTGAAATGGATACCCAAATAATACACCTTTATTAAAGCGAGAGTAAGTTGTACCTTATTCATAAAATGTGCACTATGCAATATGCATCCTGGCAACATTTTGTGAACACATCAATACTACTTTCTCCAATTGACGAAAAGTGGGTGTTTTTTTTTCTCCCCTGGTCAAAGCCTACACTGCATTATCTAATTTGCCGGGAACACATTTCACAAAGACGATTTTAATCTGTTCCTTTTGTTAACGCGTGAAGGTTCTTGGTTCAGTATCCCAGCCGTCAAGCCTGCTATCGTCTGACCGCCCGAAAGGGAGAGTGGGCCGGCGGTTTGTCAGGAAGACGCATGCTTTTAAACAGATTAAATTTACTTGTTTACTTAGCGACTCAATAAGATTAATTAACTATAGAGCCCTAGGTAACTGAGGAATATTATGTAAAGGAGGCGTGGTGGTCCAAAAGTAGTTCACTGACTTTGACGGAGAGAACTTTCATGGAAATTCGCTTAGACAAATAAAAAAAATAAAAAATGCGGTAGGTCTACTGGTTTCTATTTTCTAAGTTCAGTATTTAAATGTTGACTGTTAAATTCAGGAAAGTTATAAATGAAATCGTTAACTTGCACTAGTGTTAACGAAAGGTAAACCGCTCACGTATCATACAAAATATTATAAATAACTATTATGTGCAGTATGTAGGCCTACAGAGTACAGACTAACACGTTTTTTTTTTTTTTTGAAATTTGTCATGCAGCATTTGGTTTCTTTATAACTCCATTAATTTTGGATAGGAAATTAATTTATAGTGCGCACCGCACTGCTGCGCACCGCACTGTACTGTAGATCCCGCCCCAAAATCAAACTTCAAACTTCGAAGCCTATATTATGGAGATAACAATATTCATTTTTAATTTGTCGATTCTAATCAAAATTTCAACTCATATTATTTTGAAATCAATTCAAATTTATACGACCCACGTATATATTCTGTTTTGGTAATTCGAAGTTTATTGCTTTTGTGCGTTCAACAAATGAGTTTTCAAGTATCTATAATGAAACGAAATGAGTAAATATTTTTATGAACAACTCTTTTATTAATGCCAATCAATATGATATAGCTTAAGTATTCGAACGGGTATTTTAATTAAGCCGCTCAAATATTTCCTTCGTGAGGTTATAAACTTGTGTATTTCATTTTGTTATGTTGCCGCTCTGGACGAGATATGTTTGAGCCTGAGCTGAGAGAGTCAACACATGGAATACGAAACTTAATTAACTCATATGAATTAAGCGTTATCCAGTGTGAAATGGGAATGTGTAGCTCGAACATGTTTGGTCAAGTAAGTCAGAAACGTTATTTGGCGGAATGTGTATTAAGGGAGATGGGTAGGTAGGTAGGTAAATAAATGAGACGTGCTATTAGCTTGAGTGTATTGTTCAGGTGTGGTAAGAATGAAAGATCATGAGCCGATGTTTCCAAGCTCTTTCAGAAGTTTTTTACAAGACTGCAAACTCTACACACGAATTCTTTTACCCTTATTTTTATGGTATACGCATATACTTAAAGCTCATGTAAATGAAATACCTTTGGATCACTTGTGACCATTATTTTCTCTAACCGACCAAAGCTGGTGTCTGAACAAAACCGTTTGAGTGGTTTGGTAATTTATTTCCATCTTTTACAAGGTGTTAAAACTTATTGCTTGTTTTACGAAGCCTTAAAACTCTGGCAATACATTGACGAACATTGAATCAAACGTGAAAATTAATAGCAGTTATTTTGGATTAGTACGTGCAGCCCGTTTCTAGTTCCGGGGAATGGTACCGATTTTCCCGTAGATACGTGCGGCAATCAACGCGAATAAAACCGTATAATCTCATTTTCAAACTACTATTTCCGTGATACATATTTTATAGTTTGAACTTTGAATCAGTTTAGAGATGAAATGTCCTGGAACTAAACAATTTCAAGCGCAGTTTGTTAAATGTGTCCCGGTCCTTATTAAACGAAGGAGTTTCTTAAAATAAAGAGACGTGATTTAACCACGCGGCGTGTTTGATGCATGTGAACACTTCCTCGCGTGCTTACCAAGGTGTTGAAGCACTGATAAGCTGCACTGGTTGCGTTATCAAGATCAACTACTCATAAACCACGCCACTGTGTCGTCTTATCTGTTCCATTGTTGTCTTCTTATCGCTGTTTACACATCGCCTGACGAGTGTGGGCTGATTCGAGGGTAGACACCGACTAGGAAGTTGTTATGGGGAGCTGGGAAATGTTTGTTCTGTTGGAGCAGGGTTCATTCTAAGAATTTCTTGAACAGCCTGGTTGAAACACTTCTTATTTGATCAGTGGAGACAGATTGTAAATCACATCTTGATGACGTCACTTAACCTGCCATTCAATACACGCTAGAGCCCAATTAGTGGAATTGCAACGAAAAAATACAATCTTCTTCCTGGCTCTACAGCATAAAACGAGATGCAACTGGTTGGTACTATTACCTAATCTGTGACGACAACACCTTGCAACTGGCGGCGTGGCCAGTATGCCTGGCCTACTTGGACAGCAGATGGAGGTGGAACAATCAATGCTGATTGTTTTTTGTACTTCTGATCTAAAATCGAACAAAAAAGTTGAATTCAACATTTGAAGTGAATGATTCAGTGTAATATTCATTATATTACAAGATCAAACCAACTTTATACCAAAGGCACCGTGCAATGTGCTGTTTTATTGTACAATACAAAATATGTTAGTTACCTCACATTCTCATCAATGTTCATGGAGATAACTGCATTTGGGTCTACAAGAGTCCTAATCATCACAAATGAATGTTTTGTTTGTATAACAGACTATTTTCTAAACTTTTCTTCACGAATATAATATGTTTCTATTAAAAGGAAAAAGTTCGCGGGGAATAATTATTGTGTTCCTTATTGCTTGAGAGCGCGTAAAAGAGATTATTGCTAAATGATCCCAAAGTGTCAATGGGATAGATCGTTATGCTTGCTCGTATAACCACAGACGTAACACTGTGCGCCAACCCAGGTTTTGTATGGAGATTTAACTTAACCAAAATATATAGGCCTATATAGAGAAATATTTCTACGGAAGTCTATCTCGAAATTACAGCGCATAAAACGTGTTTCTCTGCGCCCGCAAGGTGAATTTAAATTACATCATAAACGTGCTTAATAAAACAAAAATGTGTGTTTAGTTTTGAAGACTGGTTCTCTTTGATGTAATCATTCTGGGCATCTAAATGGATATTTACTACGAGGAATCCAATTTGCCCCGGTAATACGCTCTAGCATTGCTTCCATTAGGAGTGGAGAGGAAAGATTCTGTAACGGGCATGCGTTATGGCTCGCACATTCTATTATCACTCGTCAGGCGTAATCTGGTTAACTGACCCACGCTATAGAGCCTGATATGATTATGAATGAGTATATGCGCAGGGGGTCCATTAACTGCGGTCATGCATCTACGTTGGTTGGCTATATTTCCTCTGAGGTAGAACACACACCGTGTAGGCATACATACATACATACACACATACATACATACATACATACATACATACATACATACATACATACATACATACATACATACATACATACATACATACATACATACATACATACATACATACATACATACATACATACATACCTACATACATACATACATACATAAATACATACAACCATACAGACATACACACATACATACATACATACATACATACATACATACATACATACATACATACATACATACATACATACATACATACATACATACATACATACATACATACATACATACATACATACATACATACATACATACATACATACATACAGACATACATACATACATACATACATACATACATACATACATACATACAGACATACACACATACATACATACATACATACATACATACATACATACATACATACATACATACATACATACATACATACATACATACATACATACATACATACATACATACATACATACATACATACATACATACATACATACATACATACATACATACATACATACATACATACATACATACATACATACATACATACATACATACATACATACATACATACATACATACATACATACATACATACATACATACATACATACATACATACATACATACATACATACATACATACATACATACATACATACATACATACATACATACATACATACATACATACATACATACATACATACATACATACATACATACATACATACATACATACATACATACATACATACATACATACATACATACATACATTCATGGAGCTACGGACAACATCCGGTCATCTGGCTGTGTAAGGCTAGATGTTCATACTGGGAAAATCAGCGATTTCTCTCGGTTAAAATTGCTATAAATGCTTGAAAATTGTTAGAAAGTAAATTAAATTATATAATCGCCAGAAAAGACAACGCTCTTTCCTATGAATGTTTCATAATTCCGTGGTTTAAATGTGCTTGTTTAACTTTTGTTATGTATTGTTGCAACACACCTTTCAATAGAAATGAGAACATTTAAATCAAGGAAATATTATTTGAATGGAACAAAGAAACATATATTAGAAAGAAAAGTCAATTCTATAAGGGATGCAATGTTTGTGTTTATTTTGTTACAGTTAAAAATATTTTAAATACATTTTCACATAGCGAAATTGGTGAGCCACTTCTGTCGGTATATACATGGTATAGTTTAGTATATAGTATATAGTATATACACGGTTTACTTCACTGCGGGTCGACTGGATTGAGCCGCTTTACTTCTGATCTTTCTTTAGATCCAGAAGGACGGCCGTGCAACGCAGACAATTGTCCGTATGTACACAAGCCGTACCATACCCTGAGCATCTGAATGCGGTAAAAAGCTTTCAACAACGGGAAACCCTACAATGCAAAAGATGGTATTAATTTGTTCGGATAACCCACACGATGACGTTTACAAAGTTTCATACCTATATATCACTACATTATACACAAAATATATATAGTCACCATTATTTTTATTGTCTCACCTAAACGGCAGTACGGCTTTGTAGAATCCAACACGGTTACGATGTATATAGTAACAGACTGCATAGATCCACGTAATATAATATGTGGGCAATACCGAAACAACTTGTTGCTCTGCAGTTCTGATTTGACTCTCCCTACGGGCTAAAGTAGTCGTGCTATTGTTTACTACTGAACAATTTACACTCTGATCATTTTGTGAAACCAAATGGGGGTAACAATTTTCGGCAAGCAAATTTTTCAATTTCACTTTCTATATATGTGGAAATAAAAATAAATTTGTATTTATAGTGTACCCATATCAGTTAAAAGAACTGATTTTAGTGCGGGATACTTACACAATTCATTGTGTGCGTTGTAGCTATGGGACCTCCAAAGTCACTATCTAAATGTACACCAGTATCATATTAGTCATGTTGAAAAGTAAAACAAAAAAAACAGTCCGAACTAGAAATCGAACCCTGCCCTGGACCTTCTGCATTGGAAGCAGGAATAAACCCACTATAGGCAACCCAAGACTACCTTACACATGCTTTCGTCACATCCGGGGTATTCCTAGCCAATCAGCGATCCTTATTTGCGCTGGCTTCTCTCGGGCGGTTCGCTGATTGGCTAGGAATACCCCGGATGTGACGAAAGCATGTGTAAGGTAGTCTTGGGTTGCCTATAGTCGAGCGAGCGGTGCATAAAATATGGAAGAACGTCTCATGCAAATTAGCTTCAAATATAATTACACTGCATATAATCCGTATCGATTAAATATCGAAGTATAGGCTACCTATAGGACCTAAGAGTGTTCCGCTCCAACTCAATACACGAAGGCATCCATCAGGGATTGACTGACACACACCCGCCACGGCACTCACAGAAAACACTCACGTATGCTCCGAGCAGAAACACCGCCTAATGGAAATCGTGACCTGGAGTCCTGGGTTCACAATCCATCAACAGCCGGCCGCATTCCTTATTCCGTCCAAGCCAACTACACGGGTCCCAGTTACATGACGAAACAGGGATTGCATTAAGGGGTGCACGCCCCCCCCCCCCTTCGCCGTCGATATGCTCCACTAGGGTTAGTTTTGGCGTGGGACCACAGCATGGAGGTAAAATTCCGCAATGTAAAATTCTCAGAAGAGCGGGTAGCTCCACGTGATCTATTTCAGTGGAATTCGCCGTGGAATTTGCCAGTATCCCAGCTGTTGCCAGTGTCCCAGCTATTGCTGGTGTCTCAGCATTTGTGGGTGTCTAAGCATATGTTAGTATGTGTTTGAGGGTGTCCTAGTCCAGCGTGCCTCTATTGGTGGAGGCGCCGGGTCTAAATTGTGTGATGGGTCAAGTTTCAAGTTGCCCCAACGTAAGTTCTCATGCTTTTCCCAAGATAATGTTTCGTAGGAGAGCGGTCACCCACCCTTATCCTGACCTAGCCCGAGGTTGCTTAACTTCGGTGTTCGTATGGGAATCGGCTGTGACCAGTGACCACGGCGTAATCGGTGCCTAAGCACTGTAGACTATAATGGAGCTAATTCAAAATAAAAATATATTATTTTTGTATAATATTATAATATTAAAAAAATGGTATCAGTTAATGGTATCATGGTATCACAAGGAATTGTATTATCTTCCCGTGAAGACCTCTAGTCTGCCTGGGATACTAAGTTTAAAATGCAATGTCGCTAACGTTACAGTCACGTATCACGTACAGTGACCTAGGAGAGCCCTTCACCGCACAACTCTATCTGGATCTTAAACTACAGCGTCGGGTCTATTATATGATTCGATTCAATTGAATAACGGGCGTGATTCTCAAGTCTGGCTTTACCCTGACTGTAACCTCTTTTACAATCTTTTCTTGGTGTTATAATTTCTCTTCTAGAATAGTCGTCTAGTGTGGATTGCCATTGATGTAGTTTGGCTGCGGTTTCAGTTTTTCTATTTTATCGGCTAGAATATATAGCTGCTTAGCAATAGGAACTTATAATGATGACTGTATTTCCAATACCGGAAATTAGAATCTAGGACTCACTCTACAATAAAGTTGCAGTTCCATTATAATTGTGTTCCAAATCCATGGTTTCATTGTGTTAATCTATTCTTAAACCTGGGTTTACTTGTTGTGCAAAGGGCTTTGGATATTTCTCCTTAGAGCTATGTAATCTGCTGATTATGGAGGTATTAGAAATCAACACGCAAAAAGAACAACACATTTTAATATCTTAGTGCGATGTCACATGGTCGACGCTAATTAGTATGATGGATAATTTTTCTTGTGTTGAGGCAAAGATTAATCTCAATTATATTGTGATTATGTCAATGTTCAGTTCGTTGGTTTTGTCATCTTAAAATTGTTTGTGAGAATCCATCTACGATATTATATATGTCCGTGCTATAATTTCTACAGGTGATAGAGAGTTCTTTAACTTGTGATTTGTGAAATACTCGATGGATTGGTTGGAGTTACTATAAAATTTTGAGGAATTCTAAATTTAGTTCTGGCGTTGTAAAATGAGTTTCAACATTTTATTTGATCAAATGTTTGCATTTAGTAACGTTGAGGGTTCAGACCAGCTACAACTAAATGTCACGTCGGTTGAGAACCTATTGCCGCGTTAGCTGATCGAATTGAGCTACTAGCTTAAAAAATTATACTTAGGTAAAAGCAAAATGTATTTCGGTTGGGATTTTGTGTGTCATCTTTTCTTGTTAGGTTTATTATATCGATCATTGTTACGTGGGTAAAGATATAACAATGCACGACATAAATGAAAGTGTGAGAGATTATGACACATTATGGTTGTGAAGTGGCGTTTAAATTGAATGAAAGATTGTTAAGGATGAGCTTTGGTTTTGTTACGGCCGAGTTTAGTCTGCATGTGCGCGGTTGCCACGGAAGTCAAATTACACTTTCGAGTTTTTTTGTTTGTGTTCTCACCACGACAGTTGTCACGATCACAGTTCTTGTGTGAAATGTTTTATGGGCCTCCCATGAAAAGTGTTGGCATCTTGCTTGCACATTGACAATGCGCCATCGGCTTGTAAAATGTTCGTAATGGAAATAATTTCCAAACTGTTTCAGATTTAATTGAATATCGTGTGATTGATTACGACAACAAATTAAATAGTTATGTAATGAAAAAGGTCTATCGATCCGACCATCAGTATCAATATTACTTAATTGTTATGTGTATGTTGTCATTATATAATGTAATAAGTTATGAAAATATTTATATATTATTATCTAGAAAGAAAAATTTTGAATTTTTTTAAAGAATGCAACATCACCTTTAACATGATTTATTTTTTTAAATTGCAGAGTTTAATTGTTTGAATAAGCATCACATTAATTTCTGTTCAATCTGGTCATCATTTGGGTGTGCACATTGTATCGTAAGCGTGACCGTCTCGGCGTGCATGTGTGCCCTTCTTGGGGGGTGAATATGTTATCCGGAGGAGCAGCTCTAGTTTCTAATCAAATCCTATCGCCGGATCCAATCGAACCCACCAACCCGCGCGAACGCGTCGTCGTATTTAAATCAGCATGTCCAAACCAGACAGTTCGCAAAGACGAACCGAACCGACAACAACTTTCTGCAAAATTATTTAAACTTCGTTGAACTAATGCGTAAGCTCGACTACTGAATATAAAAACCTACTTTCTTAAAACAAACAAATCGAAGGTAAATTTACAACGAATTGGAATTACACTGCGAAGATTGGAGTTTTGTATAAAATCGCGTTCAGGATGTCGACGGAAAACTGTCTCTGAGTTTGACATAGATTTTGAAGAGTGTAAACCAACATTGATCAATAAATCAGCCCCCCCAAACAATTGAGGCGTGATGGGGTATCAGAGCACAGTAGTGTAACAGTACGGCTGTCTCACCGTCCATTTTGACTACGTATAAGCAAATGGTATGCAAATAAATGTAATTAATTCAAGTAAACTGATAATGAGTAATCAATGTGTATGTTAAACTATCAGAAACTATTAATCAAGCCTTCAGCTAGCTTATAAAAACAACCTCAATAACAATTTAAGACTAGAACATATCTAAACCTAAACAATAAGTATTTAAACTAATTAAAAGTAATTAACGAAGTTCTTCGGCAATCAAAAGTTAACCAATCGCCAGAGGACATGACAACTTAAGTTACCAGCATTGGGTGAACCGAATCTGATCATTAATAAGGGAGTAATCTGGATTTCAGTATACAATTTTGGCATAGGTTTTAACACAGGAACAAAATATCATTGGGATTAATATTCGCTTCACTAGACACGAGACTTTATGGCGCGCCTGGCCTACGTGGTGCATCTTGCAGCCGCGCTACGCAGTTAGGTTTGTTCTGGAAGCTAGGGAGGGTTAGAAAAATGTTCAGAGATTAATAAATAAATGGAGAGGGGGAAGCGAAACCAAGGCTGTCGAGCGTATGGGTGGAACGCATCGAATCCTGAACCAGGTATACCACCTCAAGGAGGAGTGGGGGTGTTGAGAAAGCCTTGGGAATACAAAACTAAGTAACGGGTAGGTTTTTGGACAGTAGAGCCGGCAGTAGTAGAGTAGTGTAGTCGGTCGGGGAGAGAGTTGGGGAGTCGAGTGGAGTAATGGAGTAAGTGTGGGCAGTCGGTCGTGAGGCGAGTGAGTGTGGAGAGAGTGGTTTGCGGGAGAGTCGAGTGGAGAGTCGTGAGTCGTGGAGAGTCGAACGTGTGGAGGAGAGTGTTGAGAGTCAAGTGTGTGAATTAATGTCAGCGTCAGTAAAATCGTCAAATGTTTAAGTTGTTGGAGCGTCAGTAAAATCGTCAAATGTTTAAGTTGTTGTTTTAAGTCAAGTGAATTAATGTCAGCGTCAGCAAAATCGTCAAATGTTTAAGTTGTTGGTTTAAGTCAAGTGTATGGAATGTCAGCGTCAGCACAATCGTCAAATGTTTAAGTTGTTGTTTTAAGTCAAGTGTGTGAAGTGTCAGCGTCAGCACAATCGTCAAATATGTAAGTTGTGGCTTTAATTCGGGTGTGAACTGTCAGCGTCAACGTAATCATAACACCTCAATGTGAATTAAAAACCATCATCACTAACCAATCAGTAACATTCAATGAACAATCATCTTTCCGTAATTATCATCAACTAGAACTTCAAGCCGTGAAGAAACCAATTCAAGGAATACGACGACATCTGTCACGTAACAAAGACCATCCTACCACCACCATCAATTCGATCTACAATCCGTGAATAACCCGGAACCTCAGGAATATTACGAACATGTAACGTTATTAAGATATAAAACTAATATTAACATTTTGGCAACTTGGTTGAAGGATTAGTTGATAAGGGGATTGAACATTATAAATCACTTTGGGCCCAAGTAGGTAGTTGTTGTTGTTGATGTGTTTCATGATAATATGCTAATACAGTCCATGGAAACAATTTAATTGATTAATTTCTGATATCCTGTGGATCCTATCAAATGTATGTTAATTTTAATTTACCGTAATTGTGTGAACCGACTGAGCTAGGCGAACATAATCTATTTTAGGTCATCACCACCTTACCGGGCATCTTCAGGTGAGTGTGAGATTGACAATTGTACAGCACGGGCGCTGCATGTCATGGAGACGGAGGAGTAATGTAGCTAATAATTGCATTCATTTAGAATAAAGGACTTGGCAGGGAGGCATAATGACGCACATGACATGATAAAAAAGCAAAACAAGTAAACTATAATTATTTTAGCTTATTAAGTTGAAACGAAATCCAAAATATAAAACATATCGCTATATCTTAGGGTACAATCTATGAACAACCACAAATGACAGACAACACTTTCTTCAAGAAAGCTATGTATATTTGTGAACTTCCTTCATCCGAGATTCTTGATGACCTGACTTGGATTAATCCACGTAACTAATACAAAATCAGTTTTTTAAAAGTTATTTTACAATAAAGATGGCCGTTAGACTAGATAACATCTAAACAAGTATGTGCGTAATAGATTACTCTCATCTCTATTTTATGCATGAGTATTTACCATGAGTAACATCCATAATTTAGTTTTTAGATGTGTATTTGATTTAAATTATATTGTAATAAATATCGAGCAATAAGCAAAATCTTTAAATCAAGTCCAAAGACAGTCGGAACTCAGCTAATCAGAAGCTTTGAAATTATCATATTTCACAAATAAATGGTTTAGGTGTTCATACTTCGCAGTGAATCCTGGTAAACAGATTCATTTTCAGATTCAGATTCATTTTTATTGCATTTTTAAGTTTACACTGCGATCGTTTAAGTATAATAGTACAATTATTGTCTAGTATAGTAAAGAGCTTACATGTTATAAGTTAAATTAGTGTAGGCTATACAGAATATGTACAGTGTAAACTTGTTTTGTTGCTGTCATAAGCAGAAGCTTGAGAGCTCAACAACAAAACATGCCTCTATACTTATTTTGTTTACAATGAAAATTAAGATTAAGTTTTGTCTAGAGCTAGGACTATATTGTATAATGCTATATATAAGTCTTAATACTATGAAATGAGAAACTAATAGAGAATTAATAACTAATAACTAACTAGATCTACTATAACTGACTTAGCTAGAAACTTATAACTAATATATATCTCTGAAGTAGGATTTTTGCACGATTGTTATATATTGTACGTTAATCCATTGCAATGATATCCATATTTAAATTTACGAGACAGTCTAGCATAGTATCATTTTGTAAGGGGTTTATTCTTTTAGGTTTACGAGATTTTCTATTGTTTCCGTGGATGTTATAGTGAGCCAATGTTTCAAGGATTGCTTGAATCTAGATTTAGATTCTTGATTTATTTTGATTGAGTTTGTAATTTTGTTGTATATTCGAGGACCTAGGTAGAGAGCATGTCTTTGAGTGATATCTTTTGATGGTCTGTGTATGATAAGATTTTGGTTAGTGTTTACTCTTGTATTTATGTGATGTGATATTGTTTTTATTATTCCGGTATTTTTGTTTAGGTGCACATAGTTGATTAAGGATTTAACATACAGCTTTCTAATATCAAGTGTTTGGCTTTCTATATATACAAGCGAGGATGGATATTGGCGTGGTTTCTTTAGCATTACTTTTAAAACGATCTTTTGCATTATAATTAATTGTTCGATGTGTGCCATATATGTTCCACCCCACCCTAGGATACCATATTGTGCTACTGATTGGAACAATGCGTGGTATACAATTCTTAGCGTAGGAAAAGAGAGAATGTTTCGTAGATTGTAGAATTTGTAAATCGTGTTTCGTAGTTTTTTTGTAATAGATGAAATGTGGTTATTCCATCGAAGATGTTGATCCATTATGAGACCAAGGTATCTGGTGTGGTCTACTTTGTTTATTGTACTACACGTGCAGTTTATTTTGTCCCTACTACAAAGGTTAGAGTGTATTTTAAGTTTGAGGTTGGGGTTGGTAGGTTGTCCATTTAAGTTTGGGGAAAATGTTATGTATACAGTTTTGTCTTCATTTAGCGTTAGAAGGTTTTCATTTAACCATTTTACCACTTTATTCATTAGTTCCTCGGCTTGTTTATATGTTTCGCTCCATGTATTGCCAGTTATGATTAAAACAGTGTCATCTGCAAAACTTAAAATGCGTGCTTCTTTAGCATTACACAGGTCGTTAATGTAGATTGTGAACAGCAGTGGTCCAAGCACAGTGCCTTGGGGCACACCGCATTTAATTTCTTGTGGTGAACTTAGGGAATTGTTAACTTTTACGTATTGCTGTCTACCTTTCAGATAATCTTTAATTAATTCTAGCGCTACACCCCTGATACCATTTTTTTCAAGTTTTGTAATAAGTATTTTGTGAGAAACCGTGTCAAAGGCTTTTGCTAGGTCTAGATAAATTACTAAAGGTTTTTTGTTTAGGTTAATTGCCAAGTGTATCTCTTCCGTTAGTTTATAGATAGCATTTTCTGTGCTCTTTCCTTCGCGAAAACCGTATTGGTTTGGTGAGAATATCTTGTTGTTTTCTAGGTACTCGTTTACTCTTTTTTTAATGCTTTTTTCGTGTATTTTCGAAAGATTTGTTAATAGGGATATGGGTCTGTAGTTGGATGTTTGCGTTTTATCTCCTTTTTTGTGTATAGGTGTAATTATTGCGTTCTTATATTCGCTAGGGAATACACCTGTTGTAAAACTTTGGTTTATGATGTGTGCTATTGGCTTTAGAATAAGTGGTTTCAGAGCTTTAAGTGTTTTCGATTGTATGTTATCGATTCCTGGCGCTGTGTTTTCTTTTAGTTCGGTTATGTATGATGAGATTTCTGTTTCAGAAACTGGATAGAGGAAAATAGATTTGTCTGTGTTACTTGGTTTATGTTCTAAAGATGGGGTAGTTTCAGGGAAGGGTTGTTTCTTTTTTAAGATTTCCTCTGCCATTTTCCCCCCAATGTCAGTAAAGTAATTATTGAATGTATCAGCTACTAGTGTTGGGTTGTTGTCCGCGTTAATTGTGCCTTTATTCGTAGCTATTTCTTTTACAGCAAAACGCTTTTTTACACAATTGTTTGTAGCTTCGTTTATTACGTTCCACACTTTTTTGATGTTATTGTTTGCATTCAGTAGCTTATTCTTAAAATAATCTTCTTTTGTGTTCCTAATGATCTGATTTAGTTTGTTACGGTACTGTTTATAATATGCTTTGAGTACGGTATCTAGAGGGTGTTTTATTACTTGTTTGCTAAGTTTATCTCGTGTTCTTATTGACTTAATTAGCCCTAGTGTAATCCACGGTTTAATTTTTTTGAAGTTAATTTTTGTGATCTTACATTCAGTCGCTTTATCAATATGGCCTCTTAGTATTTTAATGAAGTTGCTTGTTGCAATGTTAACATCTGGTTCATTTATTACGTTTTGCCATCCTTCGTTTTGCATTCTTTGATATAATACTTCGTAGTTTAGTGACCTTGTTTCTTTTTTACTCTCTACGTCATCGCGAATAAGTTTATCTTTTACCCCATTCACCGTTTCAATTTGGACTGTAATTGGGTAATGATCGGTAATTGCTGTATGTAGAATTGAGGTTTTTATAGTACTTGCATTGTTGTTGTGACTGGGTTGTGATTTCGATTTGATGAAAATGTGATCTATGCAAGATTTACTTAGGCCCGTTTCTCTGGTAGTTTCATTTATGTATGGTAGGTACCCGTTGCTACACATAGTGTTAAGATAGTCTCTTGTATTCCTCGATTCATTACATTGCGTTTCTTTGATATTTATGTTTGTATCGCCTATTATTATGTTTACGTCGGATTTTATTTTTGGGATATAAATGGCTAATTCTTCTATAAATATATTTATGTTACTGGAAGGCGATCTATATACAGCTAAAATAGTGAAGTGTTTATTGTCTTTGTTGAATGTAATTGAAATACAGTTGGCTTGAGTTATTTCATTTATCTGTTCAATGTTAATTTTGTTATTTACAGTGTTTTCCTTGACAAAGATAGATATTCCATCATGTGATGAAAGTTTATTATTATAATGGTAAGACTCGTACCCCGCGATTACAAATTGATTATTAGTGCATTTCATTTGTGTTTCCGTTAATATTATAATATCAAAATTGACTGAGGTATTTTGGAGAACGACTAATAGCTCATCAAAATGTTTTTGTATGCTGCGTATATTAATATGGATAATAGTGATGTTCGTGCTTGATTTTTGGGGGGTGTGAAATTTTGAGAATTCTTCGAGGGATTTGCAAGTCATGCAGTTGTTTCTGGTCTCGTTAAGTGTGAGGTCGATGTCAGTGCAAATAGGATGCGACAAAACCATCGTGCAATTTTATCCTATTTTAGTAATAGATCTACAACTAGATTGTTCAGTTCTAGAATGGATTATTCTATCTTAAAAAAGCAAAAGGAAAAAACAACAAGAAATAAATCAAAGCCATTCAGACTTCTTATCTTAAGATTATTATTTTACTTAAAAAGCAAAAATAAATAAACAACAAGAAATAAATCAAAGCCAATTAGACTTCTTATCTTAAGGTTGTGATTTTACTAAACACAATTTTGTATGGAAATCTGTATTTAGTTATAATGGTTCTAATCTAGTTTGTTATAGAAAATATTATAATAGATTATTATACTTATAGAATATGTAAATACAATAAAATAAGGGAGAATGTTAACATATAGCAGTGATATATAAAATTTACCATTAAGGTAGCAGCAATACGCCAGTATCCTATAGCTGTTTGCGTATGCGTTATATGTGATCACTTATTGATAGATAGTGGAGTTATAATAGATGGAATTTTAAAATTTAAAAAAATAGAAAGGTCTTTTGAATTGTTCTATTATTCTTTATTCTTTTTTTTTTTGAGGGGGGGGGGGGGTCGGAGGGTTTGTATGTTTAATTATTTGGTCGAATCAGCTGAGTTAGTAGATTTTGGGGTGTCTCTTTCTACGGAATATCTTCCAATTTCTTGACGTAGATTCTTTTGCCACTTGGATTTATAACTACTATGTTGCCGTCATAGGTCCAGCATTTGTTTTTGCCAAACTTTGCGCGCGCTTCTCGGAATATTTTCTGTCGTTTTATTGTAAGTGACTCGGTCAAGGTGATGTGCTTTCCCTGCAGTTTAGTTTTAGCACGCCAGACCGCGTCCCTCGCTTGGTATGATATAAACTTAATTATTATGGGGCGATTTCTCCGTGCTACGCCATCTTCATAAATGGTTGCTGCACCAAGACGGTGAACCCGGTCCAGTCCGTGATAATTCACCTGCACGCCCATTACGTTGTTGATTACATCTAGTGCAACCGCTGTAGTGTCCTCCTCCTGGTGTTCTTGTACACCATGAAGGAGAAGACAATTTCTCCGGCTGTATTGCTCGAGATCATCAACTCGCTCCTCACATACAGCCGTCCTCTCCCTGAGCTCAGCTATCACTGTTTGAAGGACCTCTAGCTCCTTCAAACAGTGGTCCTTGAACTCTTTAAAGGAGGAAGAAAGAGTGGCTAGATCCCCGATGTCATCCGTGCTGAGTGATGATTGGGCTAAGCGAAGTTGTTGTTCAAATCCGGCCATTCTGTCTTGCATTGACTTCTCAACGCTGGAGAGTTGGGCTCCTACTGCAGCTAATGTGGCTGAGGTGGAAGGGTGTTGTCTGCTGGGGCTGGGTTTGCAACAACAAAATGTTCTTGTTGATAATACCAAAAAAACAAAGTTTAAAGTCGACGAAACATCTTTGATCGGTTCAAGAACGCTTTAATCATTTGTGAATCTTAAAATTATTAGTACGCAAGTTGAAAATAAGTTTCGTATCGAAAACTAAATCATGGTTTAATAACTTAACCCTAATAATAGGCTACTACAATGGCCTTGTAGGGTCAGATGCGGCAACTTGGGTTTCTGTAGCCCCCATTATTCACATACGAGTTATAATCCCATACTTTGATCCTTTCATACTTTAAGCCTACCACCCTGTATTATATCGCATAAGCCTTTGACTTATTTGTGTTCAACTTTCTTAATAATGTGCATGTATGTGCTTTAGTGCAATGCTGGCTTACCTACACCACTAATTTAATTTCCTCAACTCTTCATTGAACAAAAGCGTAAGATTTTCATCCTGGAAAATGATGTAGTTGTCGTGGGTGTGTGAGGAGTATCAATTTTAATACTATTATACTCCATGGATTAAATGTCTTGTTCACTCATATACAAACAGGATGAACCATACAGCAGACACTTGAAAAAGCAACAACATAAAGTTCAAACCCAAAATTATTTGTAATTTGCCTTTTTACTGGACGCACTATTCCGACAATATTATTTCCTTGCAATGGTATAGTGCAGGTGTTATTACATGATGTAATATTTTACAATTAAATTAAATATCATTTTAATTTTAATTAACAATTCCAACTAACTTCAACTCGTGTAGGTAAAAACACTTATCATCAATCAATTATAACCTCAATTATTAACATCAACAACGAACAATTATTGTTTACGAAAATAACACAACGTCCATGCAGATTATCACAATCCCCTCACCTCATGATCAAGAATGATTTCAACATAGTCAACACAAACAACAAACACGACACAAACCAATTAATGTAAACCTATTTGTTATTTATTGTGTGCGGATATACGTGTGTCTATGAATTGGTAATTTGAGCGTGTCAAATTCAGAACAGGTGTGTTCAACCCTTCAGGACATTGAATACTGAATAGGAATTCGCTATTCGAATAGATATTCTCTGTCGATGAACTGTGCCCGCCAACACTTCGGCCGACTACGTAGGTATCAAATCACCTTTCTTGGAGGTAAACAAACATAAGATGCTGATGGAAAACTTGCAAGGTGTCATGATACGGTGTGAATGTTGCTATTTGTGCTCAACATGAGTCAGTGCAGGGGCAGATTAAAGCATTTGTCGCCCATATATAGGCTACAATTTTTAAGCACCCCCCCCCCTCCCTTTCCCTCTTTAAGGATAAAATAATATGCAAGTAATCTCTTAATTGGAACTCTTCTTTACAAAAACAACGTTTAATGTCTAGGCAAAGCGAAGCACAGAATAGATACGAGTTGTGTCTATATGTCATGCCTTTGGCCGTAACTGTAAATAAGAACTGAAACAAAATGGTGCTACTCTCTCCCCACCCCCCTTAAAACAGCTTGATTCTCTTACAAAGACTCTTTGACATTTCGAGTTCAAAAATTACTGAAACAATTGTAATGCGTTTACAAGGTATTCTGTTGGAAGAAGGGATGAATGAATCTTATTGCATATAAGTTTAGTGCAGGTTGTTTGATGTTCGCTGCCGATCAATGTGTTAATAGTTGGAGGGGGGGGGGGGGGGGGGGGCTGGTTTTGCCGTTGAGAGCTACTCATCCATTCTTTTTGTCAATCACCCAATTTCTTTTTCAGTCACATAAAAACATGTCTTCTTTAATTTGTTCTATTCATTGACGTCAATGTTAATACAAATCAGGATCCTATGAGTTTGTGCCCCTAGGCTGCAGTCTGTTGATTCTAATAATGGTGTTTACAGATAATAAGTAGGGAAGGATTGTTCTAAGGCAGACGCCGATTTACCGGCGCAGTCGTAGTGTTCGTATCACTTCATTGAAACCCTTCAGTCAGGCGACAATGTAACCTGCAACACCACGAATACGAGTTCCTAGTAATGACAATGATCCACCCTGGGGGTCCGAACGTGAAGGGGTCGTGGGCATCTGTACGATTATGTAATATTTTGGGTGTTGTGGGGTTGGTGTGTTTGTGTTTGTGTATTTGTGTTTGTGTGCCCCGACTCAATGTACAGCAACACATGAATACATTTTTGTTTTTTAAATATAGATTGTTAAATATTATTTTAATAAAGATAATCGTTTGGTAGATTTACGAACACTGAAATGTCTTTACTCTATAAACAACATTTCTATGAGTTATTAAAATACAATTAGCCACCTTTTATTTTACCCAATAACTTTTATTGAATATTCTGACGAAAACTAGCGCTGGATGCGGCAACATTTGACTCTCTTGTTAGTCTTGTTTAGTACTATTAGAGTATAGAATAGACTGTCTTTCTGCGAGGTTCATCGAATACCACCTCACGACGGTTGAACCAAGTGGAACTAAAAGATAAGAAGAGCTCATTTTGAAACTCGTAGTCGGAGGCTTAGAAGTTTGAGAAACGCAGAGTATGGAATTCTCCTCCTAAATAGGGAAGGATATTTGTTGTCTGAGGCGCCTTGCGGTGATTTCAGGAAGGTACGTATGATAAGGTTGGAAATTATACTCTATTGTATATTCACACCTAAACACGCACACGCATACGTATACGTTTACGCATAATATGTACATGTGCAGCTTCCAGTCAGACTTACGTCAGATTAACCACTTAAAGATGACAATGACAACGATAACAACTCTTCTAACAACAACTCGTTTACACTATTTTTTTTAATCCGATATGGCTACTAATCATTATTTTTATTATTTTTATTTTTATTATTAGGCCCTATATTAATTATTAATTCGTAAATTAGATTGAAATTATAACCAATAAAATTAATGCAGAAGGAAGGTTAGAGTAAATACATGTTTTGCCCGACATTTGATTCACTTATATCGGCAAGTATACGTCTACGATCTAGTATATACCTAGTAAGTAAAAATCACGGATAGATAATCGTGTTATCACTTTCATAAATAAAATGTATTGAAACATCCTACATCTTTAGAAAATTGTTACATTATTAGCATTCAGCGGTTGACAAGGTGTTTCTGATTTAGGGAAACTAGGTCCGAACAATTACGTCCAAATCACGCACGCTCTGAACCTCAAGGCATTCTTGTGTAACGTCGACCGTGGCATCGTAGGCGCGGCGGTCCTAATTCTGTTATCGTGGACTTGGTTGTTGCAATCAAGGTGCTATTTAATGCTACGGCACTTACATGGTATAGTGCAGAGGCCACAGTGTGAGCGAGCACTCTGTACAATGCGGTGTCCCTCAGCGGCATCCTTTGCTTAGCACTAGATTATACGGGCAGACATCGTCGCGGTCGTGTCAGAAGTTAAAAACCGATGGTCAAAACTTATGAAAAAGGCATTTCAACAAATTCATAGTTCCCACGTGACATCACAGCGGCCATGATTGCGACACAATTGATGAGGACTAATCCTAGGTCATTCTTAATTCCGTTGTTTTTACTTGTATAATTAAGTAAATATGAAAATCAGTGCAATCCTTTGGCGTTTAACTTTTGTATGCTTCATTATTTACGCTAGTGGCGTTAATACGGTAACTGGCTCGTTCTTTTCACTGCCCCCTAGACGCTCGCTTCAATAACGTGAACGCGCACATTTCTCTAGAGGGCAGTGGCGGCGCACTCGTAACTAACATTCATTAAGTGATAACACAATTAGTAGCTTGGTATAAGACGTAACACCCACGGCGTGAGGGTTCTATTGTTCAACCCACTCTTTTGATGCCTTAGACTAGAGCACTAGCAACTATAGCAACAACTAGACTATAGCACTAGCAACTATAGCAGCAACTAGACTATAGCACTAGCAACTATTATAGCAACAACTAGACTATAGCAACAACTAGACTATAGAACTAGCAACTATAGCAGCAACTAGACTATAGCTCTAGCAACTATAGCAATAACTAGACTATAGAAACAACTAGACTATAGAACTAGCAACTATAGCAGCAACTAGACTATAGCTCTAGCAACTATAGCAATAACTAGACTATAGAAACAACTAGACTATAGCACTAGCGACTATAGCAACAACTAGACTATAGCACTAGAAACTATAGCAACACTAGACTATAGCACTAGCGACTATAGCAACAACTAGACTATAGCACTAGAAACTATAGCAACACTAGACTAAAGCACTAGCAAAGCAGCAACTAGACTATAGCACTATCAACTATAGCAGCAACTAGATTATAGCAACATTCAACGGTTGCTTCACAGAGATGCCCAACTATTGTGTACTCAAACTAACAATAGATAGCGCTTCTAAGCAACCTCCTTTCAGCGCCATTGATGATTAACAATAAAACAACAATGCACAATTGACAGTTAAACTCCTCTCATAACAGTTCATTTTCTTGCCACCAGAATGCATCTATACTTTGAGTGTAGTCTCACTATAAAACCCGTGCGAGACGTTTTGTACTTATATCTTGAGAACGCTACAAAATGTTAAAAAAATGATAAAAGCCCGAATTGTGGTTTCATAAGAACTAAAAACTAGTTTAAAAAAATGACAAGTATTTTAATAATTACTTTTTTATCGGTTATGTAAAATAATTACAATTAATTACAAACTACCCAGTAACGAGAGAAATATTTGAGACGTATAGAATCCACTTTTTAGTTCTTACAAACCCAAAAAATATGTTGTATTATTTTATATTCATGAGTTACCAGAACGATATATGCATGATTTATATCACTCAAGCTGCTATAACTAAGAAAACCTAAAAGTTAGGTACCTTTGTGAAGAGTGAATACCGTGTTAATTTATACTTGCAAGTATGGGACACATGGAGTGTGTCAATGTTGTAAGGTGATCAAGTTAGATGACTGGAACTCCCGCTTGCCGTAGGAACCTTTCCAACTACCTATGCAGTCAGCTTGAGTCCGTTTATATACTGTTTATACCGTCATTAATTCATCAGTAATGTTCGGTTTACGTGATTAAAGAGTAGTGAGTGAAGGTGGGTTTTACGAGATGAGACTCACCAAATTTACTATTATTCTTGACTAAACAACTGCAATGGCGACACAACCTTTTTGAAAATAATATAAGTAAAAAATGTTCGGGCAAACACGGTTAAAAACATTCACGCACTACTCACCGCGTTATATTTCGGCAACATCCGTCGTCATCCTCAGATGCGAGGCAACTCCTGAGGATAGTGACGGATGTTGCCGAAATATAACGCGGTGAGTAGTGCGTGAATGTTTTTAACCGTGTTTGTCCGAACAATTTTTTACTTATATTATCATCTTCGGTTAATGAGTCCTGGTGTGTGTTATTAACTTTTTGAAAATGGTGAATACATATCGCCTACTGAAACGAGCTCAAATTATTAGTTGCCTCTTTAGTCACAACCAAAATATTGCACAGAACGCCAGCATGGCGTACTTTACTAAGAATGTTCATTTGTGTAGACGGCTCAGTACTTCATTCTTGAATCATCCACCCACGTTATTAATGGCATAACTTTTAATCCTAGTATTATGACAGCTCGCTAAATATTTAGTCCGGAGCTAACTTGTTTCTCGATAGAAACGACGCTTCTGATTGGTGGTGGCCACGGAGTAAACAAGTTAGTCTCTGTGACTAAATATTTAGCGGAATGATATAAAACCGGGCTTAAATTTTATCTGGCCACTTACCACAAGGCACAGTTAGGTGCAACCCATATGTATTAATCAGTGTTTGTAATCGAGTACATATGTTATTCCTATACCGATTATTCATAATGGTTTGTTGGTCGTTAATAGTTATTTATTTTTCACATTTAAAATACACATAGCATTAAACATTGTTTTAAATAGTAGCTGTGGTTAATGAGATTTGCACACATGCAAACAAAATATCTCTTATTTTACATTTTGTGTGTGAAAATATATACTGGGATTACAAAGGACAATGTGGTGCTCAGTGCGCACAAAGGACCGCTGAGAGAATGAATGTTACATTGCATCGTATTTACCAATCATAGTATATTTGTAAAATATTTCAATTAGATGTTGGAAAATTATATCCATGAATTGTTTTCTTTTGGTGGTTTGACGAATACGAATATCAAGATATCTTTATTTCTTTGATTATTTTGATTTTTGATCAAACATGCATTTGTCGTGAACGCTCCGCAAAGAAGTGCAATAGGCTCAGACAGACTTTAGCTCATGGCAATGTTTGTTTGATAGCCTTGTAGGAAGGGGTGGAAACTGTTTCATGGTTGTAATCAAATAAAAGTTAAAATTATCCTAGACCTTTGAAATTAAATATCAAAATCTTTGGAAGTAACAAAATACAAATATCGGTAGTTTCAATCATAATTGAAAGTAAAATAATTATAAACAGCAATATAGACTCGCCACGTAGTGCTAAACATCAATTCCTTGTCGCACATTGAACTACTTGACTTGATGGAACTTGATCTTTTAAATGATTAAGTTATAAAAATGAACTAGAACTTTTTAAAGTTCCTCTTAAGATGAACTGAATCTTTTAAAAGTTCCTTTCAAAAAGGAACTTCCCCAAGTATGCCTGTGTGTATAAATACTTTGTTTTCACCATTAAAGGTAATTGGGTTTGGTAACATACAGCTTCGAATAACGCAAACAACATGTTTGTGAAGATCCCAAGATACAGAATATGTGGTTGTACAATAGACAGTACATAAAACAGCTGGACATCGCGTCTTATAGAACACCTTTGGGCGCTTGCACTATATTGTATTTAGCAGTAACCACGGGCCGTCTCCACATCATTATCACTTAAACGTTAATTGCTGGCATATCATTAGAGTAAGGAAGCTAATATATTTATTTTTCCAATAAAAAAATTCTTACAAAATTAGGTTATACATTAGTTTAAATGAGTATAATTTTTTGTACAAGCTGTAAACATGATGCTTGATAGTCCCATGCATACCTTGAATTTCATTGTATCTTGTTTACCACGCGAGTCGAGGCCGTATACCGAATCGTACCGCCTCGGACGTCTATCTTTATAATACGTTATTTATATTGCACTAGAATTAATATTAGAACGATGAGATGGATAAACTTTATTTTCTGACTGCTGAAACTTTCTTCTAGTACAATATAAACAATATAATTTTATAACGATACACGTCCAGGTCCGTATGGACTCGGCTCGCGTGGTAAACGTAATAAATATTGTTCATGATTGTTACTAACAGTCAAACACATCGTAAAATATACTTCATACTTAATTTGTTTGGTTTTACTCAAAATTTCGTATATTTAATGCTTCTTCCGTATGTTTAATTTTTCTTCGTAGAGTAATAATTAACTAAACGCTAAATTGACATTTTTACAAGTAATTTGTGATCACGCCTTGCCCCGGTGAAGCAGACGTTGCTAGCGACACAGTCCAATGCCTCAACGTCATTATGAATTGCGTGACCTATCAAGAACGCCTCCCCCCTCCTCCATTGATGAACCCTATGATGGCATTTAAATGTCGCCAGGCTTTGTCTCTTAATTGGCGTCTCCGTACAATCAAGTGGCCGGAGTTAATTGACGGGTACGCTTTGTGTCCCTCTTCTCAGTTTACATATCCCAAACCCGAGGCGTTCGTTCCCTCACGTGGATAGTTTGAGGCGTTCAAGCCGTGCACAAACTCGCACTGATTCAGCGAGTTAAATGTTTGAATTTTTTAACTTTGAGCTTTCATTAATACAGCAATATTGAAGCCATATCTGCCGTGCAAAATCTCGCAATACGCATTAATTCAACGAGTTAAACGTTCGAATTTTGTAACTTTAAGCGTTCATTAATACCGCAAGGTTGAAGCCATAGCTGCCGTGCACAAACTCGCGACGAATTCGCATTGATTCAGCGAGTTAAGCGATCGAATTTTGTAACTTAGAGCGTTCATTAATACGGCAATGTTGAAGCCATAGCTGCCGTGCACAATCTCGCAAGTAATTCGCATTGATTCAGCGAGTTAAACGTTTGAATTTTGTAACTTGGTATTCATTTATACCTAAAGGGTGAAGCTATAGCTGCCGTGCACAAACTCGCATTGATTCAGTGAGTTAAACGTTCGAATTTTGTATCTTAAAACGTTCATTAATACGGAAAAGTTGAAGCCATAGCGGCTATGTACAAACTCGCGACAAATTTGCATTGATTCAGCGAGTTAAACGTTCGAAAAAGCCCCATTCACTACAAGGACGGGCAAGATTGCAAACTTATGAACTTGAACGCGACCGCCGTGGCTCCAAACCAGGTGCACACAGAGGTTTAATCTATATATTAAGAAGAGATTGCCATTTTATCGTTAGCCTACGTATACACGTTTGATTTGATCGTATATTTTTGCATTTTACATACGAAAATACATTTTCTTCAATTTTGCCGGATTTTTTATAACCGAGACGGTGAAAAATACGTGATTAATATTTCATCGGACAGATGTTGAGACCCACAATGGCCTTTTATGCTCAGACGATATTGACGCCGGCTTGTTTTGTGATTTCGTGACCGAGTTTAATTCTTATCAGTGATTTAAAAGGTTTAGCGAAAGCTTTGGAGGGATCAGTGTGGTTTCGATTTTCTTTTCACGTTTAAAGCGACCGTGTCTGCATTGATTATTTTATAGCAAAATGTTGTGTTCACAGTTTAGTATTCCATGTTTCATATTCCATGGTATTTGTCGGACTCGTTTCTTGTATATGAATGTAGAGAAGTGTTAGTCGATAGAAAAAATTATATACAAAATAATATTTGGAGAAGAGCACTTTAAGCTACTAATTTGGCAGAAGCACATTGAAATTGAAATAAACCGCGCGCCTGCAACAGATATACACTAAATAAGATGATAAAACAGCTTTAATTAAATGGTATATAAAATAAATCAACCGTTTGCTACATATTTTGACGACTTTTTCATCATAATAATATCAAACTTATATAATAATAACTTCACCAACATTTCAATCCAAAGGTGCGTAACGGTAAGATCCAATGCCAAACCAATACTGGATCAAAGTTGGAGTACGTAATTGAGAAAACTTCAATTTTAAAAGTCTTACAAAACCGCCTATTTACATCTATCCTCAAAAACCGCAGTCCAGTCAACGTTTTTGTTCCGTTTCCACAGCATAAAGTGACGGACCACTGTACGACCTCACCGGACAAAAACAACATTGACTCGACGTAAGTGTTTGGGATCTCCGCTCAAGCAGTAGTAAAGCCGACCGCTCGGACATAAAAGTACATCGGAAGCATTCGTACGACTTTGAAATGCATTATCCGAATGAAAAACACGGAACGTTAGATAAAGTGTGTTTTCAAAGAAGAGGCCGGGGACTCTATTTCTACTCCGGACAACAAGAATGCGAATAATGTTAGGGAATTTAATTCCATGAAATCTATTGCCAACACATTTGATAAATGTTATTACCTATTTTTCAAATAAGTAGGGATGGGCCCTACAATATTTTGGTTCACATTTATGCTGGTACGCATGTTTCCTACCACTGTGTCACTATAGCTGCTACGTCATTGGTGGGGAGTCGGGTCGGCTAGGTTCTCAGGCAGCCAGCCTTCGCGAGAACATTATGTGACGTCAATGGTAGTACAAACTCGTGTTTACCACTTAACGTACCAACCTATACATTGTGGGACACATCCCTCCTTATTTGAAACATGTAAATACGTGACGTATCAACAGTTTTACAAAACGTTTGTCTCGCTCTTAACAACACTACCCATATATTTAAGTACAACATTCGTGGCTCGGTTACTGTAACGGGTACAAAGCTTTCACGATGTCTTGCGCATTTAATACGCATTCGAACTTTTAGTTCCTGGATTAATGGACGAATAATCGAAACCGCAACCTTTTTCGGTTGACAATTATAACCTTATCATCTACAGTCATAAAGAGAAGCAAAGTCTCAAAAACACTATAGAAAAATGAAGTTAGATACCCGGCGCCTCCACCAAATTGTAACGTAGCGAGAGGACTTGCAGTGTCTCCGTTAATTCGCTTGCGATGCGTGGTGAATATAATTTATGGACAGTCGATTTGATATAAATGTGGATTTATATTATAATGAAGGAAACGGGTGGTTTGGTTCCCTCAACAGTTGAGAGTAAAATGTTCGTTCCGATTCATCTAAATCAATACCATATTTAAACCTAGTAATTACAACGACTTGTTTATGTGGCACACCACACTGCACTACTCCAATACCTAGGTCTACATCGAAACTTTACTTACATTACAACAATTTGTGTTCACCATCAATTTGTATATAAAACAATTATTTTGATTTTTAAACAACACTACCACACATTGAAGGTTGTAATCGTGTGACGATAAAGACTATCACAAATTAATAGTACCATACCGTTTCCATACATACATACCATTTACCGTTAAATTACCATACGATTAAATACATGTCATTAACATCCACATCTCCTGCTTGTGTTCTATTAGAATCCCCCCCCCCCCCCACTCCCATTACAGAAATAAACCGTTCACGAGACAAACACCAATATACTTTTAAAGAAAATACATTTGCGTCCTCCTTGTTTTTACTATTTTAAATTGTGTATCAGTTGTTTCTCCCATCCAGTATTTGTATTGCAGACTTTGTGTTGATATTATCACTAGAAACAAAACAATCTCTTCGTGGCGCCGAACCCAATGTAACATCCATCCAGTAAACTGGAGATCGATGGTAAATCAACCGTTTGAAACCTATTTTGACGTGTGCAGTGTGTTCGCGTGTAGCTGTCCTTCATCGTCAGCTCGTAGTGTATTGGACCGTATCGGGTATCAAACCCGGTCTGAGATCTGACATTCCTCCAACGCCATCACGCACCTCCCCTTCCCCCCCCCCCCCCCCCGCCCCTACATCTCCGTCGTCCCCACGACTACAGCCACATTACTATTCCACCCGCCACACGCCTTCTCTTCAAAGGACAAACAGTTTGCCAGACTTTTTCTCTTAAGACAAATTTTCTCGCAAGGCCCCCCCCCCCCCCCTCCTCCTCCCCCTCCCTTTCTTTTTGTCCCATCACCACGTCCTCTCTTAACACTACGCTAAAGTTTCACTCAACTTGACATATTCTCTTCGCTGTACTTAAGTCCAACTTAACTTGAGTTACCAGGACGCTACATTTAATGTTATCTTTGCATTTTCAGACCAGTAACAGTTTAGACATCCAGTGTTTACAATAACTGTACAAGCCAAAACTTATAATTACAAAAATATAGTTAATAGTTAGTCGCTGAACATGTCTATATAGTGCTCATAAGAAGTAATACAAATAATTAATGCTTTTAGTTCATTATTGAACCACGTTTCAAAACTGTTTAGTAAATATTAGACTCGTATAGTAAATACTAAATAGCATATAGCAACTTGTTTGTTTGACTTCTAAGTCCGAGAGTCTAGATTTGACACATGATTTACAGTACTATCGTTTGCATTGCCAAGTCGTTGAGAAAACTTAGTTAACTTATGTTATTGCATCGTCAAATGCACTCTGAGACGTAAAGTTCCCGAAAAAAAGAGATTCAACATGAACTCAGCTATGTAAATGGAAACCTACCGCTCTTGAAACGTAACAGTTTTGCCAATATCACTAATATTGAAGTTTTGCATATCTGTTTATCAACGATGTCAAAGATCGAGGCAAGCTTGGATGACAACCCTCCCCCCGTCCTCTCGAGAGAAATACAAGCTTTCCATAACCTGATTGACTCGCTGCTTCACATCTCGCAGTTTTCGAGAGATCGCATTTAATATCGGTTGTAACGGTTTCCGATAGGCAGCGCTGTTATCAGCCGATGGTCTCGCGTAATGGAAGAGAAACACTTGACTGTGACAACGTAACAACACCGACCTGGTAAGTGGAGGGGGAAGGGAGGGGGGAGGGGGTGGGGGAAGGTTGAACACGGGTCGTAAAATGTCGACTGCCGTTCGAGTCGACCAAGCGTGAGAAGGTAAAGTCAAGATTTATTTCAGTAATACTTCAACATCCATCGGCGATTGATACATAACTTCAACACAACACGATCCTAGCCATCCTATACGATATTTTACAACTGCCCACGGTTGAAATATACTGTGTTAATCTTCTACAATTTATTTTCGTATCGCGTTTCTGCAAGTCAAATGGTTATTAATTTTGAATAAACTTTTTTAAATTTGAAAATGGTCCTACTAACTTCTTGTAAGACGATGACGAATATGTTTATAGGTTAACATTTTATTATTACAACGTCATTATTTTGAAAATTTTCTTTATTGTGGTTTATATTTCGGTTTAGGTAAGATAACATGTCTTCGAGTTTTATTTTCAACTGACCCTTTTTGCAGTTGTACAAAACTTATAGTGGTGTGACTTGACTTCTGAGAAAAATATTGGTTTAGTTAGGCTTTCGATGATTCTGATTCCCGTAAGCTTACACCTACGATAATAATAGGTAACTGTAATAATTGTTTGTTATAGTTTATATTTAGTTCTTAACTGAACTAATTTAATGGTCGGATGTATATACAAATTAGATGGATATGAAATATTCTATGTCGTCCAAAGTGCCTGACAATATATAAAAAAGGCTTTTTATACTCAAGTATCCAGTGCCGGCCGCAGCGCTAAAGCGCAACCAACGGATACCACATAATGCCCCGTTAAAGTTATTGCAGTAATAGCTGGTTTATGCAGATGATGAACCATCAAGTAGACATCATGGATGAATAATCAATCAAACACATAATCAATAATCATGTTAGCGTGAACCAGCCAACCTTCGAAACGGTAATATTTCAACATGAGGCCCTGGATTGTGAAACAATAGGTCAGTTGGCACTTGTATTGTAAACCCACTCACAATTTGAGCAATCTAGCTCAACAGTATCATGTCTGTAATGCTGGGTTCACGGCATTTTGGTGCGCGGTGGAGGCTTTGGGCCACATGCAGAGAAGCTACCCGGTTGCGACGGCGCATGCGCACAACCACAGTACTAGGGTTGCAAGCCAGTAGAGGTTATGGGTTCTATTTCTGGGTATGTAATATTTAATGTGTATACGGTGGGTTTTCATTTTCTAGGCGCTTATACAGTATTATTTAATTCTTCTTAGAATATAATAATATAGGCTTATATAATATGCTATAGAGTTAATGGGTATTTTATCAATAAATAATACTCATATTTTATTTAAAAAGAAATGTTTCTCGTGCTCTCCAAACTTCATTTCTTTCTATTCTAGTTGTTATTAATTTTACTTTTTCGTTTAAGAAACATTGAAACATTGTAGATCACTGTTTATAAAATCTTTCATAGTTTATCTTTCCAAGTGAGAGCCGTTAGAAGTGGATATTTGTACTATTGACAATCTTTCTTTAATCGTAAATAAGTTTGTACCGAGTAAAAGTAGTGATCAACGTTTTACACAGGGAAACAATACAAGAAATTAGTTTTAAAAGATAATATTAATAACTTAATGCGTTTACTATTAAATATGCAATCGATATGTTTCTATTCATTTGAATGTGATGGCAGTTTTAAAATTAAGAATATGTAGATAGTTGTTTTCTTGATCTTAGGGAACTGTGGTCAAAGGCTAAACCCTAATGCCATTGCTATTCCTTGTTTGGTGTTGAGATTTAACAGTCACCCTCTACTGTTGGGAAACATCGATTGAATAACACATGTTTTAGCCCATCACTCTCCAGTTTCAAATTAGTCGGGCAGAACGATTACACAGGTTTTTAACCCCAATCCAGCTTAATGCGTCAGATTGTGGTCCATAAGCTGGGATGAGTGAAACAACCTATGTAATTGACACAAGCGTGTTGACCAATATATGTTGACAAATATGCACCACAAACTGTTATCTTTCCATGTTTCCTATCAATACCTAGAAAAAATACCGCCTAAATTTAAAAAAAGTAAATAAATAATATTAAGTAAAGTTAGTAAATAATAATAAATACTTAGAACAATTCGATGAAATAATGTGCACATTAATCAAGTTGAAATAAACTCACAGGGGTTTCACTTCACAATCCAGCCAAGCACTGATTGTGCGATTTAACTGTACCACAATGCTTTTAGGTACAACATCAACAGTGTACGTGCTGCAACATGTGAACATAAGATTGTTGAGATTCATCAGTGTCTTTGCCCGCCTTCATAATCACAATCGAACTATCGACGCGAGGAACGAAGCTTAAATTCACTAGTTACCTCCAAATTGAATTTTAGTGTTAACGAGTAAGAAACCCATTTTCTTCTAGCACATTCAAACTAAATGGTTTATCGGTGTATTTCACTAAAATCTATGATTTCTCGCCATATTTAGTATTAAAACCAGGTTTTCCGCATTTACTCATTGCTCACACGCTTCAAACCAAGTTGTTCTCAAGTATCTCCTATTGAATCCCAGAATTCAGCAGCCACTTACAGAAGGCGTCAGATTTTATCCAATATGTTTATAATTAGTATGCAGAGGTGTTCCAGCTATGAACGGTAGCTCTTGGAGCTCGATAAACAGCCGTCGGTGATTTCTGACACAATTTCGTTGCCTATAATACTTATTGTAATACATGTGATAACTTCGTTATGTGCTTGTTAAATTTTGGGATCCCGTTGATCTTCCAAGAGGAACACGCAATGTTCAGGCACAGATAATTTCGCACACAAAATGTGTTGTTATCTCTGGTCTAGACAATACGCCCAATATCTATTCGTGACTTTGTGATACATCCGTAAATATAACACATAGTATAACGCACACGATTGAAAACATTTTGACCAATGCCACTTAAAAACTGTTCGCGAATTGTTGAGCGACCTTCCCTCACTCTTTATTAAGCAGCAACTAGCTGCCGCGACTAATTCTGAAAAAATTGGTAAATGGCGTTAAAGTGTGAGTGCGTAATTGATTCCCGGGTCTATAAGGCATCTCAGTTCACACAATTATTGTCATTATTGATAGTAATATTGATCTTTAACAATAATTGACATTTTTTTGATGATTCATTGGAATTATTTGTTGGTTGGTTCGTATTGAAAGATCACCCGATTATGGTTATATTTAGTGCTCTTCAACTGATAATCTTGTTGTGTAGTAATTTGCCAGAAGGGGAATATGCGAGTGAAGTGAAAGACGTCAGCGAGATGTTAGCTTTGTGAACGTAATCTTTCAAAATACATGAGGGCAGAGAACCTCATGACTGGAGCGCATTCATTCAGTTGTCAAAGAAAAGAAAGAACGTCAAACATCAAGGGATCTGATCGTGCCTTTGTTTCTGGCCAGCAGTATCGCCGATGGCGAGCGAGCCAGCTCAGCTCACTCCGGACGAGGCAAACGAAATTAAAACGATTTCCTCCGTTGAATTGGCTATTTGAGAGAATCGCTCACTCTTCGCGTCCGATTGAAAGGCAGGGAAGTTAGTTTAGACGTTGAACGCGGACATGAGAAAGGTGGATCTATGAGGGCAATGAGTAATCCCTGCTTTACATACACAACACATTGAAGTCACTGATTGAGGATCTTGATTCTAAAGGATTTCTCCGGGAAGCAGCATCGAGCTGCGATCATGTACGGTAAGAAGTCAGATAGCGCGTCTTAATGACGTCATAGCTACAGCATGATGACTTGATAGGTTATGACTGTGACATAGAAGAGCGGAACATTGGTGAAGAAACGTTATTATTACGCAAGCGGTCGAGTACGCGGCGTCGTTAAACAACAAAATGTATTGTTTAACGACGTACTCGACAGCTATATCGGTCATATGACATTGTCATTTGTGACTCGGTACGGATTTCAAAATTAAAATTAAACATTTAAAACACTGTTTATAATGATTTCAATGTAGGGCCTAATTCATTGCATTAATGTTATTGGACTTACATGGCGGAGTTTAGTTATAGTAGATATCAACTTTATTATTACATAATTACACATCTAGTCGTAATAATGAACGTGTATAAACAGCATTTCTATCTGTTCATTGGTACGAATATTGTTTTGTACGTGCTTTTTTTGTAATGGGAATAACTCGTTACAGCACATATTTGATTTAGCCCAAAATAAGAAAAAATGTCGCCTACCAAAGTGTTCAATAAACCTAATGAAATTGTCGGAATATTACGCAAAATGAGTTTAGTTTATCATTTATGGTCTATTATTTATTTTTATTTATTTATTAAAAACCAAATTTTCAAACTTCAAAATTTGCTTGACACACAAAAATACTAAACTTGGTCAAGACACAGTCTTAAAAAGGAATCTTTGCCCCGTCCTACGCGCGTTTGACTTTTGGTGCGTTATTTCCCCATTGAAACCCGCTGCTCAGTTCCATGGCATCATATTGAAATATTTTGACAACTCCGACATAAAAGTCCCCGTTGTGATTCATACGTTTGTACGATAACGTCAATGCTAATAAGGTTCATAAATATTATGGGGGCAACCAAACAACATAGAGTGACAGTCCTGGCCGTTTAGCACAGGAAGATAGGAGATTACATGCAGAGCCATAAATTGATCTTGCACTGTATTTCCATCAACTTGTTGTGTATTATTGTGCGTGGATTTGCATATGAGATGCGTAATCTATGTATTGGATCTGTCGGTTGATATTTAATGGATGGGTTCACTTTATAGTGTAACGTTTTGGTGTTGCACACGGTGTAAAATAGTGATTCGGGCATGTTTAGAAGGAAATATTTTATGAATTTCTGTTGCTATTATAGTTTATTGCTTTGCTGAATTGCATTTTAAAAACACTGAAGTCAATCACGAACAATGGCTATGTTCAACGTAGACCTATTTTAATCAATTTTTGGGATTCGACATAAAATTGTTTAGCAGGATTGCACTTTGCGCATGGTTGTCGAAGTAAGTTTTGGAATAGGCGAGCGAAGTTTGTTGGGTGATTTCTTCTACAACGTGTCTTCAAAATAGTGTACGAATATAAAGACAGCAACCGAATAATATCACATTCAAATATAATAATTTTGAATGCACTTATCCACGGCATGATTCCTTTGTATTGTTTTGTGTTATATTTTTCTGAAGTAATATTATACGTTCGTTTGATTCATTTAAAATCCAAATACAGGTTGTTTTTAAGAAACCTTCGATCTATGCAACCATATTATTTTGATACAATATATATATTTTTTTTTAATTGAACAATTTTAGAAATTGACCAAGCCTTGAAGTTGAATTTTGAGAGCGCAACCCCAAATGTTATAATAATAGTAATCGTAATCGTAGATGCAATCGAAATCACAATTGTTATCGAAATCGCAATATTAATCGAAGTCGTAATCTCACGTATCTCCGTATGAACACGAGCAGCAGGGTTGTATCCGTTCAGTTGTTTGCGGAGCGGGTTAGGATTGATGACGAATGCTGAACGTTGCCGTTTGGTCACAGATCAGTTAGGTATTTGGCCCCAGAAAGAGTTCAAGCGTTGAATGTGCATGGGATCATCTTTTGTATAATTGATTTTGTGGTGATTTGGTTGCTTTTTTAAAGTGTCAACTGATTTGTACCCTTCGCATTTGTAACCCCACGAGCCGCCACTGAGAAACCCCAATCGTCAAGGTCCAAGTCTTGGCGAGTGGGCTGGCTCTATTTGTGTACCGTATAGTGTGATGCACGTCGCTGCCTAAGGCATGAGCGGTTGTATCACCAGGCAACGCTCACATGCCCGGGTCTCATCAATATTTATCCGGTCCTCCCCTCGGGCCGCCACAATTGGGAGAAATAAAGCAAATTGGCCGACTCCAGGTCCGGCCCCTTTGATGTCGCTCCAGTCTTGAACTAACCACTCGGAAAACACGGCGCTCCACGACCTCGCTGCTTCTCGGTGCGCATTCCGTGCAGCAGTACAGTTTGCTGGGATGAATATGTTTCCACGACGAATAAATAAGTAAATATACTTACAACTTACTTACATAAGCATATAATACATTATTTGAAATATCAGATAGTAACTAGTGAGGACTCTGAAACTGAATTATTGGATGCAAAGAACTGAGAATGTACTAATACACTTGTGGGTGGGAAAGAATGTGGTTGGTTGTTTAGGCTGATGAAGAGCAGGATATCGGCACTTGAACTGTTGGGGAAATATGGCAAATAATTGTATTTTTATTGTTGTTATGAATAATACAATGCAAGCTATAGTCTATCGTTATGAGGGACTGTCTCATCTAATATCTAACATATCTAATCTAAATCTAAACCTCTCGTTTGTTTCCTTCAATTATATGAAATCTATCGTATATTATAAATAGTAGGATTGATGATTGATTGATTGGGGGGGGGGGTTGAATCATTATCTTCGATAGTAGTTTATAATTTATATACAATTTTTCGTACGCAGGATTGTAACAGTTTATAACAAAATAAAAACTAATACAATTGGTAATATACACTGTGTTGAATAAACAAAAATATACAACACAAAACAACATGAATCGGCATTGTTATATGCAGGATGCAGGCAAGGTCGGTTGGTTGATCGCTGTTCCAAAACTAGATACTGTTGGTGGGAAGTTGAACGGTCAGTTCTTGTTGTAGCAGTAATGTGTACATCACCCTTTGCTTCGCAGTTACTGTAGAACATACACCGACTTTCGGGAGCTACTGATATGGTAGAGTTTGACAGCAGTATTCCTATTATATGTACTATTGCTCTCATTTACCTCATGGACCTCCAAACGTTCATAGTTCTTTGAGGTAATCGGTTGAGCCAATGCTAAGCTTGAGTGTTGAACGGAGTTAACGTGTGACCATCGGAATGCTACTGGCAAGAAGGTGGCTGCACGTATATTATTGCATTTGCAGCAAACAGTTACAATTAATTTTAGAGTATAGTTTTGCAATTACATTCATACTTTTTTTGCCAGTGTCTTAAATTAATTAAAAAGCATACTTGTGCAAACTTTTCTATTCGCCACAAACATTTTCAACATAACATAGAAACTTTAGAACTGTTGATCCACTTATTCCAACAATTCCGTTTATTGGTTTCCTTTCACTAGAATATTTAGAATATTTTACCATTAACTTGTAAATTCGAATACTTTGAAAACAAGGTTAATGCGAAACAACAATTAAATTACAGTCTAGCTATTTTCTTTGTAACAAAGTTTTGCATTACCTTGTTCGTCAAATATTGTCACACAAGAGCAAGTCAGGCAAGGCACAATCGATTAAAATCGATGATAAACCGTAATACTTTTTGTTTGATTGTCAAGTACCTCGTGAGATTCAAAGTAAACAGAGTGCAATTAAGGTTACCGACGACGAACAAAAATTGAATGTATAACTTATTTGACGATGAAGTTGTGTTTTTATAACAAACTTTCAGATTCTAATTTGAGAGAAACTTGAAGTTTGTGTAGCTCAGTTAATCGACTTAGTAAGAACTTTACTATCATAACTTAATCACCGGTATATTGACACATTATTAGGTGTCGAGTAAACTTTACCTATTTTAATACTTTTCTTTATTTTTGTAGACGTTTCCGTCTCTGCTTCTCGGGGCAGCCACCGTTGACATATATATATACATACACCTTAGGCTTCGTGTATTTGAAATGAATATGAAGGCCAACAGATGGCTCATGGCTTTCAGTGCGATAGTAAACCTGTGGTTATAAGCGTCTCACGTTATGTACAGTAAACCTTGTGTAAATACCTTTGACGGCACATCTTGAGGTATAAATAGGTATTCCTCGACTGGTATTGGAGCCGATAGGTTGTTGGATTCATTCATGTATTATATCAACTGCAAGCTTGAATTTTGTCACTCACTGTAGTTTTGACTTAAACTAGATTTACACATTTTTACCAATGAGTTATTTACTAAATTTGAGTAAGTCTTGGCTGGTCTCTGGTTGGTCACCGATTGGAAAATAATATTTCCCTTTATGCAAAATTTTCAGTTTTACTTTATGGATTTTTGGTGTAAAATGTAAACTAAAATGTAAATACTTCGAATAAAATAAAATGAACAACGTCTCAACCAGGGGTTCTGAACTTAGTATTTATTGATCGGTTTTGGGTATATCTTAAAGGAGTAGTCAGATGAAAAACTAAAAAACTACCATTTGTAATGTACACCCTCAAATATGGAAAACATGACTAAAATATACCATACTTTAAAAGCAGGCGGTTTAAAAATTAAAGAAAACGCGATTTTTTGGCTTGTTGCTACTAAGTAGCAACGAGCAACTCTTCTCATGGTAATTCCCATACAAAAAAAAATGTTACCTCGAGATAGTGAAACCACCGCTAAATTAGGTCACTTATCAAAAATTGATCAGGAGTTTTAATGTGCATCGTTTCTCTACCAATAACATGCTTCTTAATACGAGCGTGTACTTCTACAAAATGCCCTGCAATTAATTTTTGTGTGACTTGATGTGTAGAAAAGTTGCAATCTGTTTTGGGCGGCACTGTCCGCAGTCGCCGAGTGTTGTGGCTGGATTCGTATTACACAATGAGTGTTCTGTCTATCAGGCAGTCGCTAGCGAGCTCAGAACCGATACAGCTGTACTACGCTTTAGAAGAAAAATGCAGCAGAGCTGGCGAAGGGAATCTAGTAGAATAGCTAAATGTTGTCACTATTTTTTATCTTGCATTGTTGCAACCTATATCAATTTTATTTTACACATAACTGAATTTCATGCACTTATGACTCATTGGTGATGTTTTAGTTTCTCACCTGACTATTCCTTTAAGCACAAATTCTACGGTTTTGGTTGTGATAAGAACGTATACGTTCAAGCCCGAAAGATAATAAATACATCACCGTTAATTTCTGTAATAACAAAGCTCTGATAAGGGACTTAACGATCGCAATACGTTTAATTCCCTGCTTATCAACATTAAAAACACCACTTTAAATATATATGGTTTCGCTTTTCATATCACATTGACATTATGGAAAATGTCGTGCAGTATGTTCCTAGATCTAAGTTCGTACATATTATTCTCGTTCATTATGTATAAACAAAATTTCAATTGGTAACTTTGATGAGAATATATTAGATTATTTTAATAGCAACTATACAATTATTTTATTGTTTTGTTCAAATTAATTTCGCAACATTTTTTTTAATCCACACACATTTGTTAAAACTGTTTATATATATTTTATTATTTTATGATTATGGACTTACTTTGGTTATTTATTCGTTTTTCTATAAAATTTGATCTTTTCATCAAAATAATATCAACAGTTATTGCACTATGAACAAGATGCTCGTTCGGCTGGTTCTTTCTATATTTGCGTGTACCGAATGTAAAGCCTATTCGGACCAAAGGTTTTTACACAAATTAAAAAATCCGTTAATTTGTCTTAAGCACAATAAATGAAGAAATAATGCCTAATACTTCTACATTATTTCCTAATCAATGTTTATATTTTTAAATATTTTGAAGTTATAACTATTTATCGGTGTAACATTTGTTGCAATTTATAACATGAATTCTGTTTCTCTTTTACAACAGGCAGCCCTATATTTCTAAAAGTGGACGTGGTAAATGCCAAAAATGACCTGAAAATCAAAGACAGAGAAATATTAACATAGATTTTTGTATCAGTTTCGGATTGAGACGAAGATTTTGAAAGAAAAATCTTGTTTATAAGTAGGATATTTTGGTTCCAATTTCGATTACAGCCTCAATACCTTCTCGAAACTACACTTTGTGTTCATGGAGTGCCATTGTGTAAAGCGAACATTTAAGCTTACTTGGCCAGTTGGAATGTAGGATTGCTTGCTGTGGATATCGACAGACATTTAACGGCATCAGTCTAGGATCGAAGAATCCTTTAAGGGAACTCTTGTGTGAAATGTCTCCCTGCGATATCATTTACATTGACGGTCAAGCATTGGTGAGCAGAGTTGACTTTGTTCTCAGTTTGAACCTAGAATGAATCAAAGGCGCGAATGTGTGTGATCTATTCGTTAGGGAATTAAAGCCTCGCCAAGTAAAGGGGTAGAAATCATGTCACGCCGGCTCAAAGGCACCGGAAATCGTGTCAACATGGTTGTCTCCATAGCGCGGAGACGTGGATTCGTCAAGGGAACAGTGTTATTTAATTATGTTACGTTGTCTGGCCAAGCTCGCTTTGATGCCGCTCACTGTCTTCTTCGCAACAAAGCATTATTCTAATTTCTATTGTGATACGGCGTGCAAACATTAGCTTGTGTGTCACGTGGTTATTCAATAGGAAAACGATATGCTTTGCTTTCAAGTTTAAACTAAGGAATTGCAATGTTGCGTTCAGGATGACAGCTGATTTGAAACGTATTTGATCATTTAAGAATATTTATTCCTGAAATAACTGCCTACCCCAATCAAGTAAACATTTCGTTTACGTTATTACTGACTGCAGTTTTCTGTAATATGAAGTAATATTAATATTTCAATTTATTATCTGATCATTCCTGAAATGAGCTATTATACTTAAAGTTGACACATTTTAGATTTAGACTTTATTCTCAAACTAATTTATATTTGGTTTTTACACATTTCTGTTTAATGGAGGTGGCCCTACAGTAGTATTACGGTGTTGTTAGCTAGTTGGACTGTTCCCGTTTTCTTATTGCCACTTGCCGAGGTCGGCAACTGGTTGTTGTGACGTCACGAAACCGCTTACTTGTCTCAAGTTATTCCAAAAGTTGTACCCGTCACTTCCGGCGTAGTCCGCGCGGTTGGCCTGCGGTCCGGCAAAAACACCCCTACAGTCTCAGTCTTGCTTCGCTTCTCACCCCCCAAGCTACACTTACACGCTTCGGCTTCGAAGGTCGTATACTAAAACCGCAACGAAAGAAAGGGTGGGAAGGGGGGGGGGGGGGTGAGGAGGTAAATGTATTTTACCCAACTGAATAGTGACTTAACGTTTTTACATAACCAGCCCCTAATCTAGTTATCTGACAGGTGCTGACCACCTTTGAGTTCCGCAGGTTTTTATAGTTAGACGGAGTAACACTTATTAGAACTTAACAATGATCTTATTCCCTGTGCACATTCTCGTTTTGATACGACAGAAACAAACTAGCATAGCGTCTTGACTCTTGAATGCTGGAATTTTATTGATAATGTGTATGGTTTTATTTGAATAATGATACGACGAGGTTTGGTTTTCTTCCTAGTAATTAGTTTTGTCTTATTTTTTTTACTTCATATTTAATAAACAAACGCAAAAAGCATACAACTTTAATATCAACAGAGACATATGTTTATATAGATAGAAAGAACTAAAAGTTTTATTTTTATAAAAAAAAAAAAAAACTGTTTTAGTTATTTAGTACAAGGGTACATCATTGACAGTGACAATGAGTTAGTTGACTGTTGTAGTATAGATACACGCGTGTATAGAGCCATTCATTTTCTAAATGCATTAGCTAAAATATGTGTGACCCTTGCGGTTAGTTACTTTTATCTGTTTCCCAAACACCATCAGATCAAATACCGTAGCAATAATAATACGATCGACTCCCAGGAAATCATGGCGACAGCTTCGACACTAGCGCTGAGGCGGCGCGGAGTACCAACAACGTTCATCGCGGGAGCTAAGCATGCAATTTGTATGCCGAGTAAGCTCGATTTGACCCACGATTACGGGTAAAATAAGATGAAGACAAATGTTATATTAATAATAGTAGCTTTGACTAAGCTGTAGTATTGTAAAACCACCAAACACGTATTTTAATAGTTTTAAGAACGAGTTAATTCACTCTAAACAAATACGATTTTGGTGGGAATTTGAATTGTGCGGGTGTCAACTAGGTACCAGGGATTAGTTGACACTACTTTTGGACACTTATCGCATCGTACACATCCCTTATGTGATCGTTCTTTTGACGACGAATTATACCCGTAGGTCTGGCCTGTATGATTATGAGTTATTAACTTTCCCACGTGGATGTATAAATAAAAGGGTTAATATAATTACAACTAGCAAACCCGGCATGCGTTGCAATGCCACTGATAGAAATAAAGTGTTTAGGTTTTAATTCTGTTTATTGAAGTGTTTTTGAGACAAAATATATTTTCCCGTCTGTTGATACACAAGAGGGGGGTGGGGGGGGGGGGGGGGGGGGGTTGTACTCATTCAGAAACCTTCGCGGGCGTGCGCACAATAACTCACCAAAGTTTTATTGCAATCGGATGAATAATAATAGAACGCATTATTGCATGTTGGTGGCTCAGTGGGGGTGGGGGGTGAGGGGGGTTGGAGAGGGGTTATAATCATTCAGAAACCTTAGCGGGCGTGCATAATTCACCAAAATTTTATCGCAGTCGGATGAATGGTTTAGGAAAGCATTATTGCATATTGGTGTATCAGTGGAGGTGGGGGGTGAGAGGGGCTTGGAGGGGGTTATAATCATTCAGAAACCTTAGCGGGCGCGCATACACTAACTCCCCGAAATTGTATCGCAATCGGCTGAATGGTTTAGAAAAGCATTATCGCATGTTGGTGTCTTAGTGGGGGTAGGGGTTGTGGGGGGGGGGGGGGGTTATCATTCAGAAACCTTAGCGAGCGTGCATACACTAACTCACCAAACTTTTATCGAAATTCCACAACTAGTATAGGGCAGACAATAATAAGCCCATGGTAGGCCTAGGCCTACAAGGAGACAATTTTGCCCTGCATTCCTTGATCTGATATTTTCCTTTGCTAGCAATTTATTCATTGTTTTATTAAAACCATAATGGACACCTATTACCAAATCATCTCCTCATTGCAGTACATGCAAATACACATTTGTGGTCGAAGTAGAACCTCTGCTCTGTTTCGTTTATTTCCATGCTCCTCATCCCTAACAGCTGATTCTACGCACGTTCTTCTTCATGTTGTTTTGAAGTTTGTGGCCGCTGGCCGGCATATAATTTGGCTAACTAATATTTATTGGTTAGACAAGAGCACTGCCAATCTCTGCTATTCACAGAGACTCAAGAAAACTTATGATCATGCTGTGGATAGGTACCTAGTTGTATGGAACATCGTACTTCCATAACAAAGTTACATATCATATTGTACGAGATTGTAGAACATGATATGCATTACTGAAACAAAAAGGAGCATCATGAACGGTTTCAACAATTTAACAAATAGTAAGTTATGGTAAAATCAGCGTTAGTATGTACGTATTTGATTAAACTTTATCTGAAAATGCTAGCTCTCTGGCAGCAGATTTGAATTCGCGGGCTTAGGGTTACTCCGCGCCGCCAGGAACGCTGCAAACTGTGTCGCCGCCACCTTCCATGTTAAATGGTACCAGTCGATCGTATTAATAGCGAAGCTATTCCTATTAAGGTATTTGATCAGATGATTGAATTCTTAAGCCGCATTCACATAAATGACTATTGATTACTGACTATTGACTATTGACTAGTGATTATTGACTACCCAAAGAAAGATATGAACACTACACAACTAAGTTCTTTGACACGTATGATCTGCCACCTAGAACAAATGAATCAAACTGATCGACAAACAACGAGCTGTCAAAATAATAAAATTGCAACATTATGAAGAAAACGAGGTATGGCGATAGTAACTGTTCACCAGTTAAAACGTTTATTGATGGCCAACCAAGTTGTGAAGGCTTTGTATGTTTCTTGTTTGTTTTGAAGATTTGTTTTCAAAATAAGAATATTTTATTGTATGACAGCTTCATAAAAATAATAAATAAATAATATTCGCCGGAAATAGTCAAAAACAAATATACACTTGACAGTAATTGAGTAGTGGTATTGACTTCCGTTGCTCCACATTCATTGGCTGAACGTGAACGTTGTGATTGGTTGTAACTATGACTTCCAGATATCTTCAATTCGTTAGTCAATAGTCAATAGTCATAAGTCAAAAGTAAAGTTGTGTGAACGTCAGCACGTATCGCCTATGGTTCAATTCGCTTAGTCACTAATCAATAGTCAATAGTCAATAGTCAATAGTCACTAGTCATTTATGTGAACGCGGCTTTAAACAACGAAATATCGGTATGTTTTACTATAAAACTCTCAGAAATTGGTTAACAATTGAACATAGCTGTTTGTGTAGGCGCTTCAGGCTGATTTCTCCGACGAACAAAGTATTTTCACTGAAGTGCCTAATGAGCTCCAACTATAATGGCGTTTTCCAATGGTTGCACTGGCTGTACTGAGTGCACCTGGTTTTTTATGTTCAGATTTCTGTCAACTAAACTAGCAATGCATATATGATTATGCAGGTTTTGTAGACTTGGAACTATATGCTTGGGTCGTAGGAGGTGTTGAGTGTATTTTGAGAAAACATTTATAGTGAATGCAAGATCCCACAATTATTTCCTTACATAAAACCATGTGCACATAAAACCATTCATAATTAGACAAACATAAGATTGCCTGTTTGTGGCACTATCTTGCACTTAATTGTGAATGTGCCCGTAGTGTGTTATTCCTTATACTGTGAAAACCAAAGACAGGTTTTAAGCATCAGCCTTTGGAGAAGTTTGAAATTTATTATTTAGCTGCTAAGGGCTGGTCCACACAGATTTTTTAAGCATAAGATTTAAGGTTTAACGCGTAGTCGTAAAGTTGGATCATAGGAAACACGTACTGGCGTTCACACAAAGTTTTAGTTTTAAGACATTGTTTTCATTTTTGTTTTTAAAACAACGTCTTAAAACCTTAAATCTTATGCTTAAAAAATCTGTGTGGACCAGCCTTAATAAGATAGTTACTAGGGATGACATCGGGTAGTAAAATCTGGATTCGATTCCAGCTCCTCAAGGATTCGGGTAACCCGAATCCTAGAAGTGTAAATCACGTAGCTCAACATGTTATTTGAAGACTATGGACATTGACATCCCTACCACGACTGACCGAAAAAAAATGGGTCTGTTTTATTTTCGATTTCACCCTTGAACGGAACACGTTTCACTGTGTGGGTTGTATGACTTAGGCTGTGTCTCAAATTTATGTTTTTCGCTAGTCGACTAGCGTAGCCGACTAACTTAACAATTAGGAACAATTAATAACAATTGGTAATTGTTGTTTTAGTTGGCGAGGTAGGCGAAGCAGGCCAAAATAGAGATTTGAGATAGGCCTACGCCCTTAGCACATAGCGAGCACAGCTAAAAGTGAACCTGAACAAGATTCGAATCCTTAGAACGGATTCGGGTAACTTTTGGATTCGGGTAACCCGGATACCCGGATACCCGATGTCATCCCTAATAGTTACTGTGTACACATAATCAATAGGGAAGTCTCATGTATTTTTTTTATTATTATTCTATATTAGGATCAACTGGCAAAACACAAACATATTGCATTTGTGTAACTAAGAACACATTTTCATTGATAAAAACGAGGTTAAAGTTTTCCATATAATTTTGGCGGTAAAAACGGGCCATGGCGTCACTACTTGTATGATGCAATCAGCCAATCATACACACTATAACTCCTCTTTCCAAATCTTATCAGTGAGAAGCATACGTGAAATCGTGACTTGAAAGAATACATAATAATATAGATATAATAATAATAATGGCAATAATAATAATAATAATAATAATAATAATAATAATAATAATAATAATAATAATAATAATAATAACCTGTGTGAACCGGGTCTAAGAGTCACGTCAAAATTTGCTCCTTATTTTAAAATGAAATTTCTATGATAGAAGGAAGAATATCAGTCCCAGTTTTTGACATAGGGGTGTTCCATAAGATGTCTACTACGAGGGAAATTGAAGGGAAGTACTAGTTTGCATTTAAATTCAAATAAATAATAGTTTCATTTAGTTTTAAGTGGTTTTTCCGAGATAGTCGGGACTCCGTTTTGTTTAACATAGGAACAAATGAAGGTAGATAATTTTGGCAGACAAATTAGTTCATATTATTCATTACACATAATTTACCAAGATTATATGAATACAGTTAGATGTATTAGCTGTAGTACGTAAGCACTTTTCAATCTTTTCAGAATTGAGAGGACTTTTCGTCTTTGAAATCTGAGAAGTAATTGGAAATTTACGAGATGGCAGTCCACAAATTTGCCGCTAACAGCGCGCGCGGTTCTGGAGTTCGACGAGACCTCGCCAGGGGAATCGCGAGAGGACTCGTATCAAGGACGTTGAAGGGAATAATAGTGGACTTCCGATCAAACTGGGAAGTGTATCGACTGAGTGCATTGACTTTTCGAAACAACAAAACGAACTTTGACAGCTGTTTTAGAAAATAATTTTGACAGGACATGACGTGAACATTGACATACTGAAGAACATTTAGAACTAGTTTAAACTTATGAGAGTGAATCCTTCGAGACAACATCCATCCTGACATGGTTTTCGTGGTTTTTCATTGTCCATAGAGTAGAATTACTAGGATGGCATCGAGAAATCGGCCACGACCGTACACACAGTAACACGACGCAAAGAAGACACACACGAAGACAACGCAAATAAGATCATATCATTATGCAGTGTATACTATGAACAAGTACTGATAAGACAGTAACGACTGAAGTTGAACAAGGTACCTCATGGAAATACTTGACATTACATCTGTATTGTCCGTATAACATGTAAACACCGGCTTTGACCGAGATTGATGACTGTTTAAACTAGTAACATGTGATTAGTGAAGTTAAATAAGGTAGACACATGGAAATACTTGACATTACGTCCGTATAACATGTTAACACCGGTTTTGACCGAGATTGTATGATTGTGTTGTGATACATTCAATAAAATAATAATAATAATAATAGTAATAATAATAAAAATAACAATAATAATATCATATCAGACCGCCTTTTGTTAAGTTATTCATTTTCTGAGGATTTGACAACCGCTTGCCAGTTTTGACAACGGCTCGAGTAATAAGTTTCACAAGGTCTACTGGATTTACTCCTAGCGGAGTAATCGCGCGCGCTGCACGCGCGCTACAAGCGATTTAGTGGACCTTGTAAGTTTCATTGTTTCATCTAGGAGGCAGTGGCGAGTTTATTCATAAACAATTACCACGTTTACATGCAGGTTTGAAACCGTTTTGAAATCGTTTTTAGTTTTCAAACTTCCATGTAAACGGTTTTGAGTCGAGTCGAGTCAACCCTGATTTGAAACTGGGTTGACTTGAAAATTAGTTTTCAAAACTGTCATGTAAACACCGCACCGCCACGTAGACTGGATCCCAAATTGATTCTTTGCTAGTTGTATTATAGCTAGCGGTGTGAATTGAGGTTATAGGCCTAGTTGTTGTTGAGTGTTGACGGTCGACTTGACGCTCGCCAACAACAACAACAACATGTTCATCACGTATAGCAAGCGGTGTGCCAAATGGCGCTGCCTAGAGGTAAATTTAGGAAACATATTGGGATTGAAAACGTTTTCAGAATCACACTTTCAAAACTTCATGTAAACGCGTTTCACAAGTTTTGAAAATACTTTCAAAACTGCATGTAAACGTGGTAAGTGACTTGATACAAGTAATGAGGTAACAGGCCGTTTAAAAAAAAAAGTGCGGGAAACAGAAAATCGAAATCTTTGAACCCTTGTAGAAATTGAATTAATTACTTTAAACACTTTTAGATTACGGTGTTTGTTTTTTTACATGAAAATCTATTTATTTAATATATTTCAACACATATTGGAGACTCATGAGACTTCCCTATTGTATAATCACAAGTTACTGATTTATAATATTTGATTTATTTAATTGTTACACAGTGTTAAGAAGGCGGTAAAGATATAAATAATGTCTATATAAAGCAGGGTAACTGCATAGATTGGTTCTTCGGGTGATATTTCTACTTTTCGTCCACCCATGATCTGTTGTGTGTCATACATCAGATACTGTGGAATCAGAGAACATTTCAAATTTAGAATGTGTTCATTATTCGTATTTCTTTAGAACATTAATTGAGTTTAATTTTAACATTAACCTACATTTTAATGTTTCAACTTATTAACATTGGCAAACATTGTTACATTTAACTTGTTCATGCTCATTTTTTACAATAAACATAAATCATAAAAAATCAGTAAGTACTGAGTATCAAATTGTATAAAAATAAACGAAAAGCGAATTGAAAATAAGGTGTAAATACAATACTTAAACAAATGTACTTACCATTGAAAACAACAACGCAATCAAGCCAGCATAAATGACATTGAGCAGCTTGAAATTTGTGAACGCGGTTACGATTCCAGCAATTATACCGAACATAAATACAACCAGTGAAGCAACGCACAGGTACAACCCCCAGCCAGTTATATCACACTGTAACACATAACACGCAGATTGATCAAATTAGTTAATTTAGACGATATTCAGACTTGATCTAGAGGGTCGTGATTACTTATTTCTAACAATGATATTCAACAGCTATAGCAGGCTAGATGCGCAGCCTAGCAGCCACAAGCGTGTCAATTTGATGCCATCTTGAAATGGGCAAATAACACAGGCGGGAATAGGAGTTTCTAATGCGACTTTCTGCCATTGGCAGCGCTAGCAGTACTAAAAGGTCCAAATTAGCATGTAAATTGCCAATTTCAAAATGGCTTCAAATCGCTACGCTTTCTACTCAGTGGAAGGTTGGGGGACTGGTGATCTAGCCTACTATAGCTGTTGAATATCATTGATTTCTAAAGGCCCATCCACAATGAAAATTGTGGATTCAAAATTCAACAGTAACAGTAAGGTTGTAACCAATCCTATTGAGCTAGCTTCTTACGAAGAATGTGAATTCCGATGTTGTCCAAATTTATGACGTTTGTCAATGATTCAATTTTGGCATATGTTCTGTATTGACTGATGAGCAAAAATGGGCTTACATCAGCGAATAGTATTGTTTAAAACCTTACTGTTACTGTTACTCCTTGTAATTGAAGATCTAGAGGGTTGTGGTTAATACTATTTAAGGAACCTAGATCAATAGTTATGATAAAGGTCTATTCATCCCCCAGCCAGATTATCAATATTTTTGACCGACCGTAGGGAGCGTCTTCATTTTACTTTTGTGGCACTTGTTTTGTTTTTGTTTTTATGTCTAACGATAGAAGTCAAATAAAAAGTCCGATCAAGTTGAAATTTAGGCCACCCTCAAGCTTCTTAGTCATTATTTCTTTCTTTTGATTTTCCTTGATGAGTTTTAGTTATTTATTAAATTAGACTAGATTCAACACCAAATACTTATTGGTTGCGTTAAAAGTATCATATTCGTGACGGGAATGAGATGTCTTATAATATGGCTAGCTCACATTTTATCGCAGTTTTGTTTTAAACAAAATAATTCAAGTAACTAATTAACTTTTCGGCCAATTTTGCTACGAAACGAAAGGTGTTCAACCCATATAGAATCTTGTTGATGGTCCACATTTCAACTTTAGTGGACTATCCCGCAATCGCGAGACATTAAGACGAACAAACAAATAAAACAAACAAACTTACAAACAAACAAGTAAACAAAACGAATGCCATAACAGTATATAATTGAGACGCACGTTTAAAATAGTAGATAGGCCTAGATTGATTGTTAAGACTTTTAGGTCAAGTTTTACAATGTCCCAATAACTACTTATTCGTCGAATAGCTTGTTTTCTCCATGGCAACCACGAATCAAAACCCTTGAAATCCTCCAAATGGCTTAATAGTCCAGCATCAAAGTGTCGAAAATCATAGTCCTGTGCAATTTCGAGGAAAGAGTATAGCACCATATACCAATGTGTTTATAAGGTTTCACAGTATCTAGCACACTTTGGTGCCAGAGCGATATCCGTGACTGGGGGCGGGGGCGGTGCCCCCAATTTTGACTACGCATTGCATTGAATATCGCTCAATTACGGCCAAACGGTTGGTCTGACAACGAAAATGATGATTATAAAATATATTTGTGTGTAATTGATAAATATTTCCTTGTCACAATTATTCATGTACGGTACATAGTGCGAAAGTTATCGTCAATTAAGTATAAAATTAATATATTCTCAATATATAAAACCATGGGTCAACCATATATTATCAAACCATTACAAACACATTCATACACGTATAGAAATGTCAGAGTGTTACCATATCGGTGATTTTTTTTCATAATTTTATCTTCAAGCGATTGGTATAAGTGAAGTATTAAAGACAAGAATGCGTGGGGCTTTTGTGCGCCCGCTAAACACAGGTGTAATGCATAGAAGCATTGGCAATCATAATATTGTACTATTTCGAAAGAAAAGTACACTTATATCTTCGTTTTAGCATGTAAAATAATAATGTGGATGGTACCAAGCTCCAAAATTAGGCGTTTACAAGTTATACATAAAAAACAAAATGGCCGACTCTCATGAGGTTTTTCCTATTTATCTTCACAATCATGCATTTTTTGGCAAAACTTATCATGACAAAAATTGTTTCTAGTAAAATTCTACACACATAAGATACTTAGATATTTTTATATGAAGTACTACTTACGTACAAATTTAATTTTTGTATGTGTGCATCTGAACTCAAATGTACAAAACTTGGCTCCCGTTCGCTTCTTGATGAAGCAACTGTGACCTACGGGAGTGTTCTTAATATCTTCTTTTAAGCTCATCAAATAATAATATTGATGGTGCCAAGCTCCAATGATAGGCGTTTACGAGTTGCATGTGAAAAGCAAAATGGCTGTCACTTCAGGTGGTTTTGGCAATTTATCTTGATAACCGTACTATTTATGACAAAATCTAACATGACAAAAAATATTTCTTGTAAAATTCTACATACAATTCTTATTCAGGTATTTTCATATGATTTACCATAACCTACAAATTTAGATTTGTGTATGTTAATCTGTACTCAAATGTACAAGCATTGGCTCCCCTGGACTACTTGATGACGCAAGTATGGACTATGGGAGTGGGCTCAATCTCTTCCTTTTAACTTATAGAATAATAATTTAGATGGTGCCAAACTCAAATATTAGGCGTTCAAGAGAAACACGTAAAAAAAAAAAAAAACATTTTAGTACTAATTAACATGAAGAAATTTTAATTTTTAGGTTAATAGTAAGTCCTATAAAAATATGTAAATATCATATGTGTGTACAATTTTACAAGAAATAATTTTTGTCATATGAGATTTTGTCATAAAACGTACGGTTATGACGGTAAATTGGAAAAACTACCTATAGTGGTGGCCATTTTGTATTTTACGTGTAACTCGATAATGCCCCATATTTAAAGTAGGCACCATCACAATTATTACTTCATAAGCTATAAAGAAGAGATTGAGCCCACTCCTATACTTGCTTCATCAAACAACCGACGGATGTACATCTGAATACACCCTATTGGCGGGCATTTTGTTTTTTGCGTGTTTCTCTTGAACGACTAGTACTTGAGTTTCGCACCATCAAAATTATTATTCTATAAGCTAAAAGGAAGAGATTTAGCCCACTCTCAAAGTCCATACTTACTTCATCAAGTAGCCCAGGGGAGCCAATGCTTGTACATTTGAGTACAGATTAACATACACAAATCTAAATTTGTAGGTAAATGGTAAATCATATGAAAATACCTAAATATGACTTGTATGTAGAATTTTACAAGGAATATTTTTTGTCATGTTAGATTGTGTCATAAATAGTACGGTTATCAAGATAAATTGCCAAAACCACCTGAAGTGACAGCCATTTTGTTTTTCACATGCAACTCGTAAACGCCTATCATTGGAGCTTAGCACCATCAATATTATTATTTGATGAGCTTAAAAGAAGATATTAAGAACACTCCCGTAGGTCACAGTTGCTTCATCAAGAAGCGAACGGGAGCCAAGTTTTGTACATTTGAGTTCAGATGCACACATACAAAAATTAAATTTGTACGTAAGTAGTACTTCATATAAAAATATCTAAGTATCATGTGTGTGTAGAATTTTACTAGAAACAATTTTTGTCATGATAAGTTTTGCCAAAAAATGCACGATTGTGAAGATAAATAGGAAAAACCTCATGAGAGTCGGCCATTTTGTTTTTTATGTATAACTTGTAAACGCCTAATTTTGGAGCTTGGCACCATCCACGTTATTATTTTACATGCTAAAACGAAGATATAAGTGTACTTTTCTTTCGAAATAGTACAATATTATGATTGCCAATGCTTCTATGCATTACACCTGTGTTTAGCGGGCGCACAAAAGCCCCACGCATTCTTGTCTTTAATACTTCACTTATACCAATCGCTTGAAGATAAAATTATGACAAAAAATCACCGATATGGTAACACTCTGACATTTCTATACGTGTATGAATGTGTTTGTAATGTTTTGATAATATATGGTTGACCCATGGTTTTATATATTGAGAATATATTAATTTTATACTTAATTGACGAGTACTTTCGCACTATGTACCGTACATGAATAATTAAGACAAGGAAATATTTATCAATTACACACAAATATATTTTATAATTATAATTTTCGTTGTCAGACCAACCGTTTGGCCGTAATTGAGCGATATTCAATGCAATGCGTAGTCAAAATTGGGGGCACCGCCCCCGCCCCCAGTCGCGGATATCGCTCTGGCACCAAAGTGTGCTAGATACTGTGAAACCTTATGAACACATTGGTATATGGTGCTATACTCTTTCCTCGAAATTGCACAGGATTCCATTTGATGCTGGACTATAATTGCTACAAATAACATTCTTATTAGGATATTGTAAGACCGGGCCTTAGTATCAAAACTTAACAGCAACTACTACTTAACACTCCGGTTTACAGTAGGGCAAGTTAGTACTTACCCATGGCTGGCAGGCAATGATTGAGATCAGAAGACATAGGATTGCGGTAGTTCCAAATGCCATCAGAACTATGTATGTGTCGTATGCCGCTGAGATGCAGGCAGTTATGAAAGACAAACTCAGAGTCTAAACAGAACCAAAATATTATGCCACATTATCTTGAAAGAGAGGTTTCATGTGGTGTACAGAATCGATGCAGTATTGTTTTGCTTATCGTATTCATTCTACTCTGTTGTGTTTTTTCATTTAATATAGACTTAGCCTATATCTATGATACCCTCAAGGTAATAATACCGACACCCCGCCAAGGGATTTAGTGGACCTTGTAATACCCAGTGATGTTTCGCTGTGGGAGTGATTTTGATTTTTTTATGTATAGTAGTTTTGGTTGTTGTTGTTTTTTGGTTGTTTTTCTTCTTTTTTTTTTTTTTGTAAATCTTGAAAAGGACAAGTCTACACGTCGTCGAAACGTTGACATTTATTTTTTGACAGTAAACATTGGATTGGTTAACTGTTAAAAATGTTTTCGTACTGTACATTTTGCAACGAAAAAAATTTAAGGAATCATATATATATATAACTTATTATATAGCATGTTAAATCTTTGAATGGGGTATCTAATAATGAATTAAATCTAGGGAAACGCTTTATGTGACGCGTTGAGGATTTAGGAGTGACCACGTCCACCGGGAAAGAAATCAAACATAATGCCAAAACGATTTCAAATCTACCACTATCGTTAACAATCAACCGGCGCATACACAGCCTTCCAAATAACTCACGTCTAGCGACCAAGTTCTACTTGATTGACTTGATCTCCTAGCGGGGTGACATAAACCATGAACAAACCATGGACAAACCATGGACAAACCAGGTGGTTTCATTGTTGTGTATTTCTTTGATTCGCGCACGTTCAGTGTTTGGCTAAAACGAAACACTGTGGAGTGACTATTTTTGTATTCGAAACTAATGCTATCGTAATGGAAGACAAATTAAGTGATCTGTCAAAGTAAGTTTTGTTCTAAAAACACAATACCACAATATTTTAAAACTATTTATGAATGAATTCTATCAAAGTGTCCCATTTACGTATTTTAAGTATTGGTTTACATGATCCACAGTATATATTTGGTAATTAAAGCTATTTTCATAGTGGGATGCAACATTGTGATTTTGGAGTCCATCCGACGACCTGACTTGGGAGTTTGACGAGCCTCCGCTAGGCGGTGATCAAGTGGATCTTGCTTGGCGGGAAGGAATCTCACAGTTTGCCGCCACTTTGTTTAGAAAAAATATCTGGAGTAACTTAACTAATCTAAATAGAATCTTTCGGATTTCGTGGAATATAATTGAGCACAGAAGGACGCTTATTATCACAGCTGTTATTTGTTGTTATTCGCATACTTACCAGCGCACTAAGCGCGATGATATTGCAAGGGAAGTTTCTGCTCACACTTCGGCAGCACATAATGGCACAGTACGACACAATGAAAATAGGCCTAAAACAATAATCAAACGTACGTTCATGTAGGAACTATGTTGTAACTTCTACTCTACTTTATGGGTACGTTCCAAAACTAGCCGAATACGCCATTTTCGTGCTGAGGCCGTTCCATAACCTGCAGGAAATCATTGGCAGCGTGTTCCGTTACTTCCTGAGCCATCATATCCAGCATCATGAAAACGCCAGCCGGTTCGAAAGAGGGATCTCCCAAATTATAAGAATTATTTAATAATATTGTTTTGGACACTCTTAATAATCATGCACCAATTTTGAAGTTCCGAGTAAAAAGCAAAATCGGCTTCATGGTTATATTCAGAAATTAGAAGATGGATGCACAGGAAGGATCATTGATTTTATTTCTAAGAAGATTGATTGTCAAAATGGCTGTGTTTGTAGATCTTAGAAAAGCATTTGATTCGGTACCCATTTTACACATTTTACCTCTTTTTACTCAAATTATTTTCTATTTAGGCAAATGTTTATAAATCTACTGAACTATACGCAAAATTTTATAGATATTCTGTGTAGAGTTCCCCAAGGTTCAGTTTTGGGGCCACTTTTATTTATTCTTAATATTGATGATATATCTGATATAATGTCTGGTATATATTATTTGTTGTTTGCTGATGAGTTGGTGTTTTATTTAGAAGATACAAATACCGAAGAAAATGTCAGGAGGTTACAAGAAATTTTAATGAGAATGGATGGTTTCTGAGTCAGGAACTCAATATTAACTAACGTAAAATGATTTTTCATAAGGCTAATGATAATACTGTAAGTAGATTTCCTCAAGTATCAACTTGTAATGGTAACATTATTTCTAGAGTATTTGAATAGGCAACACGCGTACGATTTTTTTTGCTAACCAAGCACGAAGTTTAATAGTATCAGATACAAATAGTATATTAATGCAAGTCCTAAGTATAGCCTGTATTACACGGTCAAATTTTGCATTCAAGAAGTTAAACTCAATCTTGAATTCAAGATTTGAGGAAAATAATTGAAGGAAACATTGAAAGTCCAGTTACACGGTTCAATTTGAGTAGGTGTGTAACTTGTGTCCTGATTGGTTGAATTCCGTATGGGGCGTGGTAGCCTAGGGTTCTTAACTGTAACAAGCATTATAAGATTATTACCGATTATGGTAATCTGGCGATGACATCGCGTACAAACAAGGCTCATTTTCGTAAAGTTGTATGAGCACAATCGAGCAATCTCGGGACCATCCTTGTTTGCTCGACATGTTATTTTTAGTTGACTGCAGTTGACAGGTTTAGGTTATGTTTGCGTTTAGTTTTGTCCGAAGCCTCTGGAGTGCGCCAGTGCAGGTGGCGGTTGATTCTGATTGGTTGGTTTCCTTCAAGTTTGATGGAAATAAGAACGTGCGCTAATTGAAAAAAGTTGAACTCAACATTGTATTCAAGTCTTGAGCTCAATTTTTTTCATTTAAGTTTGGCGATTACACGGTCAAATTCGTTGAACTCAAGATTGAATTCAACTTCTTGAATGAAAAATTTGACCGTGTAATACAGGCTTCAAAAAGAAATCTTTAAATAGTTTAAATGTGGTCGCATTTATTGAAGTTTCAACTCGGGGATCTGAAACGCATACAAGTGGCTGTGACGTCATGATTCTGTAGACGTGGCGTAACAGACCAATCGCTGAGGCGGTGAGCGTACACAGACACAAACCATGACGTCAAATTCCATCAACATGGCGGTGGCTCGTTTTTCGCGCCCTTATAAATTTATTATGAGGCATAGACTGATCCATTTTTCAAAATTCAAAGACACAAAATTATTAAATGAGAGACAAGGTACTAAAAAATCGATTAAAAGTTTCATACGCGTGTATCTTGGTGTTTATTTAGATTGTAGTCTTATTTTAAAATGCACTATGAATATGTTTGTAATAGGGTGTCTTCATTATATTATATTATATTATATTATATTATATTATATTATATTATATTATATTATATTATATTATATTATATTATATTATATTATATTATATTATATTATATTATATTATATTATATTATATTATATTATATTATATTATATTATATTATATTATATTATATTATATTATATTATATTATATTATATTATATTATATTATATTATATTATATTATATTATATTATATTATATTATATTATATTATATTATATTATATTATATTATATTATATTATATTATATTATATTATATTATATTATATTATATTATATTATATTATATTATATTATATTATATTATATTATACTATATTATATTATATTATATTATATTATATTATATTATATTATATTATATTATATTATATTATATTATATTATATTGTATTTGCTGTGTGGTACTTACAATGATAACCAAACCAACCACCAATGTTTCTTCACAAACCTATTTGCTGGTCCGCTGAAAAGTGAGAAAAAATTATGAAATTCAAGTTTATTCTCCAACCAAAATTCTGTTGTGTTCGTATCAAATATGTAACTATTTTTAATAACTATTTTACTGTGTATTAAAATGGAAATGGTGACTATAAGGATAGAGTTATTTCTTTATTGAGATAAAGGAAGTAAACTTTTTCGGTTTCCTTATTAAAAAAATCATCACCGCTTTTCACCCTCACTAACTGGATTTTCGTAAATGGCAAAACAGGTTGGTATTTATTTATTTATTTTTTTAATGGGGTTAAAGGGTTTTATTTTGAGGTGGGCGTTGATGAGTCAGTCATGTAAGACATTTGCTTTTATAAACTTAATAATATGTAGATTATACTCAAGCGGCATACTCACTACAGCACGAAGAACGCTATGAAGCTGCTAGTTATTAAGAGTTGAATCATCAGCAGCGTGTAAACCTTGCGAACAAATCTTGCCCTCACGTATTTGTCACTGAACGAGTTGCCGAACCCTTCGTCATCGTCGTCGACTACGACGCGTTGACCTCGTCCCGGGCGGTGGGTGGATCCATCTCGACCGACGTTTTCCGGGGGAGGCTACGGGACATACAGCACAAACCCTCTTTCACTCAGCGGTAAGACGCGAGACTCTAATTCGGGAGGTCGCCGCGGTACGATTCCGGCCACCGCCAGTCCTGACTCAAGGTTTTTCCGAGGTTTTTCTCAGTCGTTAAGGCGAATGCTGGGATTGAGTCCTACTAATAGCCCTCGGACATTGGCCGCGGGAGGTACGGGGGACATACAGCACAAACCCTCTTTCACTCAGCGGTAAGACGCGAGACTCTAATTCGGGAGGTCGCCGCGGTACGATTCCGACCACCGCCAGTCCTGACTCAAGGTTTTTTCAGAGGTTTTCCTCAGTCGTAAAGGCAAATGCTGGGATTGAGTCTTACTAATAGCCCTAGGAAATTCCTCTCCAGCTATCCAAACACCCTAATAACCTAGTTAGTCACTAGAATAGGGGCACATCAGGTAAAGCTGGTGGTGTGTGCCCTATAACGAGTATTCCTACGAAACATTAAATTAAATTTACCCTCTTGTTGCCTCATCCTTGGTATAGAAGTACGTTAAACTAAATAAGATAGATATCACACAAAAGGTCTAAAGCCAACGGTCTAGCCACGGTCGCTTAGCTGGTTCCCATACGAACAACGAAGAAGCAACCTCGGGCTAGGTCAGGAGGAGGGTGGGTGACCACTCTTCTCCAAAACACTAGTTACCGTTGGTGAGAGCAGATTGGAGGATTCGAAAGCCTGTGTAACAGCTTCGTTCTTCTCGTCAACTGCTCTGCAGTCCAGGTTAGTGTAGGAACCTATATATGACAGATCGAAGTTACGCCGTCCTTTCGGGTGGGACGTAACGCCGATGGTCCTCTTGGTAATTTTCGACACCAGTAGGCTACGTGCCGGTACCAGGCTTCCTCTCCTCCCTTTCTCATTATCATTCGTCAGTCATCAGGCTAAAGAGGGCACTAGCCCCACACAAAAATTAATTTTAATAAAATAAAATAGGCCTAAATAATATAGGCCTAAATATAAAATCGGGGAGGTAGGAATTAAATGGAGGACTGGGGAATGGTGAAGGGATAACTTCTTCTCATCGTCTCCAGCAAACGCCACTCCTCCCACCCATAGGGGATGGGCTGGTGGACAATGGACATTGACCTCTTAATCCATCCATACCGTTGTCCATTACTATCAGGCCTACTATTAATTCAATATTAGTTCAACAATATCATACTTCAATAATATATCAATCATATAATAATTGTATAATAAATCAATAATATAATGTAATAGTTCAATACCTACACCTAGTATAGGCCTATATATATAACACTTCTTGTCATATTATTCTAATAATTCAATTTCTTTAGTTATAAATCATAAAACATTATAATTCTAGTCGTAATAGTATTTGCAATTTTTTTTAGTAAATTATCATAGCTCTGACACAAAAGTGCCTTTTTATTACAATAGTTTGTAGATGTGCCACGTTGGCAAGCCAAACTGTAGTACTTCATTGCAGACAGCGGGATGGGCGAAAAAATTGTTAATTAACAGGGTGGGTAGGATACGATTTTGTCTTCTTTTGAAAGTATCTGTTAATAACGGCCAACTGGGATCTATGTCTGATTCATGTGGAGATGGAACTTGAAAATGTGCAAAAGAAGGCTGAACGGTGAGTTCTGGGGAGAGGTTTGAGGGGCGGGGAGAAAGTAGATAAAATGGGGTGGAATATGAAAGTGCAGGAGGGATGACGTAACGATAGGTTGGCTACATTTTTTCAAAGATTTGAAAATTGGGATGAACTTTGGATTTGTGTGCCAAGGGGTTTAAATACAAAAAGGGAGGATCATACGGAAATGGAAGATGCCATATTTTGATACTGATGTGGGACATTCTGGGCAGGCCTAGTTGAGCAGAATGTGTTTATTATTTAAATACTTTGATTGATTGCTTATTTGTCGTTTAACGACGTACTCGACACCTACGATCATATGACGTCGGGGGATGTTTTCTGGAAAGGAAAAAGTAGGACGTAAATGGGAGGAAACGGGTCAGGGGAGGACGTTAACTGCACTTCGTCTGGCTTTTCCCCCTCGACCTGTCCGGCTTGAGTGGCCCTACCAGAAGCATACCCTTCCGCTGGCATAGCTCTCGTGATCAGCACAAAGCACACAAATATGCCCAGCACAATAAGGTAGCAGTCCCTGGGCAGGGGTTAAATAGACTTGTTTTGGGGGGAAATGAGTTTGTAAGATAAGAAAGTTACTGGATGCACAAGCTACACTTACCGGAGCGTAGACGGGTGCCTGCACCACGTAGTAACCGCGTGGTGGTGGGGGTTGTGCATAGTAGCCCCCCGGAGGGTTGCCCTGATAGGCGGTATTGGGCGGTGGGCCCTGTACATATACTGTGTCCTGAGCATTCTTGTCACCACGTCCTTGTAGTGTAGGCCATGTTTCTCTAGGCAACTGAATACACTGTCCCTCGTATGGCTCTAGCACATGGCGATGGCATGGCATGGCGATGGCGATAGAGTGGGGCATCGAATCGGAATCGAGGGTATTCCCATCTTGCGTTGACGGATTGGACGAAGGAGTCACTTGATCAGTTTTAACTGGTGAAGACATTATGCACAAATGTAACACTTTCACTTTTGTTTTTTATGGAACGAATCTAAAAATAATCTAAAAACACCGTTTGTATTTCCATTCTTCTACTGCACTTATACTAATAATTTTAATTACATAATAACACAAGTGGTTATTTGTTTTGTGTAAAAGAACACTTCATAATGTAAATAAACAAATAAAATGACAATTGTATAATCATATTGTTGATTTAAAGATCACCGCCCTGGTGATTAATACAAGGGAACCTTCAAGATCAAGGTCATGTCATGGAGTTGTACATGGTCATGTCATAGCATGGTCCTAGTTTAGGTCCGAACCAAACCTCCAGATTGACCAGGAGATTGACGGACTTGGGTATAGTCACGATTTCTACCAAAATGAAACTTGCACATTTTTAATGTAATTTTTTTTAGTTCTTATTTCACACAACCTTAAACAATAACAATAAAAAAAACACGGTACAAGATGTGTAGGGATAACTCTATAACATCATGGATTTATAATAGTACCTTAACATGCTCCTTTTAGAATAACATGGTCCTCGTATCTGAAAAACTCAATCATCTCTAGCAGGCTTGGAGAAGCTCGCAAACGCTTATGCAATTCCAAGTTGATTTAATTATTTTAAATAACGTGTTTACACTGAGTTTACCAAGTTTCAGCAACGTGCTAATTTCATGCAGTTTTAATTCAATTTTAGTCTCGTAAAGCTGTGTAAATTTTAGTAGCTTAGAAATTAGCGTGCGACTGAAGTCTTTCAAACACTTGTGATATTTGGCCCAATTAACTGCGAGGATACAACTAGCACTTGTAGACCGCTACAGGTGAACAGCTTAGACACCGAGGGTTCTAGCGGAGGTTGCACTGGGTACAACAATGAGAATTGAACACTAATAATGTAGATTGTGATATTTAAACGTGATAATCTATACAACCGAACTCCTTTGCACAAAAGTACGAGTAATAGAAGTAAATACTAAGTATGAAGACGTGAGTGAGATCCAAAGCTCAATGTTTCCGCTTTTATTTTTTGAATTGATGCAAAAGCATTGATGCTATTCTTGTGACCAATAATCATATCATAACTTATCAAGACACTTTTATTGATCATCGTATATTATTTGACTGCATCAATTATATAATAAATTATCTTATTTTGTGTTAAAGTTTTCTTAATTTTATCTAGATTCTAGAGTATGATACTGAGTAAATACGTAAACGGGGACTAAAGCGCAAAATAAAGTGTATAGGCCTATGTCTCCCACTGTAGACTATAAACAGATATTAATTTTAATTATTGATTTCAAGTTGTGTATCATTTCTCTTTTAGAATAAGTAAAAACGCTTAATTACCTGATTACTAATCAACACAGGAATCTCATGCAGCGTGTTTGACTGAGTTTAGTCAAGGGTGACGTAAAGATGGCAGCCCGCACACTTCTCAGGCAGGTGTCTGGAGGATTACAGATCGCGCAGCTACGATCGAGCGACTCAGCGGTCTCCATAAACCCACGACTACGACCGATTTATTTCTTTATATGATTACTGAGCTATAAAAGAACGAGACGCAGACTTGCGATTTATTTATAAGGGTTAAAGGATTAGACGAAAGCTGTGCGCTGCGATAGTGGCCTCTGATTTACGACTGGTGAAACCAACACCCTTCTGGACAAAACAATTGAGATTTCAAATCCTATTGACAAACAAGTGTTGTATTTTTTCTCTCATATATGAGTTACACTGGACTCGTTAAGATAGAGCACGAAGCCGTTTAGTATTGTGTCTCAAGTTTGGTTCTTATGTGAAGTAGCTTAAACCTAATACATCTATTTTAAATCGTTACGAATAGTACAACGGCTTAGAAATATTATTATTGCACAGAATAATAACTTAATACAGCACATTCAGTGAGCTGGGGGTAAAATATTTCAAGATGGCTTCCAACGTATAAACACGGACACTGAGTATGTAAAAGAACTTATTTACACAATCATCTTCTTGATATACATAATTATTTTATATATATATTTTTTTAAGTATTAAAGCTACAATGAAAGAATACATCGGTCAAAAGGATATAAAGTGTTTCATTTGGCTTAAATCCTCAATTTTATCCTAAGATTATTATAGTTACTATCTCGGCATAATATGAGAAATGTAACATTCGGTGCAGAAGAATTTTTGACTCGATTAAAAAAACATCAGAAAGTGGTCAGAAGAAATCATGTTCAGAAATCTGTACTCGCCTCTCTACTAATTATATCTCCGGTTTAGTTGGGTCCCACCGCGTGGGAAACGGTTCACGCAAGGAGGGGATTTATGCTCTTTTATCATCTCTTTCTCATTGATCATGACTGTCTCACTTTTCCGCCTATCTTCTCATTCTCATTCCCCTTCATACCGGCCCTCTTTACGACCTGATTTCCCCACCTCCCAACTGCATGGACTCCACGCATGACGACCCTTGCGACCTGTGATAGATCTGATTCGGACGACCTGATATGACCTAGCTGCAGAGTACGTTGTAAAACCACATAAACAGCAATTAATGTTCAATTATCTCCATCCATTTCTCACGTTTATTAAAAGAACCCTTCGTTGGTGGAGGCGCCGGGTTAAAACGAGAAAGTGTTTATTTGTATCTAATACAATATTCGCAACATTCTTCAATGACTTAATACAAAATAATGTGTGTAAACATTCTCTCTTAATATGGGGAAGTGATACAGTCATCGATATTGTGTACTTCAGCATTTGTCATTATGGAAACAAAATCATCGGGAGAAAAGTGATTTATGTTAATAAAAATATTAAAAAAAACGGGTTATGGTAACAGTACACATCGTTCTATCAATTGAACACTTGTTAGATACTACGTACATTTTTCAAGTTGTAAGAATGGATCTTTCGGGACATAATCATACTGATGTTTATAGGCTGTGGCAACCCACAAAAGCATTCACTGATACAGTAATGCTGTCAGAACATTTACAACTTTTGTTTGTGTTCTCACTTTTTAATTATATCGGCTTTTAGGGTATTGTGTAAATTATGTTGACTCTGATTCCTGGAAAATGGTGCTTTTTAATTAGAAAATCTTTCTTTAATAATGCGGCCGGCCAATATTTAGATACCTAGTAACAAGATGAAGCTAAAACGTGTCTAAGATCCGTCGGGTAGATGTACCACTTGTTTGTCACATCGTATTAAAATGATTTCACAATTCTTCTTGGTATGTGGATGAAGGTCTATAGTTTGTTTTTAGTTATATGAAATGTATCCCAGAAAATGAGAGAGACTGACCTATTACTCCTAGATTGACGTTTCGACGTTGTTGTACTCGCCATATTATGTCAAGGAGTCAGAACAGGACTTTTGTTGGCAGACAACGGATGTTGACTAGATTCCTCGTGTTTGATTGGTTCCCGCGAGCGTCTGTGTCGGCAGCGCGCGTAGCGGCCACATTTGGACGCATTTCACAATTTAAAAAAAAAATTACTATAACCATTATTTTTTGGTTTGGAGCTGAAGTTCGTTGTTGTTTCTACCGTTGAGATAGTCTTAGAATTTGTTTTTGGACGTAACATGTTGCTTGAACCTGGCATTTTGTGTACCGTTCAATTACAATAAACTTTTATTAGTTACAAGTTATAATATTAGATACACAATAAATACAGTGTCGTATAATGTAAGACGAGTTGAAACGGTCTTAAGAATTTTAACAGTTATACCTCCTAGAAATAATTATTGAATAATTTACACATATAATATATAATAATTAGATTATTAAAGCTATATAATGTAGCTTTATGGATAGTTATTGTTATAAAAGTTTGCCCTGACTACGGATCGAACTCCGAACCTCCGATTTTATCTACCGGTGCTCTTTCTACTACATTAAACACGTTTAAACGTGGGTATTCTTCATATGGAATCAAGAATATAATCGTGCGTGTGCGTGTGCGTGTGCGTGTGCGTGTGCGTGTGCGTGTGCGTGTGCGTGTGCGTGTGCGTGTGCAGGAGATATCTGACAGGTGTAAGTGGCCCCTGCATCTCACTCCTGCGCTGCCAATATCTCACAGTTTGATGATCTATGCCCGTGTGAGCCTACCCATCATACTATATCCGGTGTGCTTACGATCCATGCACGTTATAGTAACAGACTGAACACTATCACTACCTAATCAACATTGTACTTTTTCATTTGGCGAGTTGAATTTGTTCCACGTTTCAATACAAACTATACCATCTATGTAGAAAAGAGCAACGTACTTTACAAGTCAAAGCTTTGTAAACCGGCTGACTGGTAGTTACGGACAAATAGAAATGAGATTTAATTTGCATTATTATTTGTGTAAAACATTGCAATTATTCATAATAATTAGTAATAACTGTTTCACAATTAATTGAAGAAAAAATTAATGATGTTCACAAATCATTTTAATGATATTGCAAGATATTTTCTGCTGGTTAAGAACCGGGGACTCATGCGAAGCTCGAAAGGTGGTCTTGTTACCAGGAAGATTTTTCAATTTATGTTTGGTCTCGTAAATAATAAATCTGGAATCTTTCTCTCGAGTTGTCGGTTGAATTACGCCAATCGATGCGATATTGATTTTCATAAATCAACCAACCTAGGTAGTTATTTCTTGTGTCCCCTTTACCAGCACAGTCTCCCAACATTATGTAGTTATGCTGTTGCTGGTTGCCAATGGGTGGATTATATAATGTATATACACATAGTTTAATATTTAGTTTTAGTTCGCGTAGACAAACGTTAGTTACTTATAAAAATGATTCCACAATACAACATGAGCACGTTGTTCCAGGTTACAAAGCTCATTCAAAGACTTTCTAGTGCAGTACGTTGTCATGTGGGGAGTGTGTGTGTGTTATTAATTTAATTTAGTAGACTATTCAAAAAATAATTCACTGTTATTCATAACCAAGAACTCCAATAATATCAAAGATCAAAGTGTAAAAAAAGTATAAATATTAAACATGCATGGCTATTTCATATTATTTTTACTTTGTACTTAAATATAATTTATGTGGCACGGTGGCAGTTTATCATGTAATTCGAAATCTAATAATTTTGCAATAGCCTTTTGCTCCAGTTTATGACTTTTGTGTTAGTCCTACCGACTAAAGTTTGGCACTAGTCATTCTCATTTTCCATTTTCCATTTTCTTTTAAAACAATTATTTATCACACGTAATGTCAGGAAGTAATAAAATAAAGGATGGTATAAAAATACTGTATTTCAAACTCGTTCCAATATACACACACACATTCCGTCCTATTATCGTGTTGATAAGCTCAAAGCTTTTCTGAAAACACTCCAACATTTAGTCCGTAATTGGTTAAACACATGTTTTAAACTCTAAAGCCAAAATTCACATCGAGATAACTTCTGCGTTGTAATTTGCTTAAGAGTAAATTAAATGATGATAATCTTAAAAATGTGTGAACGTACGTGCTTTTATCTCCGGCACATGTTTTAATTGAAATTATCTCTCCACAATAGAGTCCTCTGCTCCGGAGCAAGAAGCGGCGGGTACACTTGTGTCGGACTAGAGCACCGTGTAATGATCCCCGTGAACCCGGGGAATGGACTCCGATGTGGACCGCATCTCACATCTCACGTACTCGTGCGGCCATTAAGAGAAAGATACGACAAACCCTTCAAGAATCGAACCGGAGACATTCTACTCAGAGGAAGAAACGTTTCACCTCCGGTCCGGGAAATAAGATTGTTTTTGCCTAGTTTGATGCGATAGAGGCGTCACGTTGTAATTGCTCGAGTCTCCGCAACAATGTCTGAGGGCGCTAAAGTTGCCCAAAGACCGAGACGTCGTTTTTGTCCTTGAATTTGAAACAAGAGTTATATATAATTAGATTCAGTGCGAGTAGAGACAAGAAAGGCTAAATAAGTCTGGAACGTGGGTTGGCGAGTGTACGTTCTTGCACGTGTACAATACTTTTCAAATATCTAATATACTGCAGACGTAATGAGTCCACGTTCGTCAGCTGAGAAACTTGGAGCACAAAGGGACGCAGTCTGCACTATTCATGCATAGAAACGTGTCCCGCTGTTTAACACAAGACTTAATGAAATGTTTAAGAACCTTCTAGGATTGAAATTGCGTTTAAATTAATTATTCTTCGTATATTTTAAACATTTCATTAAATTTTATTTGCTTGTGTCTATTTTGAATTATCTTGGAAGATTGCGACAATGATCGTCATCGTTGTTTTCTTGTTTGTTGATGGTTGTTGTGTGTTTGTTTTATTTTTATGTTGGATTTCAATTTTCAAAATTGTTCTTCGCTAATAGAACTATTAAGAATGGTTTGTATTTCTGATTTTCTCTTGATATTTTTGTATGTAAAATGTGTAAAATAATGAGTGTGTTATTGTAATGTTCTCTATTCAAAATGAGTTAAGAAACAAGACTGTAGGTAATCATTTAAGTGATACGTCTTAATTATAATTTCATTCTTCCTAATGTTCTTACAATAAGACATACATTGAATAAGAATAAAACATTATTAATCGATCTTAGGCTTCAGCCTGTCTGCTCGTGCAGCGAGGCTAATTGAGAAGGAAACGTATTTGGCCCAAATTGAAAACGAACTTAGTCATCGAATCCAAAAATAATCGGGAAAACAAACTGAAAAAATTAATTCGTTTTATTTATTGAAAATGTCATCTTTATTTTGTATTCTCATTATGTTGTTCAATTAATCGTTCTTTGCATTCATTTATAGTGTCTTTGTACTGGACATTTATTTATAACTGTATTTTGGCTCTAACAGAATTACAGAGAAATGATTGATAAGACAACGCTAAAATCGAATTAGTTTTAAAACAAGGCCTATATCTTCGGTCCTTACCTTGAGGTTTTGCTTTCTGTTACTCTGCTCGTCACATCTTGAAATAGTTTAACCTCTAGATCTATACTTGGCATGACAGTTAGCTGGTTGAATGTATACAGGCTCATAATAATCACAACTACTGATAAATAGAGGGGATATGTAGACACTTATATGGAGGATTCCAATTATTGTACTACAACCAACTGTAAGGATTAAAAATTCATAACATTGTTTTGTAATGATCTTCAGTTCGGGTTATTGATTGGAAAGGTTGCCCTAATCGAACCAGCGACCTCCCGAATAAGAGTCAAGCTCGGTACCACTCAGCCGTCCATATCGGTGTAATATAACTCAAACCAAAAATCGCCAACAAAAATTTATTCAGAAAGCTACTTCATGGATGACGTAGTTACCAACGTGACACAAAGGAAACTGTTATTGTCGATGCTTTAGAACAAGTTATATTTCATTGAGGATGTGTGAAGCAGTGTCTACGAAGCGCGTTTCAAACGCTCAACGCCCGCGCGTTAAAGGAGGGTTTCATTTTTAATGAATTTAACAAGGAGTGGCAGTTAATTATAGAGGTTAACAGCGCCATGTAATCCTGGTTCATCACCGTATTACGGGATTTAATTGAGTTTAGGAGCATGTTCTGTTTAAGTGGAGTCTTTGACGGCCAGCAGAATGGAATAGTATCGGTACATTGCCCGAGGTATTGCGTTATTATTTTAACTTGGGTCTTGAATGAACGAGCTCTAATGAAGTGAAAACTTACCCTTATTTTTCGTAATACGGTGAAGATAATTTGTATGAAAAGTTTAGTCACTTTCACGAAGTTCGTTTTAATGATGTGACTAGAGATTAGTAGTGTGAGGAGAGGGTGGAGGGGAAACGAGACAGCCTCTCACGGATAGACGAAATACAATGAGATCGGAGAATAGATACGTGGGAGATTGCACAGTGCAGCGAATTGTAAGTATAATGTAATACAAAGTAAACGGTTCAATATTATATAGAAGGGTACATAGTGAGTAAGGTGAATAATAAATACAAATTCCAATTAACCATTTTTAACACAATTTTGTAATTTAAATTCTGGCAAAAAGGAAAAAACAAATCCCTAGTGTAAACCAAATATCATTCAAAACAATGTACATAAAACTTTATAAATACCCTTAAATAATTCAATAGCATATAATATTATACCCTTTACCTTCAATCCATGAGCCGAGCGTTTACAGCAAATAGCTTTCTTGTGTGGCTCCGTGCATATTAGCCATGCAAACTAATGATACTGCCATCCGACGTGGCAGAACACAACGGTAATTTTGAAGTGGTCTGTATAGTTAACTCTATCAGCGGATGCAAATATAATGTTGATAACGGCACTGACTCAATCAAATCACTGAAATTAACATAAGGAGAATATTGAATACATCAGCATATTATTGTGTTATTGAGACCAATATTATGTTATTTTTCATTCTTAAAAAGAAAAATGTTTAATCTTTTTTTTCTGGGTAAGCTCATGCAATTGGGACACAGTACCAAAGCGTACGTCATCTAAGGACGTGGGTTCCCACCCTGCACAATGCAAGGTTTCTCCAGTAAATGCCCTTCACCTTCACCTATCACCCCTTAACTTTGTGAATGGCATGATTGCAATAATAGATACATAAAGCAACAAGATGAATCATCATCATCGTGGTTGGACTCAAGTTTATCCACATGATGTAGTTCATGACTTAGAATTACATGACTTTCATAATAATAATAATTCTCCGTATAGAAATACCTCTTTAGATGTGGACATTAGCACTGATGTTCCCTCTTCAGATGACTAACTAGGTATATGAGGGTGTTTAGATAGTTGGGAAGGAATGTCCGAGGGCTTATTGTATGACTCAGTCCCAGCACGACTGAGGAAAACCTAAGAAAAAACATTAAGTGAGAACTGCCGGTGGCTGAAATCGAACCAGCTATCTCTCTAATAAGGTATTACCGCTGAACCACCTCTATCAGTTGTGATTTGTATGAATCAGGCAGCAAAGTAGTTGCGGAAACAAGCGAAAGGTTTTTGATGAAATTGCATTCCAATGCAGGGTAGTGTGCATGATCTCACCACCCTCTTGAAGCAACAGATAGGGTCGTGTGGCGCTCGGGTGGGCTCGGGTGTGCTCGCCAGTCGTGTCGCGGCGCTCGGTCTGACAGGACGTGTTGAGGAGTGAGCCACGAGGTATGGGACACGCGTTCGACGAGAAAACCCGCCAATAGGTAAGTCGGATGCGAAAGTATGGACAACGCATGCATACCCAAATTGAAAACGGGAAATGCAATTTTTTTGGAAGTGAAAAATACATTTTTAGTCATGCTCAAAAGTAGAATTTTTCTTTAAAAAAATTGAAACTTTCAACAATGCAATATATTTAATTTATGATAGCGAGTGGCATAAAAATTACAAAAAAATTACAAACATATTTAGTTTTTACTCAATTGAGTTGATTTCCTCCGAAAATATCTACGTTGTTCATCCCTGAGCTACAGGCAAATACCTGAAGCACTATGGTTGTTGTAATTTTAAGTGTTGTAGCAAATATAAAGCACATTTATAAAAAATACATTGCGACAACGATGCTCACTAAACAGTATATGGAGAATTAATGCGCCAATATTTTTTTCAGAGATGAATTTTTGTCAATACATTCTTACATAATGTGTCATTTAATCAGGTGATAGCTTTCACCATGTCTAAAATCATTGCATTAATAATCTTAAACTACCGCTGTGTAAGAATAAATAATTTTTTTTTGTGATTATGATTATTATTTGTTATAGGAAATATTGTTATAACCGTGAGGGAGGAGGGATACAAATGAGCTCATTTGTATCCTAGATGAGAAAACATCCCTGCCTCCAATGCAGAAGGTCCCGGGTTCAAATAACGCTTCAGGCAGAAGTTTTTTTAACTTCTAATGTGGATTCAATTCCATTACTTCTTGGCTTAGGAATAAATAAACGGTGACTTTGGAGCCGTCCTAGCAACGAAGCACTCAATAAATTCAAAGTTGTTCTGAATCGGCCTTGTTGATTATGGCATTTGTCCGCAGGTGTTCGCACTGTCCAATCACTGATTCATATGTTTTGTATTTAAAATATCGATCTTTGATTGGTTATCGCTCACTCGTAGATGGTGTCCGGAGCCTACAGGGTTGGTTTAGTCACTTTAAATTAAAGTCCCCTACTGCAAATCAGTTTAGTTACTGAGTGGGTAGACTCTAAATGTGAATTTATTTATTTTTTACTTATTACAGATAACGAACTGAAAATTCAACACCTACTAGAGAACAAAGTATGTACATTAATTACAAACAAATTTGCTACCACAAATGTGTATTTCTGGGCAAATTTAGATTTTGAATGAAGTGGCGTACATCTAGCTATATCAAAGGTACCAGTACAATAAAAATTACGAACAAAATAATTTCGTTACCTTCGAAAGTCATGGTTTCAATTTCAAAGTTTAACTTGGGTATGTTGTGCATATTTCAGAAAATTGAAAAACCGTCCTCGCACAGCGTTAAACAATTTCAATACTTCTATATTCTTTACTTACTATAATTACATGCAACATGGTTGCAAACAACTTAACATGATAATGATGAAGGTTTCATAGCTTTCACAACCCATATACCGCACTTTGTTCTACGTTCGGTATATTCCAATACCGAATTCCCCCAGTTATTGTTTTTTGCTTTTCTTTCGATAAATATTTTTTAATTTTAATTTTAATTATAGTTGTTTTGATTAGCACACACGCGTAACAAATGCCTTTTTGCTCAGTGCAAAAACTATTTGAATAGTAATATCTCACTGATTGTTACTGCAAAAAAATATTTTTATTATTGTTACAAAATATTTCTATTATTGAAATAAAATAAAAGTGTACGCTACACAGTACGATAAACAGGAAATTAAATACCATGATAAAGGGTATTGTATATAAAATATTTTTATTATTGTTACAAAATATTTCTATTATTGAAATAAAATAAAAGTGTACGCTACACAGTACGATAAACAGGAAATTAAATACCATGATAAAGTAGTATCAATGTGAGCAATGTGTACTGTTTTTCGTTGTTCGGTGTCACAAGTTTATACATGAACCAAATGTTTTCAATCGTTCATATCACGGGTTTATTTGCGTCAAACAATTGAAACTCTATCTTGCTATGTTCTTCAATGTTTATTGTAGATATTACGCATAGCTTTAGGAATAGCAAGTATCAAAACGATATCAATGGTTGCAGTTACTCTCGGATTTGCTTATTCCTCTAAAGTAAACAATGGTTGGGGGTCTTACTTGAGACTGAGAAGAATCTCAAAGAAGCAATTCAACTAAATTTAACATTGTTACATAATTTTAAAATATTTGAACATGTTATTAAGCGAAACAACTACCATATTATGTATGGCAAATTTTAACGTGTTTTTGTGCACTTTTCAGAATTAATTGCTTCATACAAATATATTAATATATTGGCCAATACAGTGTTTAAGTGTAAAATAGAGTTCTGGTGTTTTACAAAATTATAAATCTAATCAGTTTTAGGTACCTAAAGTGTCATCGGGTCGAGGCTTTTAATTTAGGTATATGCATTATTTGTTATAATACTATCCATTCGCTGTGTTGTTAAGAGTTGAATTGTAGTAAGGTAAATGTAATATATATTATATGATAAAATTGGGAATATGATAAAGATATTTTGCTCCAAAACGAGAACCCCTCCTTTTTAAGTTTGAATTATGTTAACTTTTTTCACTTACATACAATTACTTCTAAATCATTAGGTTAAATGAAATAACAGCTAATTTATTATCACGGTGTATTTATCAAAATGGCCACTGGGGAGCTAAGCGTCACTGTGACGTGAGGTACATCTAACCTCCGCCAGGGGACTTACGGATCTTGTGTATGTGCTAGGACAGCGACAACTGAACGACAACTTTTGACCTAACTGCGACACAAACTGTGTTTAAACTAAGTGGTCTCTAGTTTTGTTTCCGTATACCGTATGTTAGGTAAGAGAAGTTGTCTTAGCATATCTCATTCACGGAAATCTCATGTAATCTAGAACATTAACAAAGTGAAAATTATTTCAACATGAGCATGAAAATCTTTGATCATTTTCAGATATCATCACGAATTACCAGAAATGTGAAGAGTTAAACCGATTTCTGTGTATAGACCAAAATAGTAAATATTTAATCAAAGATCATCGTACTGGTAAACCTGGAAATCTTTATTAAGTTGAGTGAAGTTCCATTTTAAACATCTATTCGATATGGTATATTCAGTTATTCATTATTGAATAAAATAATTTGATAACAGCAAAGATGATTCAAAAAGAGCAAACGAGTCTCAAAGCGGTATCTGAAGAGTAAGCTCACATATTTCCGGGCTTGTGTGTCGGTCAGATATACACATTAATAATTTACATACATTGAAAAATGTAATTAAATAGATCCAAGAAATTTAGAGGACACATTTATAAGCGAGTCATTGAGACATAACACGCGTCATGAATGATCGACATTCGGAGAAGTTTGTTTGTCACACATATTAACTATTTGAGCGCTTTAGGATTAACAACTGATCAGACACTGTCAATTACCTGCGTGGTAAGACGTGATCTTTCAAAGCTTGTACTACGTATCTCATGTATACACTCCACTCACCGAGATACATAAACCAACGTAGGATTGATATTTCTGTTATCATCATCTAGTCGGGATAATGTTGCGATTATACAAATAACACGCTATTTATAAGTTCTAGACTTGAAATTAACCAGCCCTTAAGTTTGCAAGCGCGTTAATCGAAACTTATAATATAATATGCTAAGCTTATTTTAATATTCTCCACGCCCTGGATCAAGTATTTAACAATATATAAGTAGACAATATGACAACAGAATAATCACGCATCCAAAAACTCGCGAATTAGCCTGAAGATGTATTGGTAAAGAAGATATATATAGCTGTACTATACTTAATTTATATCGGGGAGTGTGCACAGTGAATATAAGAGTGATCTGTAGCGTTATGCAACACGTTTTATTACTTCCACATGTTTACGTACACCACGCATCGTATAAGAACATAATTGTCCACACAATTTATTGAAAAAAAAAACAACATTTATATCAACCGTTAATTTTCCGGTTGGTTGGTTTAGCCACGACCAATTTGATTGTGTTGATGAAACGCAACACATTGTTTGTTCATTCTTCACAACGGGGTCTCTGTATATTTATGCACCTTTTGGTATATCAATACCCTATTGTGTTTCCATTTAGCAGTTTATATTCTATCTCGCCGTGTCGTATTAGACTTAATTAGTGTTCGCAATACTGGATCAATGTAGATTGAACGTCCCATGTAGTGATAATTATTGTGTATTTAACATCATCAATCGTTCCATTACTGAATAGATTGATGTAGGAACGTCGATTATCGGCGTATTTGGGTAAGTGTTGTGTGATGAGACCAAATTATCGGTATTAGGGCACACAATAGATGTGAAATTGAAGTAAGCGATTGAAGCACGAAATATTGATATAGTTCTGACTACCCTATCCCAGTTTTGTTCTTGTTTGAGTATCATTATTTTTGAAATTTAACACGCCTATCAATAAAAATGTTTTTTTTAAAGTGAATTTATTATAAATATTTTATTCCAGGCCTTGGCCCATAAATGTAGAGATTCATTAATTTAATGATGCGACTTGTTCCTATTATTTGACTCTCACTGATTGATAATGAAGAGTGTGTTTTTTATTTCACTTTTGTAACAGTAATCCAAACTATGGCGTAATATTGTAGTTCTGTAGCGAAAGAGGGTTCCGGCTATGCGTGTGTTTGATTGAGGCGAGTTGATTGAGGCAGCAGAGCTGGACCTTCGTTTACCCTTGGCGGTATTCAGCTGTCTTGAGACTAACGAATTGTGCATTGTATAACGTTATGAACAATATTAATAAAAACTTGGTATTTTGGTTTTAAAACAGTACACATAATTTCTGTACGCATAACTTATAATTATTTTATACCATTATCGTACATTATTAAATACCCACAAACACGCATACTAATAACTGTATATTAAAATCACAGGACTAACCCACGCCAAATAATGAAACGAAATCACATTGCATAAGCGTGAGTCAATTCACTTGTTTGAATATAGGCTTACATACTAATTGTTTAGTATGTAATTGGTTAACGAGTTACAAGCGAATGCATCATATTTTTACTTCCACATAAGCGAGGCAATAACTTGTTTAATTTAGGAACGTTTAATAAAATATTACGCTCACATATGGTACGAAACCATAGTTGCTTGTTTAGTGCGTTTAAGCACATGGGTGTCGCAGTGTCTGATAACTATTGAGCGCTATCGCTGAGGAAACTGAGTTAATCTATGTTGTATTACCAAAATGGCTCGAGTATAAAGGGACCAACTATAGAGTTATGCATCTTTGCGTGCGAGCGTGGGCGAGTGTGCGTTGAGTTAGCTCTGGGTTTAGAATTAATACACAAACAAACAAACGTGTTTCGACCTGCGTACGAGTGGTTGGTTTTATATTAATTTGATTTGATTTTGATTTGATTTGAAATTCATTTATTACTTTCGCAAACAAATAATTCAAATTATAAAACTATTGAAAACGCATATTGTTCACTTGTTTGGTTACACACGAACAGTGTTGTGACTAGATAATTTATTTTTTATCTAGATAAAGATAAAGATAATTCCCCAAAAAATTATCTAGATAAGATAAAAGATAAGGTTTAAAATTTTTTATCTAGATAATAGATAAAAGATTAAAATAATTATCTAGATAATTTTGAAAAGATAAAAGATAATAATGATATTATTGAGTTATTGACATGTTTCTTAAAAAGCAATATTTACTAATTTTTTTTCCATATCTATCATGTGGATGGATTTTAAGGATGGGATAGTTAGGTTTAAAGTTATGAGAGAATAGAGATACAGGACTAAGGATATTCAAAATTTCAAACTTTATCGTAAAAAATCAGTAGAAGATTCATTACTATTAGGGTCTGTCCAGGAAAATGACTTAAGTTTTCAAAATGCAAAATTCAATTAATTTAAACATGCTCGGTGTCAAATTTAAGATAAAGTCTCCCAAACACAAATTTTTAGAAGTAAAAATTATACTTCTAAAAATTAGTGTTTACAAATTGCCGCCATTTTAAAAAAAGGGGAAAACCTGTAGAAGTATTTTTCATTTTGAAAAATGATATATTTTATTATTATTTTGTATCTATATTTTGGTACAACATTTTATCTATTTTTTTTTTATCTAAAAACTTAAAATTTTAGATAAGATAATCTGTATTTTTATCTAGATAAAAGATAAAGATAACACCAAAAAATTTAGCTAGATAAAGATAATAGATAACAGATTTTATCTAGATACGTTATCTAGATAATTTTATCTAGATAAGTCACAACACTGCACACGAATACATTGTGCCATAACTTTGATTAATATAAATCGATCAATACGATATACACGTCAACCAATTGACCCGGGAATAGTCAAGTTATTAAAACAAATATTATTCTCATTACTGAATGTATTTTGAGGTTTAATGTTACAGTTTTTACAACCTATCTTATTTTCTTTATCAATTATGTTTGTTATATTATATTTTACATTATTTTATTGCATTACTGCTCTAAAATAAAATACTATTTTACACTTCAGACTAAATAAACATACTTTACTGCATATATTTCTAATCTTTAAACTAAGAAACAATGAAAATACACAACAAAACATTTCACAATTGAACTAACGCTACTTCTTTTGGCTAAAATGATTAGTACAAACAACTTAAAAACTAGTAATTTTTCTGGGAAAATATTGCATGGAGGCAAATAATCTCGATTGACACTTAAAACCGGATAATACACGGTTATCTGTCATGACAGCAAAATATTGTAATTAAATTCAGATTTTGAATGGCATTCCTATCTATAACTCCATCTATCTTCACACATCACAGAAGCCTAGGTATTGACGTTAACGTGCACAACAGGTAGATTATGAAACATGTTCAAGATAACTCTAGCTATCAATCGAAGCGTATGTTGATGTTGAGCTCAATGTCATTGTTGTCATTAGTTCATCTAACGATCCAGCCCTTACTGTGTCTATTTCTGTGATACTATATCTGACCCTATAGGTACATACAGCGCCATATGTGACCAAATTTAGCAACTTATTGGTGAAGATTGCATTCCGCGGTTGAAAGTAATGCCGGATATTATTGCTAAATATCTTGTTTTTAGTATTTTTTTTTTTTTTTCTTGTTGTCGTGTTTTTATTTTGTGTAGTTGTTTGGTTTCTTTTTTTTCATTGTCTTGTTTTGTTTGTGTTTGTTGTGTGTTCTTTGTTGTTTGTAAGTCTAAAACGTGTCCTGAATAAAATGGCGCCTTGCCTTTTAAGACGGGATTCAAAATGGGATTCATAATCTGCCCAAAATTTTTAAAAAGCCGTATTTATAATTAAACAATTTTATAAAAAGAAGTCCATAATACAATGTGCATTTACAAAACTTTTAAAATTATTTTTGTTATATTCTTAACATTCCTAAATTGTTTTATAAATGTTATCATTTTTGTAACTATGACAACAATAGTACAATGGTAAACAGTAAACAAGCGGTCAAACTCACTTTTAAGGTAGGATCCGCCACATAATAAAGCTATGCAGTAGCTAGAGTATTGCAAACATATGTTAAAAATGTAATCCTTTCTCTTTTGCGCCATCACTATTCATTATTGTTGGGAAAATTTTCAAAATCGAGAGACACTTGTTAACCTGACTTGTTAATCCGATACTTGTCACTATGAAATGTTGAGCCAAAAAATGTTCAAAACTCTCCAAAAAGTCTGCCTTAGTCATAGGCCGCAATATGCACTGCACCCAAAGAAATCGTCATGTCATAATGATGAATTATGCATTCAATCTTTCAAAAAATCAAAACCTCGTGACACCACTAAGGAAAGAAAGTATTGTCATGTAATAATATGAATACCAATAGCGCGCTGTATGCACGCACTATTCGCGTCACCAGGTCACCTCGTACAGCGATCACGTGGTAGAAGAATATTGTGTGCCATATAATTAGTTAGTAGTTGAGGTTTTATGACCTACTCCACAAATAGGTCATACTCATATTATGATGTTTTAGATCATTGCACTTCGCCAGGGTCGTCATAAGGGAATTCAAAAAGGGGGTAAGAAGTGTTAGAGAAAGTGGGGGTGTTCGTAAATGGGTGTTAGTGGGCATTTGGATCAAAAAGAGGACCGACAAGTATGAAGAAAAAATGAAAAATAAAGAAGGAAAAAATTATGTAGGCAACCAGAGATGAATAAAGCAATGGCAAAAGAGATGCATAAGAGACCTCTTCTCGGTACCGGTCACCACGAGGAGGTACCTACTTTGATCGGTTGCATGCAGTAAACAAACCGGGTGGATTATAGTACAGAAATATAGAAGGTCACGTGCTGATAGTGTTTATCAATAAACATTTTGAGTGTAGAAGTATCCAGCGTATGTTTAGAGAATTGTTGTTCCAACATAACACTGAGTTTATTTTATTATTATTATTACAACGCTTATAAATACTTGCCTTGTTTGTCTGGACGGAATCTTTGAATCGATATTCCACCTACTTCTAGATGTCCGATCAAGCTGACATTTTTTACACAGACGTATTCCTGATGACAATACATGAATCAACGGTCGTATTTTCTAAATTGTCAATTAATTCATCATAATTAATTTATTAATTAATGTTTTATATGGAAATCGATGTTTATATTCCACCTTCTTTTAAATGTCCGATCAAGCTGAAATGTTTTACACAGACGTATTTCTAATGACAATACATGAATCAACTGTCATATTTACTAAATTGTCAATTAATTCATCATAATTAATTAATTAACGTTTTATATGGAAATCGATGTTTAACCCACTTCCCAACGTCAAATCGAGTTGAAAGTTTTCACACAGACGTATTCTTAATAACAATACACGAATCAACTGTCATATTTACTAAATTAGTAATTAATTCATCATAATTAATTAATGTTTTATATGGGAATCGATGTTTAACCCACTTCCGAACGTCGAATTGAGCTAAAAGTTTTCACACAGACGTATTCTTAATGACAATACACGAATCAATTGTCATATTCACTAAAAATAGTAAATTAATTCGTCATAATTAATTAATGTTTTATATGGGAATCGATGTTTCACCCACTTTTCAACGTCGAATCGAGTTGAAAGTTTTTGCACAGACGTATTCTTAATGACAATACATGAATCAATTGTCATATTTACTAAATAATCAATTAAGCCATCATAATTAATTAATTGATGTTTTATATGGGAATCGATAAAACACCCACTTTTAAACGTCAAATTGAGCTGAAAGTTTTCACACAGACGTATTCTTAAATAACAATACATGAATCAATTGTCATATTTACTAAATAATCAATTAAACCATCATAATTAATTAATCGATATTCGATATATATTCGATTGCAAGATTCTTTAAGACATAAAAGTATAAAATAATATTACATGAAAAATATATATTTTTTTAAAACAACGCTTATATTTAAATGCACTAAAAAGTAAAAAATAAATTTTCGCCCAACAAATTTTGGCCACACTCGGAAAATATAAGGTGTTTTCGGTATTGACATAGATTGCAGTATTCTGCTGTTTATGCAGGGAAAGTGCCCAACGCTTTTATTTTCCGAGTGAGGCAAAAATTTGTTGGGCGAAAATTTATTTTTTACTTTTTTGTGCATTTAAATATAAGCGTTGTTTTAAAAAAAAATATTTTTTTCATGTAATATTATTCCAATCATAAACATTATTATAATATTATATTATTTTATTACACCCTTCTGCGTTAATTCTTATTAAAATTGGCTAAATTCTTACATCTTTTTTTAACAACTCCCTCAAAACTGTTCTTTGTTTGTTTTGTAATTTAGAGGTACTTTAACCGTTGTACACGCTTCGTATTTGTAACAGTTAACAGTTAATTCACGCATTCTGGTGTTTTTATGATTTACCCGTCGTTATTGTCTTTGTGGTTTTATAAAAAATGAACAACCCGTTAAGATAAAGCTTAATACAATAAAATGCCTAATGCTCTTAAATGTTTTGCTTTGTTCACGAGGGTTTTAGCTCTTGTCATTCGCATTTTTCCAGCAATTTTACATCATGATCCCTCCGTGCTGTGTGTGTGTACTTTTAGAGATTCTCGTATTCAAAACAATACGAGTCCGGACACAATAACAGCTGCATAGCATTCAATCAATTACAATGGGCTAGTGAGTACATCGGACATTCACCAGGTCAAAAAAGTACCTAGAAAATATTCTATGAAACAATTTCTCGCGACCGTTTGATTAGGCTCTACGTAAAACGCATACGTCTACAAAATAGATAATTGTGTACACAGAATAGGCGAGCCTAGATATACCTTAAATGGAACCGGTCCCTTGGTACCCGTTGTAATCACTACAATGGCCTCGAAAGTCCCATTCTTGCAACAGTTACTTTGTCTCCAAGATAATCAGACAACGAATAACTAATTCGATTATGTCACTAATAAGGGACGTATATGCACAGTCAAGTATCAAGCTAAGTACAGGATTTGTTTCTATGGAATTGTTTTATTAGATGCTATTTTAGATAAGAACAAACTTCATAGCAACCATAAACAAGTCACATACTAAACTCGACTGTGCATTCCGCACAATCGTAACTGCAATACCGAATCTACAGTATCACCATTTAAAGTATTTTACATTGTTGTCTGTTTGCGTCTTTCAAATCAGCACTCACTTCCTAACTTCATCTTCATGGCAAGAGACATGACAACAATGGTTTGTGGAATACTGATATAATTAGCAGATGCAGGTCTAACGCAATTACTATTGAGTCCATGATGACACAATGGGGAGTTAATTACAAACACCATTGTTTGGAAGCTGTGAACCGTGTTTTTAAGATAATAAAGGAAAGATTCATATTTAAGGAAAACATAACCTGCTGGTTATGAATACACTCAATTGTCTTATCGGTAAAGTCGAGAGTACCGTAGGATGGAGGCGTAATTTTTTAATCTCTTTAATTAAAGGCCATTTTTTAAACTTACTTGACTGGTAACAAATTAATGAAATTTATATAAACATGGATACATTATCCACACAACTTGAGCGATACTTGAAAAAGTTACTCTTTCTGGAACAATTTAACTAGTATTGAAAATACACCAAAGTATACGAAATATATGAAGAATGAAAATTTTAAATTGCATGGGTACGTATTCGCCTGTTTAAGTACTGCTTAATACACACGTTGCTATGAAGATGGATAGATGGTAAGAGTCCGGGTCCCCGTCAGTGGGCTACCGTGCTGGACGCTGGGTGGACCTATTGGTATCGTCCGACGTCCACCGTCCCGCTTTGCATCGATATACAGTGAAATATAAACCAGAATATGAAACACAATATCATAGTTATTGTATTGTGTTTAGTTTGGCTTTAAGTCTACAAGGCTTTTCTTTCAACAGCAGTTTAATAATTAATAAACTACATTTTAAATTTGTAAAATGAAATATGTGAAATGGGTAGGTACTGTAAGGGATACGTGTTAGAATAGTCTCAAGTCTCAAATATTGTTAAAGTTGCTTGTGCTTATGATATATTCTACATGTTTTTGATAGTGTATAAACCAACGTTCAATATTCACTTTTAAATGGTGAATCATTTTGTAGATGCATTTTGTTGTTGCATAGTCAGATGTATATAGAGGTTAACGAATACGCAATATTATATTCCCCCACATGTAAAAAAAAAAAAAAAAAAAGAATAATAGGTGCACATGTTTGCATTGATGACAGATTGTTCTATTCAGCAATTTTATTGTTTTTATAACGAAGTCTGTTGTATCCATCTAAATCTTTTCATAGATTTTGTCGTTCAATTCGTTAACTTGCCGTTAAAATATCTGCCGAGTTTCGCCAAAATAGGAATGCGAACTAATTTCTCGTCGGCATACGCTGCAATATGTCTGCTTCGCCGCTCCAGGCAATGCAAACATTCGTAATTTGCCGGTGGTATTTTGCAATGGTAGTAAATATCTCAGCCAACTCGCACCAGTAATTCCAAAACATGTTATTCAAACGATCGTCTGACGGTCGACGGTTGGTCTGCTTACCTAAGTTCGGCAGGGTTCTAGTCAGTCGTCTTTGACGCTGCAGCTTCGTCCCAGCTCAAAGCAAGCTAGGAAACTTTTATAATTCCTAATTTTATTAACAGATTCTGGATGTGTCCGTGCGCATAAAAATCTTGTATTGAAGATAATTCGTGAAAGTCTGTCAACAACTCAGTTTATATCAAGTATAATCACGAGTTCCAGGGCGGACTAAGCGAAAGCTCATCATGCGATACATAATTTAGCGCGAATAGGTTTTATAAAGCTAGAAGGAATTGGTTTATCATGAAGTAATCATTTCTCACGACAAAATTGGATCCTGTTTAGTAACTTAAGATGCGAACTTACTTTAGTTTGAGAACAGAGAGAATATGGAAACTACATTTTATGAAACCTGTACTGAGGATTATTATAATTTGGATTATTTAATAAAAATGAAGCTACGCTCTTTATGAAAATTAATTCTCTAATTTGAACAAGTTATTTTATCATATCAGAAGAAATAATTACTTAAAAAACATGTAAATTTGTGATAGAAAATATTTTACCAAATATTAGTGATAGATTAATACTTAACGCCAAATGTCTGTATAATTTAAAATTTTGGGATCAAATTTTGTATATCCGAGTATGCCTACTTACGCAGCGAGATCCCTCTTAAATTGTAGGCCTATGGTGGTGTAGGCCTATAAAGCCATAGGCCGTATGGCTTTAATAATTTTTCAGTAGTTATAAAATTAATATATACTACGATTTATAAGATACAAAATGTTAGTGTTAAAAAAGCAACAATTGCAATGTGTGTAAACAAAACATACTGATTACTTTTCATGACGATCATATTAAACTTTTTTTAAAGATGTAGTTTTTGTGTGTAGTTTTGTGTGTAGTTTTTGTATTATAAAATGGTATTGTGACTTACTGGCAAAGGCTTGGTTTTACAATATAAGTTTAAACGGTGATTGGCTTCGGTAATATAAAATACAAATTTCTTCTGAAAAGCTTCGCTATGGTGATTCTAGACAAAAGTCCCATGTAAACTCAAAAAATGATATAGTTTCAGTTTAAATTATGGCAGAATTGAGGGGGTTACTTTTCAATTGAATTAACATTTAAATGCATGAGTTAGTAAAATATTACATTTATCTTTATTGCTCGTTTATGAATAATAATTTGAATATTTACACAAATATGCCGATTATTTGTTCAAAATTCCAGTAGTGAATTAATCGGCATATTTGTGTAAATGTTCAATTTATTATTCATAAAACGAGCAATAAAGATAAATGTGATATTTTACGAGCTCATGCATTTAAATGTTAATTCAATTGAAAAGAAACCCTCTCAATTCTGTCATAATTAAAACTGAAACTGTATCATTTTTTTAATTTGCATGGGTTTTTTGTCTAAAATCACCATAGCGAAGCTTTTCAGAAGAAATTTGTATTTTATATTTCCGAAGCCAATCACCGTTCAATCCTATATTATGAAACCAAGTCTTCGCCAGTACGTAACAATATCATTTTGTAATACAAAAACACACGTGGATATGTTTAATATGATCGTCATGAACACTTATTAGTAAATCGCAAAACGGAATTGTGTAGATTATTATTTATTTCTATCTGAAATCGTGATAGAGCGAAGTAAGATTATTGACAAATAAAATACAGCCAAAAACATAATTTTATTGTAAGCATACACAAAATACGCGATATTTGTGATGCGACAAAAACACGAATAAAATCAGCAAAAACCTATGCTGGATAGTTATAGATAGCACCACTAAAAAGCTTCGTCAACAACGACTATCGTTAAACAACTGTAATGTTATATTTATACAGGGTTGTAACAAAAAATCATATTATAATAGGCCACACAAAATAGACTAGACGCAATCTGGTGGCAAGCAAATAAACTTCTATGAGGAGGAGATGAGATTACTCATCGTTGATTTGTTGAAACCTTCAGTGGCGCAGATAAGGAGGTAGTTTAGCAGCGCTATCTATTGTTAGTTTGAGTCTCCTATACTATACGTTCCAATTCTATTTAGGCATATAGATAGTTTTGTTTCTGTAAATCATTTAAACGCAAAATTCATGAAATTCAAAGTAGCATATTAAAACTATGTCATAGATAAACCTTATTCACTTTCAAAGCATGTAAAATATCAACTACATTTTAGTTCGTTTAATACATTGATATTCAAATAACTTTGGTTACTATGCACAGCTCATCAAACATAATCACTTTTAAAACTTCTTGCAAAAGAGTTCATGCATTCACTTAGCTAACCCAAATGGGCATAAGAAATGCACCTATCATTCAATACTAACGTATTCAAAACTGGGTCACTGTATCACACATGACATGTAGCAAAACGTTGAATATTATTGGGAATAATTTCGCTCACGCTTTATTATATTCCTTCCTACCCACAAACAAAACACTTTCGTTGTGAGCGAAACGCGTAATTTTATACGAAATTGAGTTAGATTAATTTATTAGTCTCTGGCATTTGAGTTTTTTGGTCCATAACTCTACACAAGTCTCATTCATCGCTAATGTAGCTTAATTCAAGTTCACTTTGAAGTGGTGTAACGGTGAGCTTTGATGCGGAATGAACGAGGTTAGCCGGCCTGACTATCCATCGAGCAATGTGTGTTTTGCATGGAGATTCCTTGGTTGAACACGAAAACCCTCGCACGTCTGTTTGCGTTCCCTTTGATTCTTCTTCACTTTTGTTTGAGTTTACTCTGCCTTCTTTGAGGCAAGATCTGGCTGGGCGCTTTGGGCTGACAGAAGTGGTGATTTCATTCAATATTGTCTACGACTAATAAGTCAAAACGCCCCAGTTCGTATTAATGTGAAATGCTTTCATGAGCGTTGGTACTTATTTTATATCAAACTAAACGTAAAAAAACATAGTTGAGTTTACAAAATTAAAAGTCCTAAACTGTCACACAGTTTAATGCAGAATTAAAATGTAAGGATTACTTATATTTTTATGATACAGCCTTGCTCAAGTAATGTACCTTTTTGTTGGGCAGTAAATGGAATTAAAACACGAAGGAAGGGAAAACATATTTATGTATATCCAAAATACTCCTGACAATCATCCATGTTTCATCCATCCATCCATCCATTTCTCCATCCATATTATTTGACCATTTCACGTCGTGTGTATAGGGGAAATCAAACTTGGATATAACAAGAGTAAGTGTAACTTCTTGATTATATTATATCAATTTTGTTGAAGATGATTTTATTTAGAATAATGACAAGAATACGTAGTTCCTATTTGTTTATTCTAAACATGTTATACCGATGTCATTTTGGTTTGAAATATAATAAAACTGTTCGATATGTTTGCCATGCTGAAAACGCTTTCGTATCCAATGACGTGTAAAGCTCTGAGGGTCGCAGCCATTGTTTACACCACTCACGTAGCCAAGGTGGCTCCCAAGACATCGCATCAGCGGGTTATACGGGAGTACCTTCTACAACGCTGTCGACACTTACCTTAGGGTTTACCGAAACATTTACACAGTATGAATATCGCACAATTAAATTGTTTTCGTATATATATGATAAATATTTGGAAATTAATATTATTTCGATTAAAATGTAAGTGCAAAATTATTTTAATTAATAATAGTTAAATTAATATAAGTAAATATTTTTCTTAATGCTAATTCATCGATGCTATTTCGAGAGATAATTATAAGGTCCCTCCAAATTCGAGAGGTATGTATTATTATTTAATGTTGTAAATACAGTAAAAGATATTTTATTTGCTTTAAAAAATGTAGGTATTATTTGAACTCATCTCACGATTTCCATTTAATATTTTTACAATAAAATTACAATAAAAACTTCCTGTATCAACCCCTTATTTAATTTAACACCTCGAGATTAGTTGGGAAATCATATCTAGGCCTGCCAGTCTGCCTGTATATATATTATTATATATGTGAAATATGGTTTTATAGTAAGCAATTGTGGTGTTTATGATTTTATATAAGATGTTTGAGATCTGGGTTCGATTCCCAGCGGGGTCGGGTTTTTTACTTTATTTATTAAATATTAGATATCATGTTCGTTGTTTACTAAAAAAAAAGTATGGTATTTACTATTTAGTCAATAGTTATTTAGACAATATTTGTCTAAATTATTAACCTGTCATCAGTTGGATTTTGTCAACAAACATGGTATTCGACGACGTATTCACATCGAGTTGTTCTATATTCATTTATTATGCGTAGTAAAAGTAATGTGAATCATATTATTGTCTTTGAAATGTATCAAGAAAAAACCTGGCACCTCCACCAATATGCTCAGTCTAATATCCGCATTTGAAGACAATGTGATCTATATTAATAATGTTATATCAAATTACAACTTAGTTCTAATTTTGAGAATATTTTGCGTATGTTTGCAATTTGAACTATATTTATTGATACTTTCAAGTACGAAATTGATTTAAAATGGTTTTCGCAGTATTCAGAATTCACGGCGATACTTTCAAACCTAGACTGTGGTCCATTAATGGAATTAGCATATTTTAATATCTTGCCACATGAAGTCATGAAGTCAATCCGTTGAAGTCAACTCTTCAGAAAAGCCATAGAAGAAAAATACATTTTTAAGTCAGATTTGTGTTCTTGTGTTCATTTCCATTGGAATTGCCCTGCGACACCGCGACGAAAAAAATAAAAAGTAATAAACAAATATAATAAAACTTTTTCCTTCAATTCAAGTGGTTATTTAAAATTTATATTCATTCATACATTTAGTTCTTCAAAGGAAGGCCTATAACATTACTTTACGTTTTGTTTCGTTTGTTGTGCACTTTGACTTTATGGTCGCTATAAAGCACCCACAACCATTAGCAATGCAAATAATAAAGTTCTTCGGTTGTATCTAAAGCGCCGTAATAGTTTGGATTTTATCTTCTAAAGAGACCGCAAGAAGCATTCGTTGATTTAACTTTTTAGATCAACTTTCAAACAAAACTGCACTCACGCACGCTTCCGTAAGCCTTCAAGTGGCATTTGTAAGTAGCTATAGACAGGGGCGTAAAACCATTGGAAAATACTTAGCGGGCTCCGAGTAGGAATTAACGAACGCCCTGAGTAAGCAATTGTCTTAACTCAATTTGTCTTTTACCCAGGCGTCCAGGGTTCATATAAATACAATTATACACTTTCCGGCTTTAGTTAAAGTGAGGGAGATACTAACGTGAGAACGGGAACGGGAATTACCATTGCTAATTTAATGGAAACGATAAATTGAACGAAAGGTGGGCGGGGTTTCTCCGAGAAGTTGGGGCAATTGGTCATGGCGGGAAGAACAAGATGGCTTTTTGATGGCTAACTCAACTTGCTCTATGAATATTATTCACAGCCTCAGAACTTTCCACACTTAATTTCTTTGAGAATGGATGTTCTTGTTTAATATGGTGCTAAACGTCTGGAAAATACTAAGATATGCCAAAGCTCGCTTTAGGGTTTAGAAACGCTTCAGTTAGTAGTTTATAATGAAACTTTTTCTGAAGGAGTGGTTATTAAAAAAGTGTTCTTCTACATTCAAGACGCCAGCATTCAGTAACATGTACCAATATAGATTGTGTAAAATGTTAAGTGAGAACCAGTGGGACCTGCAGTCGTCATCAGGGCATCAGTTATCTGTAGTTTATCTAATGGTTTTATATATTATGATAGGCTTTACTGTAACCCTAATTAATAAAAACTAAATAACACTTCTTTCATGTGTGGGTTGCAAGTGTTTGCTGCTGTGTAAACAATATTTTCTAAGTCTAAGTAAAATACAAGTGTTAACTCTTTTGTGTGTAACTAATATTTCATATTTTTAACGAGGTTGTGCATTGTACACTGTGATTCTACATTGTTTTAATTGCTTCACAAATCGTGGTGCATGACTTTCCAAAATGTATTTGTCAATCATGTGAAACGATTCTGTTCTGGCTATTTTAGACAAGCAGTATTTATTCTTTTCTCTAGATTCGAGACAATCTTGGCAAAGGTGATTTTCTCACTATTATAAAGCCAATCGAAATAACATTACGTCTCAATACTCAAAGATTCAAGAACTCAAAATTAACATATATAAAGCGTTGCTAAGCAACATACTTACGGCGCCATTGGTGATTAAACAATAACAATGAGCAATTGACAGCTGAACTCCTCCTCATAGCTGTTTCTTTTCTTGTTACCTTAATGTATCCAGTCTATTTTGAGTGGTCAAAACACGTAGCATTCTCTTCCACAACATAAATCAATCGCTGTCATCAATCTATTACTTTCATGTCCTTCAAATCGAAGTTTATAAACAATATATTATGATTGAAAAAGCAACGCCATGTTTGTGGCAGATCGTCGGCTATAGGGTTGATGGGACCGCGAAGCTTCGAGTGATTCTTAAGCCCCGGTAATCGAAGGGCTCTGTCACTGCCCTGTGGATGGGATGGTGTGGGCCGTGACATCCGTCCCCCAATTAACAGAGAGCCGTGTGTGGGGCCCCTGGATGCCTTCTGACACGGATACTCTTCCCAACAGGCGGACGTACGGATCACAAGTTTATCCCAATTAGAAATCATACGATAGACGTCTTATTTACTGAATTAAAACAATTGGAAGTCGGAAAAGAGTCATGAGACCTGTACAATATAGCGTCTACAGATATTTGATTTCAGATATGTCAGTGCTTAGATAGTTTTCGGGACCTCCCGTGTCCACATGGTATAAACAGATTTTCACTTATATTGCAACTTAGCGAAGGCACAAAAAAAAATTACAAACAAATTCAAAGTCCAACTTACACTTGCACATGCAACCAGGCATCTCCTTTTCGAGAGAAGGGTGTTTTGTGTGTATGTCTGGGGAACGGGGTTGGGAGTGGTGCGAACAAAGAGCTAGCAAAGCGTAAAGTGCATGTAGCGCGTAGACTACGATTTCGATAAGTACCAAAGTTGACCAAGGATTCAAAGTTCTTGTCCCATCCAAAATGTCGGTGCACGCTTTCCGTCCGTAAATCCTCTACTACCAAAAAGTGCTTTTGCAGAACGATGGAACATAAACTGTTAACTATGCTTCTATCCCTTTACGTGCTGCTTAACGTTAAAGGGTAGTCGCACTGTACATTGTACAAACCGCGCCAAATTAACGTTGTAATTTATGTTTTGAGAACACTACACAATATTGAAAAAGTGATGATTGAGCAAAACTTGTTTTCGTAAGAGCTACAATCTGGATTAACAAAATTTCAAATATTTCGATCATTACTGTTGTTATTTGAGAAACCAACTAAGACATCAATTATTAATTGATTTTTTAAATAACAACCGTAATGATAACAATATTTGAAATTTTGTTAATCCAGATTGTAGCTCTTACGAAACCAAGTTTTGCTCAGTCATCACTTTTTCAATATTGTGTAGTGTTCTCAAAATATAAATTAAAAACGTCAATTTGGCACGATTTGTACAGTGCGACTACCCTTGACCGTTAATAACTGTTCTGTAGATTGGTTGTAACATAATGAAGTAGGCTAGATCAAATATTATTTTCATTCATACCCCTTAATATCTCAGTCAGATTAAGCGGAACGTTAGATAAGTTGCAATAACAACAGCTGTCAAGTCATTGCTTTTTCCATCCCCGCTTTTTACTACAATCAAGGTATTGAAGTCTATCTTGCTCTGATATTGTAGGCCACTAATACTTTAGCTTGCATTGCAGTGCCTTTCTTGTACTAAAACCATTTGCACGCAAAGTGTCAAACCTCACCATCCGGCTGCTCCGTAATTGCAGAGGTGGCTAAATAATTATAGGCCTATCTGTCACCGTCATACCTGTTATGTCATATATTAAAATGGTAATTATCTACAGTTACACAAAACAATCAAAGATCAATATTTCACAATTTAAAATTATTTAGGTTCTTGAATAAAATCCAACCCGATGTTATGGCTTTACATAGTACCAAAATAAAAGTACACTTCCCATATTACCTGAAATAAGTAACTGTTCTATTTCCTTGTAACGTTGTTGGTGTATTATGATGATTTTGACACAAATCGTGCTGTTTTATTCAAGAATGCAAATAGTTTGGTTAAATGTTACGAAATATTGATTCTGTAGATTTTCAATGTAATACTGTGGATTATTGTTTCAATGACATCTTGACATGTATAAATTACGAGCCACCGCTGCACTCACCGCGCGGCCGGATCGTGGGCGCAAGTGAGTTTAGTGCAAGAACGGATGAAATACACTACGATATAATTACATTGAATCTCCTATACCGCGACACTGCGCGTATGGCTTGATGGTTATTTTCTCGTCCTTCTACTCTGGATTATTGGGTATTCAATAGCCTTAGATCGAAGTTCTCACTACCATCCCGTCTAACCCCAAGGGAGGCAAGCTTATCTTCTGATCCTTCACCTAAGGATTACACGGTGGCTCAGCCGATAAGAACGTGATCAGAGTCATTACCTCGGTCAGCCAAAGAGGACAAGTGCTTAACAAAGTCAATTTGACTTTGGTCGACGCAGTTAAGAGGCTTAGGATGAGGTCAACAATGCTAAACGCAACGATTGTGAGCTTTGGGGCGAACGATAACCGGATGTAGAATTGGTTTGAGTGATGAGAGAAAATTTAGGATTTCCCGATGAAAAGAGGCACCAGTATTCGTCTGTGGAAATACCTAGTAGTTACTGGAGGTTATTCCAGACGCTACTTTTAACTTTTAAGATATCCTTACAATGAGAAGCTAACAGTTAAAAAAAACACTACATTTTGAACAGATTTTTGTATACGTAAATTTTCGGCCAGCGGTGTAAAGCAATCTATCAGTTCACGAAAATATACTTCACCAAAAGGTATTGAATATATTATTTTGTCCAAACTTCATTGCGTAAAGAAATAAAAAGATATGAACCTTCACACTTTTATCCGGTAGCGAGCAAGTAGTTTTTCGTAACGTGAATGTAAAACACAATAAAATGAAGGTAAGTATTTTCCAAAATTTGTATTTGTCAATTGTCGAACATTGAATTGTACCCTGTTGAAGGTTACTCATCACAAGTTGATTTATACAAGGATATTTAAAAAAACGAAATAAGCCATGAATAGTCCTTTGCATAACGCTCGAAAAAGGCCTGGTCGGTATAAAATTTGGGTCAAAGGATGACATATATCAAATGAAAGCTTGAGACGAGTACTTTTCAAAAAACCATGATATACTTCTGGCAAATCCAGCTTTCTATGTCAAAACCAGGGTCAAAAGTCAAATTTGTAATTTTTTAAATAATTTTTAATTAAATAATGAAAAATGTTTGCAAGTTTAAAAATACTCTTTTAGTAAGATAAATGTATAAAGTTTATTACAAAAAAAATTAAATTACCTACTTACCTTTTTTGACCTTGATTGGGGACAATTTCCTCAAAATGGGTAATTTCTAAAATTTTCTTCGATTTATTGGCCAAGATTCATTATATCAACGTACTTACTCATAAATACGTAATAATGAATAGTTTCTATTGTTATCACATTGTTTTCACGGTATTCATTCAAAATGGCGGTCAAAGGTCAATGGGTAAGTATCGTCAAACTAGGTCTAGTAACTAAAATATTACTTGTGGGTACTCTAAAGACGCAGAATTTAGACTGCAATTACAATAACGAATAATAATATCATGTTTTAATCGTAAGAGAATGTTATTATCATATAACTTATAAACTACCTACCTAAGATTGTTACTGAATTTCTAATTAATGTCCTCAGACATCAGGGTATTCTTAAATGGGTGTGCAACTGCAACAAAATACATTTTTAGAAAAGAGCATGACCATGCTGAGATACGTGATATGATACTAGTATTATGTTATATCTACCTTAGCAGTCACTGTCCAAGTTGTCAGATTAATCACCTTCTGACTCACTGCAATTCTCATGCTGGCTACTGATACTGGTACTGGTACTGGTACTGGTATTTGTACAATCCTTCAGCTTACAAGCGTGGGTACACTTTTATTGATTGGCCAAACACTCACATGTCGGCATCTTGCAAACACGGCAACAGTTACAGGCTATGGAAGATCCTTAACGGCCAAAGGTGCTGGAGTTCCAACCGGCCACTCATTGCTTGCTCAGATCTCCTTCTGCCGTGGTTTCCCATCCATAGCCACGCGGATTAGGAACATCAGGGTTGGCGTCCAAACAACGTATTCAGACCGCTGTTTGGTAGTTAACTCGCAGCCGCAGGATTTGAAGCAGTAGACAATCGTTTCAAGGTGGTAGCTGATTAGTCTTAATATCATCACATTTACTTTTAAAAAGCTCGTAGGGCAGCTGGTTGACGCTTGACTACCAAAAATCAAACACACCTCGAAGATGTGTAAAAACTAGCGAGTTCGTTGGGATTCAAAGAATGTAATACCCTCCCTGACCTCCTGCACTGGTTGTGACAAAGGTTGGAATTCATAGTCGGCCACTTAACCTAGAGGCACCCAATGTTGCTATGGATATGTTTTCTATATGGGAAATGACATGTATGAAACTGTTACCTTGTTAAGAACGGGCGCATCTATAGGTGTAGGGGACGACTATGAGTTCCAACCTGAGTGAGCTCATTCAGTGGTAAAGGGAAAAATAGAACTTTGAATATCATGAGAAAAAACTCGCATTTCTGTGTCAGCTAAGCAAGATGGGTCAGGACTGGAGAGTTTCTATCGATGTCATCAAAAAAACTCGAAGAGTTTGTCTGTAAACTCTGCTCTTTGACCATGACTCTGTCATCCGTCAACCTGCTGCGCTACGAGCTTTTTAGAAGTAAGTGTGATGATATGAAGTCTAATCAGCTACCACTTTGTAACGATTGCTTACTGCTTCATATCTTGCGACTGTGAGTTATCAACCAAACACGATCTATTGATACGTTGCTTGGAAGCCAACCCTGATGTTCCTGATCTGTGTGACTATGGATGGAAAACCATGGCAGAAGGAGATCTGAGCAACGAGTGGATGATTGGAACTCCAGTACCTTTGACCGTTATGGATCTCCTAGCCTGTAACTGTTGCCGTGTTTGCAAGATGCCGACCTATGAGTGTTTGGCCAATCAGATGAAGTGTACCCACGCGTGTAAGCTGAAGGACTGTCCAAATATCGGTACCCAGCATGAGAATTCCAGTGAATCAGAAGGATTAATCTGACGACTTCCATTTTGAGTGATTTTGACTTCAATTTTGATTAATTTGACGACTAGACAGTGACTGCTAGGACAGATATCATATCATACTATCATAATCACGTATCTCAGCATGGTCATGCTCTTTTCTAAAAATGTATTTTGTTGCAGTTGCACACCCATTCAAGAATACCCTGATGTCTGAGGACATTAATTAGAAATTCAGTAACAATCTTAAGTAGTTTATAAGTTATATGATAATAACATTCTCTCACGATTGAAACATTACATTGTTATTCGTTATTGTAATTGCAGTTAAAATTCTGCGTCTTTAGAGTACCCACAAGTAATATTTTAGTTACTAGACCTAGTTTGACGATACTTACCTATTGACCTTTGACCGCCATTTTGAATGAATACCGTGAAAACAATGTGACAACAATAGAAACTATTCATTATTACGTATTTATGAGTAAGTACGTTGATATAATGAATCTTGGCCAATAAATCGAAGAAAATTTAAAAATTACCCATTTTGAGGAAATTGACCTCAATTAAGGTCAAAAAAGGCTAAATTGGTAATTTAATTTTTTTTAAAGAAACATAATACATTTACCTTACTAAAAGTGTATGATTAAACTTGCAAACATTTTTCATTATTTAATTAAAAATTATTAAAATAATTACAAATTTGACCTTTGACCCTAGTTTTGTCATAGAAAGCTGGATTTGCCAGAGGTATATCATGATTTTTTGAAAAGTACTTGTTTCAAGCTTTCATTTGATATATGTCATCCTTTGACCCAAATTTTATACCGTCATTCTCGTTATGCAAAGGACTATGAAACAGCATTAGATCACCTACAGATGCACAGCACATAAACCTAACGCATGCCATTATACTTCACTGTAGCGACGAAAAATTCGGAGTATGTTGTCATAGTTTTTTTTACGTTTTGAACAAGATTTTAACCTCCCGTTTACGTTAGAATAGTTCCGAGGACGTTTCTTAAAAAAACGTTTTTTTTTTTTTTTAGCTTTTTTTGATATGTTACTGTTAAAGACAATATTGAAACAAATGTGTCGTTATGCAATCACTAACTCGAATATAACGAATATACCATGTTGACTCGTGGATCAGATGTCTGCAAATCGGTTGAGCTAATTGGATTCATGTTTACTGTGTCATGTGGGAGCAGAACCCTATTCTTGATCCAGGAAATACACGTTAATGAAAGCCTCGCACTTGGGGCAATAATTAACCTACTGTTGTGAATGTAAACAGCAACACAATTAATGATAACAATAATAATGAATCTATATGTAACACCATATCTTTTAGAACTTTTTTTCTCTACAGGAGGCAAAAGACGGTTGTACATAGCAAATATGACAAACTAACGGATTCCATAATTACTAAAAACACATTAACTAATATTGAAATAAGGGCGATAACTGAAATTGATAAAGCAAGTATTTATTCAAGCTTAATATGTTAACCTGCTTTGGACTCCGACCTGTATTCCCACTTTATTATGGAACGTGCCAACTGGTACAGAGCAGCAGTCGCCAGCTTATTTCGTTAATAACACTATTGCCAAAAGTAATACAGTAATTGTTATTATTAAGAATTCTAAGAGATAAGCACAATCTAATTAATATGCATGCACACAGGAACACCAAAACATGATAAAATATTCTTACTGCATACAGCTGAATGGTTTGATAGCCGAAAAAAATCCAGATGCGAAATTTAAACTTCTGTCTATAACAACTTAAAAATGTTCCAATATTCTAAAATTATTTTCTCACTCTAATCTGTTGCAGCAAACTCCCCAAACATCATATCAATAATACTTTCAAGTATTGGTTACATCCGTAATTCAATACAGCGGTGCAGAACAGCGCGACGGAAATCAGTCCAGTGGACGAGTGGAGTCCATTGCACATGTATACTGTATCGATACATGGACACGTTAGCAATCAATCAATCTTACTTCCGCTCACCGTGTAGACTGGTCGCCCACTGCTCACCAGCCTCATACGGGTAACTTTGACTCCCAATGACTAGTTATAATATTATAATACTAGTAAAAACATTGTCGTAAGGTACATTCTAAACTGAGTGAAATGTTGCAACGTTTTATTTAAGAACATACATTTATGTGTGATGCTAAATGGAATTATTTAGTTGTGTCTACTTTTGTGTTTGATATAGTTTATAAAACTACGGCTGGGATAAATGAACGTATTTAATTTAACTGCATTATTATTACGAGTCACGACGTTCTCTACAACTAGGTCATATGACGTCGGGAGGCGATTGGAGAAAATGAACAAGTAGGATGATTTGAATTGATCAATAACTGTTACAAAATATTATAGGCGCACGACGATGCACTGTTACAATTAAGCATTGCGTTCTTCTGCACACGAAATAATTTATTTTCGTTTTGATAACAGCGTACAATATAACGGCTCTTATAAGCGCGAGAAAATAGGTTAAAATTAAAACAGTGTTTAAAAAACAGACTCCTGCAATCTGACTCACCAATAATCCGCATTAAACAAACAAAAAACAATTGATAATATGTTGATATTGTAACAGCAAGAATAATATAAAAAAAAATTTAAATAATAATGTGGCAACACAATACTATGTTTCCTAAAATGGTGTGTAATACAGTACCTCTACAGTACCAACACAGTACCTCTACAAAAGTACTTACAAACTTGTAATACAATTGAATTCATATCTAAATCCCCAACTAGTAATTGCCTGTCTTTTATAAAAACAAAATTTCTACACACTATTTGACCAAAGGCTGATGTTTGCATGCTTGAAAGAAACTGCAGGTAATATTGAACATTCATAATATACCCTTAGAAGGACACTTACTTTCATATTTATAACATGCTATACTCTTCTCTGTTCTCTTGCTCCTACTTTGTCTTTGATGTATACAACATGGATACGATAGTATGATGGAATTCTTTTTAAATGAAAACTTTTTCGTTTATCATTATGAAACCACGATATTAAGTGAGGCGTCTTCTTGTAGAGTATTGTCCATACATGTAATAAAAAGACCCTTTGAAAGAATTCAACTTAATTTCTCGTCGCCCTTTTTGTGGTGCTCTGCATGAAAATTAATACGTACACAATTTTAGAATGTATTGTTATTTCAAAACATATTTTACACTTAAATGGTATTGCCAGCGTAAAGCGACAATATAATTATGTAATTACTACATTTTGAATCAAATTACATCAGCCTGCAGTGATTATAATCTATACTTTGTGAAGATACGTAAGTGTACCGTATACATTAATTTGTAATAGAAAACCATACGTAGACGATTCATATACTGTTGAGAGGAAAAGTCCATGAACTATTAAAATATTTCAGATTCTAGCGCATTACTAGTTCTAGGTTTGTCAAATGCAAAGTGAACCGAGATTTTTTAACATAATTTTAATTTGACGTTACTAAATTTCTTCCATTAGAAACAATATTATATACTTATATGTGATTATAATTTAAGGGAAAAGTTTCTCATATTTATGACAAACCCGAAACTCTTGAGCGTAACATTACCCACATTCTAATACCATTGGATAATTAACGGGAATCACTATGTGTATATTACATAATATATATTTATATATGTAAACTCGTAGGTTTTCGAAGACCAATGGATGTACTTGTGGCACGTGTTGACTGCCGCGCTCGTTTTTGAGACAATATTTGGGTCCTTAAAAGGACCGTTTTGTCGACGTTTCGGCCAAGTATCATTGGCCATCTTCTGGACTCAGCTGTTCTCTCGTTGAGATGTGGCTGTTCAGAAAGAGCGTGGCAGTCCACCTGAAAACGTGCAACATGTTCATATATTATGTATGTCTGTGTCTTTATTTCCAATCGACATAATATGATTTTCTACTGCAGAATGTTGTGCATGTTATTGCATGTTAGCAAGACCAACTTGGTCTACAAACCTTGAATTGCCCAAGTCGAGAGTTGAAAGTAGTTTCTTGAAACGAGTCCTTTCTGTTCTGAGACGAATCGATAGCCTTGAAGTGAACACTGGAGAACGACGTGGAATGGTATTGTGTTGTGGTTAATTGCGTGGCGTTATTTTCACGACTGGAAATTACATTTTCATTCAGACGACGAATTAAAACGAATACGAGTGGTTCTCAATGGTTCAAGTCTGTGACTTCAGCTTGGTCAATTAAAAATAAGTGAACACAGGGATACCAGAGACTTTACTTTGTATGTAACACCTACGTGACGCTGTTATGTCGTTATTTTAGTCTCGTAGAAAAGGGTGTTAAGCATTATTTTCAGTTCCAAAGAAGCTAAAATACGTGGCTCACTTTTGTTCTGAACAGACTTTAGTTTAGGCTACTCCTGATTATAGAATGATGCATAGTTAGATGTCCCCCCTCGCCCAATCACGACCGCCGCCGCTTTATTTGTTGAGGGACACCTCACTCCCAAGTCACAACGCATTTACGTGTGACTCACAAAATGTGTCAGTTCTTGTCTCCATAAACATATCGAATCTAACTATCATTTAGTTTTATAAGATCTAAAAACTGGATTAAAAATTTTCAAATATTTCAATCATTACGGTTGACATTAGAGAAATTAACACGTTATTTATTCTTTAACTGGCTTCAAATATATCAACAAAAAGGATTAAAATATTTGAAATTGTTTTACAGTGCTAACTTTATACGAAGCTGTTAAGCGCCATTCACATTCAGTTGTAAGGCTTAAGGTGTAAGTCGTAAGGCGTATTGTTTTTATATTGCAACGTGTATGTTTTCAATGCGTCTGGTCACAACCAATCGTAAGGCGTAAGGCGTAAGAAGTTCAATTCTTTGATATTTTACGCCTTTTCTCCATAAACCTTAAGACACACCTTACGTCTTACAACTGGTTGTGAATGGCACTTATAAGAATCCATTTTTTCAATATTTTGTAGTACTCTCGAGATATTAATAAACACGCCCTTACGAACTGCTAAGTCGTCCTTTCTCCTCAGCAACCAGTTGATACGAGTCAACCAGGATTACTTACAGTACAGTTTGTCTGGAATCATTTCACCGTCCATAGAATGTACACGAGTACTCTACTTATCGTATCCCCTGCATCGTGTACATCTCATTCATGTCTAGAGGTTTTGTGGGGTCAAATTGAATACGTGGAGTGTTAATCGAAAAGCAGTACACAGAGTGAGAGAGAGAGAGAGAGAGAGAGAGAGCGAGAGAGAGAGAGAGAGAGATAGATAGATAGATAGATAAATAGATAGATAGATAGATAGATGGTCTTTATTGAAGGCGGGATTAAGGCCAGTTGGGCCTTCTCTTACATCCAACCTACTTATACACTAACAAAAATCAACGTCTCATTCATCCATCCCATTCACTCTATTTATTTTCCATTGACATTATTAAGGGAAGCATGGTCACATTACAACTACCAACGAGTACATTCTGCCATAATTGGTATTTAAAATAAGTGTTAATTTTTATTAAAATAGTGATTGTGAGTTTTTAATCGAAATAACCCTAAATTGTCATGATAAACATCCCTTATATCTGCAGGTAGAGCATTCCAGGTGCGTATAGCATGTATTATGAAGGAAGTATCTAAAATATTAGTTCTGTGGATAGGAAAAGCTAGTATAGTGCCGGATCTTGATCTGGTGTTGAAAGAGTGATTTGAATGAAGATAATGGAAGTTTGACGCGAGATAACTAGGTAAAGAAGTAGAGAGAATACGGTGGGTAAGACAAACAGAATGAAGGTTACGACGGTCTTTTAAGCGGATCCAGGATAACTGTTTGAAGCCAGGAGTAATGTGGTCATATTTTCTTATTCCTAAGATAAACCTAACGCACGAGTTTTGGGCACGTTGAAGACGGATGGCTAGGTCTTCTGTTAGGTCGTTGTAAACGACGTCACAGTAGTCAAAGTGAGGAATTATGAGCGTTTGTACTAGGAGAGTCTTAAGTCTAGTCGGAAGAAAATTCTTTAGTCTGTTTAATGAGTGTAAAGCTGAGTAAGTTTTTTGACATATGTGCTTGGTATGATTGTTCCAGGAGAGGTCGTCTGTCATGTGTAGTCCTAAGTTTTTTATGTTGTTTTGGAAGGGTATTGTTAGGTCGTTCAAAGTTATTTTATGGACATTTGAAATGTTTATTTTATTCAACAATTTATGATATCCAATTATTATAGATTGGGATTTAAGTGGGTTTATTAGCAACCCATGTTTGGTTGCCCAGGTAGTCAGATTTTCCAAGTCATTATTAATCAAATCTATAGCGGCGTCGAGTTTCAGTGGGGAGGCATGCAAGTATATTTGCAGATCGTCAGCATAGAGGTGGTGATGACAATACTTTAATGCTTTTGAAATACTATTTATGTAGAGAGAAAACAATAGAGGTCCGAGGACACTTCCTTGAGGAACACCAGCTCTTAATGTCTGCCATTGAGATTGACAATCAAGTGATATTATACTTTGCTTACGATCACGAAAGTATGACTCGAACCATTGTATCACCGGCGCAGAAAAGTTTATGGTTTTCAGAGAGAGAGAGAGAGAGAGAGAGAGAGAGAGAGAGAGAGAGAGAGAGAGAGAGAGAGAGACCGTGCAAGTATGGAAGCTTAAGCGCACTGGTTGCATGGCTCAGAGAGACCGTGCAAGTATGGAAGCTTAAGCGCACTGGTTGCATGGCTCAGAGAGACCGTGCAAGTATGGAAGCTTAACGCACTGGTTGCATGGCTCAGAGAGACCGTGCAAGTATGGAAGCTTAAGCGCACTGGTTGCATGGCTCAGAGAGACCATGCAAGTATGGAAGCTTAAGCGCACTGGTTGCATTGCTCAGAGAGACCATGCAAGTATGGAAGCTTAAGCGCACTGGTTGCATTGCTCAGAGAGACCGTGCAAGTATGGAAGCTTAAGCGCACTGGTTGCATTGCTCAGAGACCGTGCAAGTATGGAAGCTTAAGCGCACTGGTTGCATGGCTCAGAGAGACCGTGCAAGTATGGAAGCTTAAGCGCACTGGTTGCATGGCTTAGAGAGACCGTGCAAGTATGGAAGCTTAAGCGCACTGGTTGCATAGCTCAGAGAGACCATGCAAGTATGGAAGCTTAAGCTCACTGTTTGCATGGCTCAGAGAGACCGTGCAAGTTTGGAAGCTTAAGCGCATTGGTTGCATGGCTCAGAGAGACCATGCAAGTATGGAAGCTTAGCGCACTGGTTGCATGGCTCAGAGAGACCATGCAAGTATGGAAGCTTAAGCGCACTGGTTGCAGGGCTCAGAGAGACCATGCAAGTATGGAAGCTTAAGCGCACTGGTTGCATGGCTCAGAGAGACCATGCAAGTATGGAAGCTTAAGCGCACTGGTTGCATGGCTCAGAGAGACCATGCAAGTATGGAAGCTTAAGCGCACTGGTTGCAGGGCTCAGAGAGACCATGCAAGTATGGAAGCTTAAGCGCACTGGTTGCATGGCTCAGAGAGACCATGCAAGTATGGAAGCTTAAGCGCACTGGTTGCATTGCTAAGAGAGACCGTGCAAGTATGGAAGCTAAAGCGCACTGGTTGCATTGCTCAGAGAGACCGTGCAAGTATGGAAGCTTAAGCGCACTGGTTGCATTGCTCAGAGAGACCATGCAAGTATGGAAGCTTAAGCGCACTGGTTGCATTGCTCAGAGAGACCGTGCAAGTATGGAAGCTTAAGCGCACTGGTTGCATTGCTCAGAGAGACCGTGCAAGTATGGAAGCTTAAGCGCACTGGTTGCATGGCTCAGAGAGACCGTGCAAGTATGGAAGCTTAAGCGCACTGGTTGCATGGCTCAGAGAGACATTGCAAGTATGGAAGCTTAAGCGCACTGTTTGCATGGCTCAGAGAGACCATGCAAGTATGGAAGCTTAGCGCACTGGTTGCATTGCTCAGAGAGACCATGCAAGTATGGAAGCTTAGCGCACTGGTTGCATGGCTCAGAGAGACCGTGCAAGTATGGAAGCTTAAGCGCACTGGTTGCATGGCTCAGAGAGACATTGCAAGTATGGAAGCTTAAGCGCACTGTTTGCATGGCTCAGAGAGACCATGCAAGTATGGAAGCTTAAGCGCACTGGTTGCATTGCTCAGAGAGACCGTGCAAGTATGGAAGCTTAAGCGCACTGGTTGCATGGCTTAGAGATACCATGCAAGTGTGGAAGCTTAGCGCACTGGTTGCATTGCTCAGAGAGACCGTGCAAGTATGGAAGCTTAAGCGCACTGCTTGCATGGCTCAGAGAGACCGTGCAAGTATGGAAGCTTAAGCGCACTGTTTGCATGGCTCAGAGATAGCATGCAAGTATGGTAGCTTAAGCGCACTGTTTGCATGGCTCAGAGAGACCATGCAAGTATGGAAGCTTAGCGCACTGGTTGCATTGCTCAGAGAGACCATGCAAGTATGGAAGCTTAGCGCACTGGTTGCATGGCTCAGAGAGACCGTGCAAGTATGGAAGCTTAAGCGCACTGGTTGCATGGCTCAGAGAGACCGTGCAAGCATGGAAGCTTAAGCGCTCTGGTTGCATGGCTCAGAGACACCGTGCAAGCATGGAAGCTTAAGCGCACTGGTTGGATGGCTCAGAGAGACCATGCAAGTATGGAAGCTTAAGCGCACTGGCTGCATGGCTCAGAGACACCGTGCAAGTATGGAAGCTTAAGCGCACTGTTTCATGGCTAGTTCTTTACGGGGTCTAGAGTGGAGCACTCCCACGTACACCCCGAGTGGAAAGGGCATAACGTTTTAATAAGTGCGCTTTGGCTTTGCTCCGCGGTTGGTCACGCAAGATCAATAGTAACGATTAGAATAGCAGCTTGTAAAATCATCATAAATCAAATGTTAAATACACGACCGAGTTTTTATTAAAAGCCATTACTTTAGCGGCACCTCGGCGCTTGGCGGGTGCCGGGACAAAGGACGGGTTCGTTGTAGATCACATTGCCAGCGTAGAGCTGGATCGCGGGGCTCTGATTCGGGAGGGTGGAAGTTCGATGCTCTCCTCTAGTAATACTTAAGAGCGAAGGATACCTCTACGTCAAAAATCGCAGAAAATTTTCATTTTTTAACTATATCTCAAGATTGAAACACAACATCAAAAATCTGAGACTACATAGCACTGTAATTGGTACTCCCTACACACTGAATGATAAATGTATTTAACGTTATCATCAGTATGACTGTAATAACGATTTATTTAAATTACTAAGGAATTACTTATCACAGTCATACTGATGATAACGTTCAATACATTTATCATTCAATGTGTAGGGCTTACCAAACCACAGCGCTGTGTAGTCTCAGATTTTTGATGTTGTGTTCCTATCTTGAGATATAATTAAAACTTGAAAATTTTCTGCGGTTTTTGACGTAGAGATATCCTTCGCTCTAAATCTTAGTGGACGAATGTTTCTTCGGAGGTAGTTTGTAAAAGAAAAGTCCTTGCACGTTTCTTTCAATTCACTACCGAGTAAACTAACTCTTTACTTGACCAGGAAGTGGGCGTGTTTACCTCACACAAAGTATCCTTCACACTATTCAAATGACATTTACCTTTTATTTACATCGAACATACTTGAGTTCCTATCAGGATAATAGTGATTAAACACTCGCATATATCGGGTGTGCCAGTTGGCGCGGGTATGTTTGGTCGGTTATGTGTAGTGGTAAGGAACAACTGCTTCGTATCTGTAGTAGAGTAGCCTACTCTTTGTATAACCATACACATAAGGGTGACGTTTCCTCAAGAATAATGCGAGTTAAGATGCAGGTGCTGCTGTGCATTCACATCGTCAGACGGGCGAACTAGATAAAACTCATTATACTGCAGCCAAAGATTACTGACTTTGCTGCAGCTCACGAACAACAAAAAACAAAACTCAGCCTTTAATCAACGTCCTTTTAAATTTATTTCAAATTTCAAAATGTTTGGGGCTCATAGTGTAAGTTTAAGTGAAACATCTCTTTAGTGATTCTGCACTGTTGTATGGTACTTGTATATACAACGTATTTCTTTTAATTTTCTTGTGAGTTATGGAAACAAATTAGTATGGATAATGCACAAAATAGATAATGAAAAAATACCACTGTATATGTGTCGTTGAAATAATGGAGCAATGCTACCACCAATACATGATATGTCATAAATATTCAATTCGTGTTTTGAAAAATAAACATATGCATGGATTGAAATCTAAATGCGAGCTATGATGTTAAATTCTTCGTATATACTGCATGTAGCCTACAGTTATTGTATAAATAAACATAGATTATCTGATTTATATTTATATAGCCTATAACATCCTATTCGGATTCACAACAGATTTACAAGGGATTATCTTCTAGTTTTATTCCCGACACAATTGCGTGCAATATCGAAAACTAGTACATTATCGTGCAATCTTTACCACTCAGTGAACTTCATGCATACGATAAAGTCATTGACTTGAACGCATGTTTACATCTTTATGACTAAAGTTAAAGCCTTCTGTAAGATTGCCAGTGGCCGGAATTGAACCAGCGTCGTCCAGAATTATAGTATTGCGTTTTACCACTGAGCTACGTATATCGATGTTTTATAGAATGAACATCGCATTATCTATACCGCTTACATGTCGTTACGACAACCAGTGGCGTATTGACTGTGAGGCTTAACAATCTGGACAGATTTTAACTAGAATAACATGAGGAATTCATCACCTCGTTTAAGGTTTAAGTGTACAATTACTACCATTAACATTTAAGCGTCTAGATATTATTATGTAGTCATTATTTAGATTCGTATCTCTGCAGCATAGCAAAGGGTAGTCTCTACGTCAAAAACCGCAGTTGCTACAAGAAATCGAAAATCTAAATCAACAGCGCACTGTGTTTTGGTAAGCCCTACAGACTGAATGAAATATAACCATTAGCGTAGTTATTTTGATTATTAATTCGATAATTAGAAATAATATTAATTATATATAAAAAAAACATACTCATTACAATGTTAGACGCAACTTAGAGCATTCAGTATGTAGAACTTACTAAACCACAGTGCGCTGTTGATTCAGATTTTCGATTTCGAAGTCCATTCTTAAAATTTATGAATTATAATTTTGTGCGGTTTTTTATGTAGAGGTATCCTTCCCTGTTAAGTAATTTCAATACAACACGTTTCATGATGATGTTGCTTACGTCTCAATTATTTCAATCATACTATTCGAGACGATGAGGATAGATGATGATGAAAGACAAGTACAGAAAACCCATGCCGTGTGCGGGATTCGAACCTACGTCCCTAGGTTCGAGTCATGCGCTTAGAAACTAAGCCGCACGAGTCACCGCGGACGGCAACACCTCTCATAAACACATGTTTACTACTCATACTAACAATTGTAAGTACAACATTTGAGTATCCACTATCCAAATGCATCTCCTTATTCGAAGCACTCGTATTTATGATACAAATGTTCAATGAACATTGAACGGTGTATAGATTTAGTTGCGGAGGTGCTCAATCTTTTAACCATTCAAGTTGTATTTTATGAGGGCAGCACTTTAACCACATTGACATTTAAAAGTTTTATCTGGACAGCACTACAAGTTACAATCTTGGAGTACTTATCGGCTGGAAAATACCTTATGTTAATGTAACACAATGAACTTAAAGCGAGGATAGCGACCCCAGATAACAGTATGGGCACATGACGATTATCTCCAGTGTAAAATTACAATGCTGTCATTAATGCAAGAGGTTGCCAACCTAACATAACAGTTATCCACCCCTTGGCCATTTTATTTTCTGATAAACATTGTCAAGCACTTTAAAAAAGACTCAGGCAAACGATAAAAGATTAAAGATTAGTGAACCTGAAACATATAGATTTATATGTAGATAAGTCTGCTGAATTGTAATTTTATTTGAATAATACAAGATATGAGGGGAGGCTATAGGCATAGAAGGGAAGGGAATATACAACTGTGAGAAGGACAAATATATGTAGATAATAAAAGTTGATGTACCGAGCTTTTTTGTCTGATGCTGTCAGTACTATTCCTGTTATAATCAATCCACAGTCCACTGAAAACTGAAGCTTACTGTCCAATAATTGTAGTAATTTTAAACAACAAAATTCTTATCCACGCTGTGTGCTTCAGTTGAAAGCCTCGAATATGAATACGGACCACTATATAATCATGTTTGGATGATTGGTATCTGCTTTATTTGCAACCATTAGTTGACGGCGTTATAGGCTTAACTGTGTTACAACAGGCAGTACCTGTTACAACGTTACAGTTGTTGTATCATCGAGCGTTTTGGTATGCCTCTGTGTTACAACTGGCACCACCAGTTACATCGAGGGTCTTGGTATGCCTTCACTGTGTTACAACTGGCATCAATTGTTACAGTTGTTACATCGAGGTTCTTGGTATGCCTTCACGGTGTTACAACTGGCACCACCTGTTACGGTTTCAGTTGTTATAACATCGAGGGTGGATATGTCTTGGGTCATTTTACATAGGTGAGAATTGGAGCCCAATGGGCCGTTTATCTTTATTGTATGCCCGATAGTGTAAAACACCCATGACGGTTTGCAATAAGGTTAATTTCAACGTTGGTCATACCATGGTTCGTAAACGACGTGTGGGAAGGAGTGTAGAACACTGTGATTACGCCATGTAATAAGTTGCTATATTACTAGTGCCATCTGGTGGTCATCGCAAGAACGTGCCGAGAGAGGTCGGGTTAGGCTGATGGCAAGAGTAAGACAACACGTTACCGCGAAGATGCTACGATCAAGTTTTATCAAAGTGGGCAAAAAGTGAGGAAAAGAGAAGAAAGTTTTATTGGTTGTTTGCGCCTGCTGTTGTCAGCTAGCGCTTCCTAGCGGTGATTTTCTCATTTCAAGTCTTGTGACGTCAGCTTGCTCATGGAAGGAACTAAAACCTTAGAGCCAATCACGTGACAAGTTTAGCTGGACCTGCAGTCGATGCAATCTAAGCCTCGGAAAACAATATAAGTGTCTGTTGGGTGAGGGATGGGTCGTACGCAGGCAGTGGAGGGGGGGTGGGTATAGCTACGAGGGCGCAAAGAGTGATGGAGGATATTGTCTTCTGTTATTAATTTAATTTTGATCTATATCCGTATTTGATTTCCGTATAGGTATTGCTAAACAATCTTAAAGCTAAAATAATAGCCAGCATCTAAGAGGCTATGAGGAAGCCTTGGCTAACATATGCGACGGTTGCGTGCGATGAGTATACCGCATTGTCTTTGCAGGCACTCAGTGACATAATTTATTATTACATTTATTCTTAAGCATTATAATTTTGTTGGTGCTTTGTGTATTGGTCAAAACCAGTGTCAACATGACTTGATACATACATATGCCAACCCCCATTCACTTTTGTAGTAAATGGAAATGATTAATAAATAAATGAAATTAAGTATTGCTGTGTGTTTTGTCCTACCCTTAAGAACTAACATTAGTATTGATTTTGATTTGTACTAAGTTATATACAAAAAAAGTAATAATATTACATGAAAATTTTTTTTTAAACAACGCTTATATTTAAATGCACTTAAAAGTAAAAAATAAATTTTTGCCCAACAAATTTTTGCCTCACTCGGAAAATAAAAGCGTTGGGCGCTTTTCCTGCATAAACAGCAGAATACTGCAATCTATGTCAATACCGAAAGCGCCCAACGCTTTTATTTTCCGAGTGAGGCAAAATTTGTTGGGCGAAAATTTCTTTTTTACTTTTTAGTGCATTTAAATATAAGCGTTGTTTTTTTAAAAAAATATTTTTTCATGTAATATTATTTTATACTTTTTAGTCTTAAAGAATCTTGCAATCGAATATATATCGAATATCGATTAATTAATTATGATAGTTTAATTGATTATTTAGTAACTATGACAATTGATTCATGTATTGTCATTAAGAATACGTCTGTGTGAAAACTTACAGCTCAATTCGACGTTCGAAAGTGGGTGTTTTATCGATTCCCATATAAAACATCAATTAATTAATTATGATGGCTTAATTCATTATTTAGTAAATATGACAATTGACTCGTGTATTGTTATTAAGAATTGGTCTGTGTGAAAACTTTCAACTCGATTGGACGTTGGGTAGTAGGTTAAACATCGATTTCCTTATAAAACATTAATTTATTAATTATGATGAATTAATTGACAATTTAGTAAATATGACAGTTGATTCATGTATTGTCATTAGAAATACGTCTGTGTAAAAAATTTCAGCTTGATCGGACATCTAGAAGTAGGTGGAATATCGATTCAAAGATTCCGTCCAGACAAACAAGGCAAGCTAATATAAGCGTTGTAATAATAATAATAAAATAAAAACATTCCAGACAGATACACACACAGTACTAACAACACATTCTTTCGTTTGACATTCATTCTTAATTCAAAGCTTTCAACTCCAAGCTCAATAGTTTACTTAATTTTTATTTGAACAGCAGTTGATTAAAAACTGTTTTAAGCAATATTATTTTCTTTATTCATTTACGATGAATCTGTAAAATATTGTCATATATTTAAAGAAAATGTTCGAAATGCATTTGTATATTTAAGTACCAGCTTCGTGTCTGCATGTTTTAGGGTTAGTCACATCCCGGAATTATCGCCTCCAGATATTCAGTGACAAAGATTCACCGCTTACTCGACATTCAAACCTGGTGGAGGGGGGGGGGCGGGGGAGGGGGGGGGGGGGGGGGGGGGTGGAGACTCGACGGCTTGACGGAACGGAACTCCCCAATTCCATACGATTTGATAGCCAAGAGTTTAAAACGAGGTCGAAAACCGCGTGAAAGTGAAAAAATACATGATGGCGACGACGTTTGTCGTTGCCAAAAGGTTTTCTCATCATCTAGCGCCGAACACAGAAGTTAATGTTATAATATAGTACTTAAAAACATAAATACATTATTACATACGAAAGTATTCATAGATTGTATTCTTCGTTTCAACGCTACATTTACGAAAACATACTTTTTACTGTGCTTTTCCTATTGCTTAGCGATATGTGCTTTAGGCGATAATTTTGTAACATTTATTTTATACAGAAACACCTCCTATTTATGATGACAATAAAAAAATCAGTTTTGATTTTCTTCAAAGTGCTGATGTGGTTTTTGTTAGCAGGAAAAGGGAGCAATTATTTGATCTTGTTGCTAGGACCTGCAAGTTAGACCTACCCGCCTGGCATTGTATGCTAGTTTAAAACGTTGGTTCTAACTTTCAAGGAAGTTACTATGAATAAATGCTGCCGGTAACTCTACCTGCTCCTGTTTTGCATAATATAGCCTTCCTTGTATTCTTGTGTTAGCGCGGCATTGTTATGGTAATAGCGTGGAGCGCCCTGGTACAAGGCAATGCCAATTCGAAAGAAGCTAATTAAATTTTATCTGGAATTTCAAATTGAAAATAGTTTCGTAAAGTTTACCCCATCTTGGCTGTGGAAAGAAGCAGCCGTCGGTTCTGAGTTATCTGATGTAAACAGAGACGCCGTCATCGGGGTATCAGCGTAACTTGGGTGAACATATCGAGTTGGCTCCGGGCTGGAGTTGGAACGCGGTGAGGAACATCATAGTATTATTATTACTACAGTAATAGGCAACCTCGCGGTGTTTCTTAGAATGTGTAATTTTGATCTTCCGCTCGAGATTGTGTTTCTTCATATAAAGTATTTTGTTTGTGGAATGTTGAACGAGTTTGTGATTATCTTTAGGAATTAAATGTGTATCCAAACATAGCACGAGATATTCTGTCACACTCGAAATTATAAACTATTTACACATTATTCGTACTGTATTAATTCTATTGACCAGGATTGTTACTGTTTTAAAAACGTCTAGATGCGATATTGTGCTGTAGTTTTGAATAAGATAGGGAGTAGCTTTATTCGCAGGTATTTGTGACTTGTAGTTAAATGCACTTTCAAGTTCACCGCACAAATTTGCTAATAGTACCATTATAGTACGAATAGTACCATACGAAATAATAGGGGACTATGCAAAATTAAAACATCACCTGAGAAATATAAACTAAATCATCATATTTTTTTAAAAATATATTTGATAAAAAGACTTTTTTGGGTTAAAATTCAACTAAAGTTTATTTATAAACAATATTTAATAATATGCCGTTTTTAATATAACAGTGTGTTTGTATGCTATTTCAAGTAACATTATTAAATATTATATCAATATAACCTTTTCAGAATTATTAAAGTATGGTTAACAAAAGTATTAATAAGTTATGAATGACTAGAATGTATAAGGCTTACATTTAATAAGTAATAACCAGTGTTGTGACTAGATAATTTATTTTTTATCTAGATAAAGATAAAGATAATTCCCCAAAAAATTATCTAGATAAGATAAAAGATAAGGTTTAAAATTTTTTATCTAGATAATAGATAAAAGATTAAAATAATTATCTAGATAATTTTGAAAAGATAAAAGATAATAATGATATTATTGAGTTATTGACATGTTTCTTAAAAAGCAATATTTACTAATTTTTTTTCCATATCTATCATGTGGATGGATTTTAAGGATGGGATAGTTAGGTTTAAAGTTATGAGAGAATAGAGATACAGGACTAAGGATATTCAAAATTTCAAACTTTATCGTAAAAAATCAGTAGAAGATTCATTACTATTAGGGTCTGTCCAGGAAAATGACTTAAGTTTTCAAAATGCAAAATTCAATTAATTTAAACATGCTCGGTGTCAAATTTAAGATAAAGTCTCCCAAACACAAATTTTTAGAAGTAAAAATTATACTTCTAAAAATTAGTGTTTACAAATTGCCGCCATTTTAAAAAAAGGGGAAAACCTGTAGAAGTATTTTTCATTTTGAAAAATGATATATTTTATTATTATTTTGTATCTATATTTTGGTACAACATTTTATCTATTTTTTTTTATCTAAAAACTTAAAATTTTAGATAAGATAATCTGTATTTTTATCTAGATAAAAGATAAAGATAACACCAAAAAATTTAGCTAGATAAAGATAATAGATAACAGATTTTATCTAGATACGTTATCTAGATAATTTTATCTAGATAAGTCACAACACTGGTAATAACTAGTATATAGCTTTGAATCTAGACAGACAAATGTTTAATAGAAATCATGATGATCTAGAGTTTATATTTCGATGGTAAAGGAGGGATAAATGCTAAGAATTAACTGGACTACATCCAGTTGCCACAGGCAAATCACAGTTGACCAGCACAACTCACAAGACTGAAAACATAATTAAGAGCGTTATTTGAGGTAGGAAGCCACAAATTGAATTAAATTATGTTTTATTATGTGTTGTCTACTCATAATAGTGATCTTTAATGAATAAAACAAAATGAGAATTTGATGAGAATTATGAAAAGTTTATTACAGTGAATACTGCACTAGTTCTGCTATATAAACCATAGCTATAAACCATATTTAGATGTATGCACAGGCGCGCGTTAAAGACTCACTGAGCAATCAATTTAGCGTAACGTCAATATTAAATTAAACATTCCAAACAAAGTTAAACTAATGACAAATTATTTAAAATAATTATTCCATGGAACAAACTCCAATTTGTTTTTTGCTGAACTAGCACCGAAACTAAGCCGGCCTTCTCGTTGGTATAACGTAAACCATTGTGAGCTACCCAGAACCAACCATATAGGCTACCCTGCCATCAACAGCTGTCAACTGCACCCCACGCCCTTGATAACGCCTCATCAACACAGAATTACATATAATTGTAAACTCAATATACCCCTGATACCGAGGCCATTGTTGCGTTTAGCAAAATGTTTGCTGTCATTGACAGAGCTATTACGAGTCGATTGCCCAACCAAAACAAACAGTTCTCGTGCTCGTACATGGATTAGTCGATAACGTTATTCCAATCCTTGCCAGTTTGATACACACGGTTCAAATTGTCGACTAAACACTAATTGTGTAGTGTGGAATATGGGTACAGCGTTACGAAAACAATAGGTAACTGTTTCTAAAACACAGTGGTCGAGCTACAGTGAATAACAATAGTGACACTGTTGTAGGTGGTGTCATAGTTAGGATTTTCTGTATTTAAAACAATTATGGATATTATAATTATCATAAAAGGGTAGATGTTAATGTTGTGTTTCATTAAGTTAATTGAAAATATTTTTAGAAAAGTAGAATTCCCACCATTCTCTGTCTTAAGCAGTAGAAGTTTTAAGATGTATTGGCCATCAACTAATTACTCTTAAACTAATAGTAGGATTATTATAAGTCTTTACTTAATTTTAGAGGGATGTCATATCTATGCATAGTATCAAGTTCATTTTTAACCAACCTATTCAAAAATAATGTACCCATTTTTAAACAGCTTCTCGGCCGTATTATTTCGCCGAACATTTTCGACGAAAGTAATTTATTTGCAAAATTCAAACAAGATTATATTATTTTTGAGCAAGCTTGTCATAAATGAACTTATAATACCATCCGTAGATATATTCCTCTGCAACTAGGTAAATTTTCATAATTATCCTATTATTTGTTTAAGAGAAATTAGTTGACAAAAAAACATCAAAACTACTTCCGAACGCTCTTGAGACAAAGAAATTGAATACACATTGAAATAATAATAATATGCAATACATAATAGTTTCTTTACTGACTGATAATGCACATGATTACAAATTAGTGTATATATTTTATTACCCGTGTGTATCTGTTTTGCTATGAATGAGGTGGGATGATAGAAACAGTCAAAAATGTTTCCCCAACCAAAGTTAATCTTTATGAATAATGCAGGGTTTCTTATAAAAACATGTAATATTGATTCAATGAAAATCAAATCCATGGTTTGTGGATGACATTGGGGACAATGGATGTCCACTCTACCGATTAATTCAATTAATTGATTATACCTGTGCATTATACAAACACAGTATACAGATCAATTTATGTGATTTTGTTTAGCTCTCTTTTCAAAGTAATGAAAATTTCATTTCTTCTCAATCACTTATAATTATGTTAAGTAATTATTATATATTTAGTATAATATAAAATGGAAATGTATGCGTTCTTCCAGGCTTTCCGTTCATTTCTTAGTAATCAATCGAATTCCCTATGACTATGACGAGCCTACTCGTAATATAATTCTCACGACTCGACACGACGAGTGCCATCGAAAAATATTCAAATAATATGCTATTATTCTTGTGTTTGTGTTGTGTTGTTTTGTGTTGGAGGATTCAAAAGCTTTGTAAATAGTCTGAAACAAGTAAAACAAAACAAAATCTATGTATTGTAACGCAACTGATTTGGCATGAATACAATATGTGTAGGGTCTACCACGGACGCACTTGAAACAGCTCTCTGACCGAGCACAGCGCATTGAGCGGCGTATACGCGTGATATACGTACCGTAGCTCAATTCCAACATGTACTTTGTTCAGTGTAAAACAGTTGTTTTCAAACGTCGTGTCATTTAACACACATTAGGTTTACAAGTCATAAATCTCTTTATGGGCTTACATTAAGCCACACGTGAACCTTCATATACCTACCCGACAATGCACAGTTTGAGCACTAGTATGTTTTCCGTGGAATTTCATTTAAATTAATGGAATGTTAATGCAGAATTACGGCGGGAATAACTTTCAGCAGTAAACATTTAAACGTGGGTCGATCTTCGTTGTGAACGGGGAAGTATTGCAGACGATGACTTTATGCTTCCCCGACGGAAATATTCCGAGCCAGACGGTGGAAACCAGTGGACTTTTCAATGTAGCTTAATGCACTGAGATGTTACTTATAATGGTAATTACCATTATAAAACAGAGGTGTATAATCAAAGTTGATGAAACAGGTAAATTACGTTGTAAACTATACCCACCGCAAATGCTCTGCGAGGATGCTTTTCTAAAGCTAAAGACCCAGCCACAATTGTCGGTATCGGGATCGCAATCGTACATTTTCTCGAGAAAATGTCATAATAACGGGATTACGATTGTATTGAAAACAGCGCCATACGAACCACGTAAGTTTTTTTTAAAAGTTTTTTCAACTTTTTCACGATTCCCAGATTGCGAATGCAATTCCCATACTGAAAATTTTAGTTCTTGAACTGTTTAATTGAAATTTTGTCGTTAGTTTCGGTGTAGAAGACATGACCAACATTAATCTATATTCTGTTTGGTCGTATTCAGGTTTGGTTCTTGATCAATTCGCCTCACTCGAACACCAATTTGGGTCCAAAATCTATTCGGAAACGTGTTTTAACATCCATTTATATAATTGAAAACCCATTATTGTCTATAAGAATACGGAAATAATGATACTTAAATGGGATTTTGCTCGGGATTTAGGGATGATTTGTTTAAAATAACAATTTAAAAAATCTTATGTTCACTTTATCAAATGTATCTTGACTGTGTGAATCCATTTAATACCGTTATATTTGGAGATCACGTACCTATTGTGTGTGTGTGTGGTGTTACCAACATGTAAGTATAATAGTGTACATAATATGTGCGAATTAAGATCACACATTCTCTCTTTAATCCACTGTTTTTATTTTTCTTGGAATCTTTCAAAGAAAGAATGCACACGTAATTTAACCTAACTGCAATTGTGGGATGGATTTGAAGTCGTTTTAATTCAATGACAATAGCACATTATATGATAGAACGTATAAAATGGTTTTTGTGGGAGGATATCGAAGATGATATCAAATGGCAACAGCTGTATAGCACCAACAACTTATAACTATCAAATTCTTATGCGTGAAGAAATAGGTTCATCGTACAGCACACCAACCAACCCCCCCCCCCCCCCCCCAAATCGACTCTGTAATCCTCTAAACTAGAGTAAGCTGGTGGTCTAGTTTGTACAATGTATATATATATATATATAATCATTACGCCTATGTTATTCTCGCACTCGACTCGAAATCCCAATGACAGTTCTGTCGTGACTTTGTGCTATCACTATAGAAAACTTTGAAACATTTTGTTTTGTTTTGCAAAATGGTTAATGAACCCTAATTTTTAGATTAATGACACAAATATACCTCGTGTTTACTCTCACATTACATCATTAGTTAGTACGGACGTTTTACTTAAAAAATAATCTGAAAACGAAATTTATGCAAAGTATACTATACAAGAATCGTGTAGTTCGTTAATCTGGATGTCGTTAATGCTCGCGGCACATAGCGTGATTGTCAAGTGACTTGTTGACATGAGCGTGCAAAGTGTTGGTGACATGAGCGACATGGAGAGCCAACAACACATGCAGCTCTCAACACCCTCGTATACATAGTAGGCTCGCTGCTACGGGGTCAGCTAACAACACATGCAGCTCTCAACACCCTCGTCTACATAGTAGGCTCGCTGCTACGGGGTCAGCTAACAACACATGCAGCACTCAACACCCTCGTATACATAGTAGGCTCGCTGCTACGGGGTCAGCTAACAACACATGCAGCTCTCAACACCCTCGTATACATAGTGGGCTCGCTGCTACGGGGTCAGCTAACAACACATGCAGCTCTCAACACCCTCGTCTACATAGTAGGCTCGCTGCTACGGGGTCAGCCAACAACACATGCAGCTCTCAACACCCTCGTCTACATAGTAGGCTCGCTGCTACGGGGTCAGCTAACAACACATGCAGCTCTCAACTCCCTCGTATACATAGTAGGCTCGCTGCTACGGGGTCAGCTACAACACATGCAGCTCTCAACACCGTCGTATACATAGTAGGCTCGCTGCTACGGGGTCAGCTAACAACACATGCAGCACTCAACACCCTCGTCTACATAGTAGGCTCGCTGCTACGGGGTCAGCTAACAACACATGCAGCTCTCAACACCCTCGTATACATAGTGGGCTCGCTGCTATGGGGTCAGCTAACAACACATGCAGCTCTCAACACCCTCGTATACATAGTGGGCTCGCTGCTACGGGGACAGCTAACAACACATGCAGCTCTCAACACCCTCGTAAACATAGTGGGCTCGCTGCTACGGGGTCAGCTAACAACACATGCAGCTCTCAACACCCTCGTATACATAGTGGGCTCGCTGCTACGGGGTCAGCTAACAACACATGCAGCTCTCAACACCCTCGTATACATAGTGGGCTCGCTGCTACGAGGTCAGCTAACAACACATGCAGCTCTCAACACCCTCGTATACATAGTGGGCTCGCTGCTACGGGGTCAGCTAACAACACATGCAGCTCTCAACACCCTCGTATACATAGTGGGCTCGCTGCTACGGGGTCAGCTTACAACACATGCAGCTCTCAACACCCTCGTATACATAGTGGGCTCGCTGCTACGGGGTCAGCTAACAACACATGCAGCTCTCAACACCCTCGTCTACATAGTAGGCTCGCTGCTACGGGGTCAGCTAACAACACATGCAGCTCTCAACACCCTCGTATACATAGTAGGCTCGCTGCTACGGGGTCAGCTAACAACACATGCAGCTCTCAACACCCTCGTATACATAGTAGGCTCGCTGCTACGGTGTCAGCTACAACACATGCAGCTCTCAACACCCTCGTATACATAGTGGGCTCGCTGCTACGGGGTCAGCTAACAACACATGCAGCTCTCAACACCCTCGTATACATAGTAGGCTCGCTGCTACGGGGTCAGCTAACAACACATGCAGCTCTCAACACCCTCGTATACATAGTGGGCTCGCTGCTACGGGGTCAGCTAACAACACATACAGCTCTCAACACCCTCGTATACATAGTGGGCTCGCTGCTACGGGGTCAGCTAACAACACATGCAGCTCTCAACACCCTCGTATACATAGTAGGCTCGCTGCTACGAGGTCAGCTAACAACACAACACATGCAGCTCTCAACACCCTCGTATACATAGTGGGCTCGCTGCTACGGTGTCAGCTACAACACATGCAGCTCTCAACACCCTCGTATACATAGTAGGCTCGCTGCTACGGGGTCAGCTAACAACACATGCAGCTCTCAACACCCTCGTATACATAGTAGGCTCGCTGCTACGGGGTCAGCTAACAACACATGCAGCTCTCAACACCCTCGTATACATAGTGGGCTCGCTGCTACGGGGTCAGCTAACAACACATGCAGCTCTCAACACCCTCGTATACATAGTAGGCTCGCTGCTACGAGGTCAGCTAACAACACATGCAGCTCTCAACACCCTCGTATACATAGTAGGCTCGCTGCTACGGGGTCAGCTAACAACACATGCAGCTCTCAACACCCTCGTATACATAGTAGGCTCGCTGCTACGGGGTCAGCTAACAACACATGCAGCTCTCAACACCCTCGTATACATAGTAGGCTCGCTGCTACGGGGTCAGCTAACAACACATGCAGCTCTCAACACCCTCGTATACATAGTAGGCTCGCTGCTACGGGGTCAGCTAACAACACATGCAGCTCTCAACACCCTCGTATACATAGTAGGCTCGCTGCTACGGGGTCAGCTAACAACACATGCAGCTCTCAACACCCTCGTATACATAGTGGGCTCGCTGCTACGGGGTCAGCTAACAACACATGCAGCTCTCAACACCCTCGTATACATAGTGGGCTCGCTGCTACGGGGTCAGCTAACAACACATGCAGCTCTCAACACCCTCGTATACATAGTAGGCTCGCTGCTACGGGGTCAGCTAACAACACATGCAGCTCTCAACACCCTCGTATACATAGTAGGCTCGCTGCTACGGGGTCAGCTAACAACACATGCAGCTCTCAACACCCTCGTATACATAGTAGGCTCGCTGCTACGGGGTCAGCTAACAACACATGCAGCTCTCAACACCCTCGTATACATAGTAGGCTCGCTGCTACGGGGTCAGCTAACAACACATGCAGCTCTCAACACCCTCGTATACATAGTAGGCTCGCTGCTACGGGGTCAGCTAACAACACATGCAGCTCTCAACACCCTCGTATACATAGTAGGCTCGCTGCTACGGGGTCAGCTAACAACACATGCAGCTCTCAACACCCTCGTATACATAGTGGGCTCGCTGCTACGGGGTCAGCTAACAACACATGCAGCTCTCAACACCCTCGTATACATAGTAGGCTCGCTGCTACGGGGTCAGCTAACAACACATGCAGCTCTCAACACCCTCGTATACATAGTGGGCTCGCTGCTACGGGGTCAGCTAACAACACATGCAGCTCTCAACACCCTCGTATACATAGTAGGCTCGCTGCTACGGGGTCAGCTAACAACACATGCAGCTCTCAACACCCTCGTATACATAGTAGGCTCGCTGCTACGGGGTCAGCTAACAACACATGCAGCTCTCAACTCCCTCGTATACATAGTAGGCTCGCTGCTACGGGGTCAGCTAACAACACATGCAGCTCTCAACACCCTCGTATACATAGTGGGCTCGCTGCTACGGGGTCAGCTAACAACACATGCAGCTCTCAACACCCTCGTATACATAGTAGGCTCGCTGCTACGGGGTCAGCTAACAACACATGCAGCTCTCAACACCCTCGTATACATAGTAGGCTCGCTGCTACGGGGTCAGCTAACAACACATGCAGCTCTCAACACCCTCGTATACATAGTGGGCTCGCTGCTACGGGGTCAGCTAACAACACATGCAGCTCTCAACACCCTCGTATACATAGTAGGCTCGCTGCTACGGGGTCAGCTAACAACACATGCAGCTCTCAACACCCTCGTATACATAGTGGGCTCGCTGCTACGGGGTCAGCTAACAACACATGCAGCTCTCAACACCCTCGTTTACATAGTGGGCTCGCTGCTACGGGGTCAGCTAACAACACATGCAGCTCTCAACACCCTCGTATACATAGTAGGCTCGCTGCTACGGGGTCAGCTAACAACACATGCAGCTCTCAACACCCTCGTATACATAGTGGGCTCGCTGCTACGAGGTCAGCTAACAACACATGCAGCTCTCAACACCCTCGTATACATAGTAGGCTCGCTGCTACGGGGTCAGCTAACAACACATGCAGCTCTCAACACCCTCGTATACATAGTAGGCTCGCTGCTACGGGGTCAGCTAACAACACATGCAGCTCTCAACACCCTCGTATACACAGTAGGCTCGCTGCTACGGGGTCAGCTAACAACACATGCAGCTCTCAACACCCTCGTATACATAGTGGGCTCGCTGCTACGGGGTCAGCTAACAACACATGCAGCTCTCAACACCCTCGTATACATAGTAGGCTCGCTGCTACGGGGTCAGCTAACAACACATGCAGCTCTCAACACCCTCGTATACATAGTAGGCTCGCTGCTACGGGGTCAGCTAACAACACATGCAGCTCTCAACACCCTCGTATACATAGTGGGCTCGCTGCTACGGGGTCAGCTAACAACACATGCAGCTCTCAACACCCTCGTATACATAGTAGGCTCGCTGCTACGGTGTCAGCTAACAACACATGCAGCTCTCAACACCCTCGTATACATAGTAGGCTCGCTGCTACGGGGTCAGCTAACAACACATGCAGCTCTCAACACCCTCGTATACATAGTGGGCTCGCTGCTTCGGGGTCAGCTAACAACACATGCAGCTCTCAACACCCTCGTATACATAGTAGGCTCGCTGCTACGGGGTCAGCTAACAACACATGCAGCTCTCAACACCCTCGTATACATAGTAGGCTCGCTGCTACGGGGTCAGCTAACAACACATGCAGCTCTCAACACCCTCGTATACATAGTAGGCTCGCTGCTACGGTGTCAGCTAACAACACATGCAGCTCTCAACACCCTCGTATACATAGTAGGCTCGCTGCTACGGGGTCAGCTAACAACACATGCAGCTCTCAACACCCTCGTATACATAGTAGGCTCGCTGCTACGGGGTCAGCTAACAACACATGCAGCTCTCAACACCCTCGTATACATAGTAGGATCGCTGCTACGGGGTCAGCTAACAACACATGCAGCTCTCAACACCCTCGTATACATAGTAGGCTCGCTGCTACGAGGTCAGCTAACAACACATGCAGCTCTCAACACCCTCGTATACATAGTAGGCTCGCTGCTACGAGGTCAGCTAACAACACATGCAGCTCTCAACACCCTCGTATACATAGTAGGCTCGCTGCTACGGGGTCAGCTAACAACACATGCAGCTCTCAACACCCTCGTATACATAGTAGGCTCGCTGCTACGGGGTCAGCTAACAACACATGCAGCTCTCAACACCCTCGTATACATAGCGGGCTCGCTGCTACGGGGTCAGCTAACAACACATGCAGCTCTCAACACCCTCGTATACATAGTAGGATCGCTGCTACGGGGTCAGCTAACAACACATGCAGCTCTCAACACCCTCGTATACATAGTAGGCTCGCTGCTACGGGGTCAGCTAACAACACATGCAGCTCTCAACACCCTCGTATACATAGTGGGCTCGCTGCTACGGGGTCAGCTAACAACACATGCAGCTCTCAACACCCTCGTATACATAGTAGGCTCGCTGCTACGGGGTCAGCTAACAACACATGCAGCTCTCAACACCCTCGTATACATAGTGGGCTCGCTGCTACGGGGTCAGCTAACAACACATGCAGCTCTCAACACCCTCGTATACATAGTAGGCTCGCTGCTACGGGGTCAGCTAACAACACATGCAGCTCTCAACACCCTCGTATACATAGCGGGCTCGCTGCTACGGGGTCAGCTAACAACACATGCAGCTCTCAACACCCTCGTATACATAGTAGGCTCGCTGCTACGGGGTCAGCTAACAACACATGCAGCTCTCAACACCCTCGTATACATAGTAGGCTCGCTGCTACGGGGTCAGCTAACAACACATGCAGCTCTCAACACCCTCGTATACATAGTAGGCTCGCTGCTACGGGGTCAGCTAACAACACATGCAGCTCTCAACACCCTCGTATACATAGTAGGCTCGCTGCTACGAGGTCAGCTAACAACACATGCAGCTCTCAACACCCTCGTATACATAGTGGGCTCGCTGCTACGGTGTCAGCTAACAACACATGCAGCTCTCAACACCCTCGTATACATAGTAGGCTCGCTGCTACGGGGTCAGCCAACAACACATGCAGCTCTCAACACCCTCGTATACATAGTGGGCTCGCTGCTACGGTGTCAGCTTACAACACATGCAGCTCTCAACACCCTCGTTTACATAGTGGGCTCGCTGCTACGGGGTCAGCTAACAACACATGCAGCTCTCAACACCCTCGTATACATAGTGGGCTCGCTGCTACGGTGTCAGCTAACAACACATGCAGCTCTCAACACCCTCGTATACATAGTAGGCTCGCTGCTACGGGGTCAGCTAACAACACATGCAGCTCTCAACACCCTCGTATACATAGTAGGCTCGCTGCTACGGGGTCAGCTAACAACACATGCAGCTCTCAACACCCTCGTTTACATAGTGGGCTCGCTGCTACGGGGTCAGCTAACAACACATGCAGCTCTCAACACCCTCGTATACATAGTGGGCTCGCTGCTACGGTGTCAGCTAACAACACATGCAGCTCTCAACACCCTCGTATACATAGTAGGCTCGCTGCTACGGGGTCAGCTAACAACACATGCAGCTCTCAACACCCTCGTATACATAGTGGGCTCGCTGCTACGGGGTCAGCTAACAACACATGCAGCTCTCAACACCCTCGTATACATAGTGGGCTCGCTGCTACGGTGTCAGCTAACAACACATGCAGCTCTCAACACCCTCGTATACATAGTAGGCTCGCTGCTACGGGGTCAGCTAACAACACATGCAGCTCTCAACACCCTCGTATACATAGTGGGCTCGCTGCTACGGGGTCAGCTAACAACACATGCAGCTCTCAACACCCTCGTATACATAGTAGGCTCGCTGCTACGGGGTCATCTTACAACACATGCAGCTCTCAACACCCTCGTATACATAGTAGGCTCGCTGCTACGGGGTCAGCTAACAACACATGCAGCTCTCAACACCCTCGTATACATAGTAGGCTCGCTGCTACGAGGTCAGCTAACAACACATGCAGCTCTCAACACCCTCGTATACATAGTAGGCTCGCTGCTACGAGGTCAGCTAACAACACATGCAGCTCTCAACACCCTCGTATACATAGTAGGCTCGCTGCTACGGGGTCAGCTAACAACACATGCAGCTCTCAACACCCTCGTATACATAGTAGGCTCGCTGCTACGGGGTCAGCTAACAACACATGCAGCTCTCAACACCCTCGTATACATAGTAGGCTCGCTGCTACGGGGTCAGCTAACAACACATGCAGCTCTCAACACCCTCGTATACATAGTAGGCTCGCTGCTACGGGGTCAGCTACAACACATGCAGCTCTCAACACCCTCGTCTACATAGTAGGCTCGCTGCTACGGGGTCAGCTACAACACATGCAGCTCTCAACACCCTCGTATACATAGTAGGCTCGCTGCTACGGGGTCAGCTACAACACATGCAGCTCTCAACACCCTCGTCTACATAGTAGGCTCGCTGCTACGGGGTCAGCTAACAACACATGCAGCTCTCAACACCCTCGTATACATAGTAGGCTCGCTGCTACGGGGTCAGCTACAACACATGCAGCTCTCAACACCCTCGTCTACATAGTAGGCTCGCTGCTACGGGGTCAGCTAACAACACATGCAGCTCTCAACACCCTCGTATACATAGTGGGCTCGCTGCTACGGGGTCAGCCAACAACACATGCAGCTCTCAACACCCTCGTATACATAGTGGGCTCGCTGCTACGGGGTCAGCCAACAACACATGCAGCTCTCAACACCCTCGTATACATAGTGGGCTCGCTGCTACGGTGTCAGCTAACAACACATGCAGCTCTCAACACCCTCGTATACATAGTAGGCTCGCTGCTACGGGGTCAGCTAACAACACATGCAGCTCTCAACACCCTCGTATACATAGTGGGCTCGCTGCTACGGGGTCATCTAACAACACATGCAGCTCTCAACACCCTCGTATACATAGTGGGCTCGCTGCTACGGGGTCAGCAACAACACAACACATGCAGCTCTCAACACCCTCGTATACATAGTAGGCTCGCTGCTACGGGGTCATCTAACAACACATGCAGCTCTCAACACCCTCGTATACATAGTGGGCTCGCTGCTACGGGGTCAGCAACAACACAACACATGCAGCTCTCAACACCCTCGTATACATAGTGGGCTCGCTGCTACGGGGTCATCTAACAACACATGCAGCTCTCAACACCCTCGTATACATAGTGGGCTCGCTGCTACGGGGTCAGCAACAACACAACACATGCAGCTCTCAACACCCTCGTATACATAGTAGGCTCGCTGCTACGGGGTCAGCTAACAACACATGCAGCTCTCAACACCCTCGTATACATAGTGGGCTCGCTGCTACGGGGTCAGCTAACAACACATGCAGCTCTCAGCACCCTCGTATACATAGTGGGCTCGCTGCTACGGGGTCAGCCAACAACACATGCAGCTCTCAACACCCTCGTATACATAGTGGGCTCGCTGCTACGGGGTCAGCTAACAACACATACAGCTCTCAACACCCTCGTATACATAGTGGGCTCGCTGCTACGGGGTCAGCTAACAACACATGCAGCTCTCAACACCCTCGTATACATAGTGGGCTCGCTGCTACGGGGTCAGCTAACAACACATGCAGCTCTCAACACCCTCGTATACATAGTGGGCTCGCTGCTACGGGGTCAGCTAACAACACATACAGCTCTCAACACCCTCGTATACATAGTGGGCTCGCTGCTACGAGGTCAGCTAACAACACATGCAGCTCTCAACACCCTCGTTTACATAGTGGGCTCGCTGCTACGGGGTCAGCTAACAACACATGCAGCTCTCAACACCCTCGTATACATAGTGGGCTCGCTGCTACGGGGTCAGCTAACAACACATGCAGCTCTCAACACCCTCGTATACATAGTGGGCTCGCTGCTACGGGGTCAGCTAACAACACATGCAGCTCTCAACACCCTCGTTTACATAGTGGGCTCGCTGCTACGGGGTCAGCTAACAACACATGCAGCTCTCAACACCCTCGTATACATAGTGGGCTCGCTGCTACGGTGTCAACTAACAACACATGCAGCTCTCAACACCCTCGTATACATAGTAGGCTCGCTGCTACGGGGTCAGCTAACAACACATGCAGCTCTCAACACCCTCGTATACATAGTGGGCTCGCTGCTACGGGGTCAGCTAACAACACATGCAGCTCTCAACACCCTCGTATACATAGTAGGCTCGCTGCTACGGTGTCAGCTAACAACACATGCAGCTCTCAACACCCTCGTATACATAGTGGGCTCGCTGCTACGGGGTCAGCTAACAACACATGCAGCTCTCAACACCCTCGTATACATAGTAGGCTCGCTGCTACGGTGTCAGCTAACAACACATGCAGCTCTCAACACCCTCGTATACATAGTGGGCTCGCTGCTACGGGGTCAGCTAACAACACATGCAGCTCTCAACACCCTCGTATACATAGTGGGCTCGCTGCTACGGGGTCAGCTAACAACACATGCAGCTCTCAACACCCTCGTAGACATAGTAGGCTCGCTGCTACGGGGTCAGCTAACAACACATGCAGCTCTCAACACCCTCGTATACATAGTGGGCTCGCTGCTACGGGGTCAGCAACAACACATGCAGCTCTCAACACCCTCGTATACATAGTAGGCTCGCTGCTACGGGGTCAGCTAACAACACATGCAGCTCTCAACACCCTCGTATACATAGTAGGCTCGCTGCTACGGGGTCAGCTAACAACACATGCAGCTCTCAACACCCTCGTATACATAGTGGGCTCGCTGCTACGGGGTCAGCTAACAACACATGCAGCTTTCAACACCCTCGTATACATAGTAGGCTCGCTGCTACGGGGTCAGCTAACAACACATACAGCTCTCAACACCCTCGTATACATAGTAGGCTCGCTGCTACGGGGTCAGCTAACAACACATACAGCTCTCAACACCCTCGTATACATAGTAGGCTCGCTGCTACGGGGTCAGCTAACAACACATGCAGCTCTCAACACCCTCGTATACATAGTGGGCTCGCTGCTACGGGGTCAGCTAACAACACATGCAGCTCTCAACACCCTCGTATACATAGTGGGCTCGCTGCTACGGGGTCAGCTTACAACACATGCAGCTCTCAACACCCTCGTATACATAGTAGGCTCGCTGCTACGGGGTCAGCTAACAACACATGCAGCTCTCAACACCCTCGTATACATAGTGGGCTCGCTGCTACGGGGTCAGCTAACAACACATGCAGCTCTCAACACCCTCGTATACATAGTGGGCTCGCTGCTACGGGGTCAGCTAACAACACATGCAGCTCTCAACACCCTCGTATACATAGTAGGCTCGCTGCTACGGGGTCAGCTACAACACATGCAGCTCTCAACACCCTCGTATACATAGTGGGCTCGCTGCTACGGGGTCAGCCAACAACACATGCAGCTCTCAACACCCTCGTATACATAGTGGGCTCGCTGCTACGAGGTCAGCTAACAACACATGCAGCTCTCAACACCCTCGTATACATAGTGGGCTCGCTGCTACGGGGTCAGCTAACAACACATGCAGCTCTCAACACCCTCGTATACATAGTAGGCTCGCTGCTACGGGGTCAGCTAACAACACATGCAGCTCTCAACACCCTCGTATACATAGCGGGCTCGCTGCTACGGGGTCAGCTAACAACACATGCAGCTCTCAACACCCTCGTATACATAGTGGGCTCGCTGCTACGAGGTCAGCTAACAACACATGCAGCTCTCAACACCCTCGTATACATAGCGGGCTCGCTGCTACGGGGTCAGCTAACAACACATGCAGCTCTCAACACCCTCGTATACATAGTGGGCTCGCTGCTACGAGGTCAGCTAACAACACATGCAGCTCTCAACACCCTCGTATACATAGTGGGCTCGCTGCTACGGGGTCAGCTAACAACACATGCAGCTCTCAACACCCTCGTATACATAGTAGGCTCGCTGCTACGGGGTCAGCTAACAACACATGCAGCTCTCAACACCCTCGTATACATAGTAGGCTCGCTGCTACGGGGTCAGCTAACAACACATGCAGCTCTCAACACCCTCGTATACATAGTAGGCTCGCTGCTACGGGGTCAGCTAACAACACATACAGCTCTCAACACCCTCGTATACATAGTAGGCTCGCTGCTACGGGGTCAGCTAACAACACATACAGCTCTCAACACCCTCGTATACATAGTAGGCTCGCTGCTACGGTGTCAGCTAACAACACATGCAGCTCTCAACACCCTCGTATACATAGTGGGCTCGCTGCTACGGGGTCAGCTAACAACACATACAGCTCTCAACACCCTCGTATACATAGTAGGCTCGCTGCTACGGGGTCAGCTAACAACACATGCAGCTCTCAACACCCTCGTATACATAGTAGGCTCGCTGCTACGGGGTCAGCTAACAACACATGCAGCTCTCAACACCCTCGTATACATAGTAGGCTCGCTGCTACGGGGTCAGCTAACAACACATGCAGCTCTCAACACCCTCGTATACATAGTAGGCTCGCTGCTACGGGGTCAGCTAACAACACATACAGCTCTCAACACCCTCGTATACATAGTAGGCTCGCTGCTACGGGGTCAGCTAACAACACATGCAGCTCTCAACACCCTCGTATACATAGTGGGCTCGCTGCTACGGTGTCAGCTACAACACATGCAGCTCTCAACACCCTCGTATACATAGTGGGCTCGCTGCTACGGGGTCAGCTAACAACACATGCAGCTCTCAACACCCTCGTATACATAGTAGGCTCGCTGCTACGAGGTCAGCTAACAACACATGCAGCTCTCAACACCCTCGTATACATAGTAGGCTCGCTGCTACGGGGTCAGCTAACAACACATACAGCTCTCAACACCCTCGTATACATAGTAGGCTCGCTGCTACGAGGTCAGCTAACAACACATGCAGCTCTCAACACCCTCGTATACATAGTAGGCTCGCTGCTACGGGGTCAGCTAACAACACATACAGCTCTCAACACCCTCGTATACATAGTAGGCTCGCTGCTACGGTGTCAGCTAACAACACATGCAGCTCTCAACACCCTCGTATACATAGTAGGCTCGCTGCTACGAGGTCAGCTAACAACACATGCAGCTCTCAACACCCTCGTATACATAGTAGGCTCGCTGCTACGGGGTCAGCTAACAACACATACAGCTCTCAACACCCTCGTATACATAGTAGGCTCGCTGCTACGGGGTCAGCTAACAACACATACAGCTCTCAACACCCTCGTATACATAGTGGGCTCGCTGCTACGGGGTCAGCTAACAACACATGCAGCTCTCAACACCCTCGTATACATAGTAGGCTCGCTGCTACGAGGTCAGCTAACAACACATGCAGCTCTCAACACCCTCGTATACATAGTAGGCTCGCTGCTACGGGGTCAGCTAACAACACATACAGCTCTCAACACCCTCGTATACATAGTAGGCTCGCTGCTACGAGGTCAGCTAACAACACATGCAGCTCTCAACACCCTCGTATACATAGTAGGCTCGCTGCTACGGGGTCAGCTAACAACACATACAGCTCTCAACACCCTCGTATACATAGTAGGCTCGCTGCTACGGTGTCAGCTAACAACACATGCAGCTCTCAACACCCTCGTATACATAGTAGGCTCGCTGCTACGAGGTCAGCTAACAACACATGCAGCTCTCAACACCCTCGTATACATAGTAGGCTCGCTGCTACGGGGTCAGCTAACAACACATGCAGCTCTCAACACCCTCGTATACATAGTAGGCTCGCTGCTACGGGCTCAGCTAACAACACATGCAGCTCTCAACACCCTCGTATACATAGTAGGCTCGCTGCTACGGGGTCAGCTAACAACACATGCAGCTCTCAACACCCTCGTATACATAGTAGGCTCGCTGCTACGGGGTCAGCTAACAACACATGCAGCTCTCAACACCCTCGTATACATAGTAGGCTCGCTGCTACGGGGTCAGCTAACAACACATGCAGCTCTCAACACCCTCGTATACATAGTAGGCTCGCTGCTACGGGCTCAGCTAACAACACATGCAGCTCTCAACACCCTCGTATACATAGTAGGCTCGCTGCTACGGGGTCAGCTAACAACACATACAGCTCTCAACACCCTCGTATACATAGTAGGCTCGCTGCTACGGGGTCAGCTAACAACACATGCAGCTCTCAACACCCTCGTATACATAGTAGGCTCGCTGCTACGGGGTCAGCTAACAACACATGCAGCTCTCAACACCCTCGTATACATAGTAGGCTCGCTGCTAGGGGTCAGCTAACAACACATGCAGCTCTCAACACCCTCGTATACATAGTAGGATCGCTGCTACGGGGTCAGCTAACAACACATGCAGCTCTCAACACCCTCGTATACATAGTAGGCTCGCTGCTACGGGGTCAGCCAACAACACATGCAGCTCTCAACACCCTCGTATACATAGTAGGCTCGCTGCTACGGGGTCAGCTAACAACACATGCAGCTCTCAACACCCTCGTATACATAGTAGGCTCGCTGCTACGGGGTCAGCTAACAACACATGCAGCTCTCAACACCCTCGTATACATAGTGGGCTCGCTGCTACGGTGTCAGCTAACAACACATGCAGCTCTCAACACCCTCGTATACATAGTGGGCTCGCTGCTACGGGGTCAGCTACAACACATGCAGCTCTCAACACCCTCGTATACATAGTAGGCTCGCTGCTACGGGGTCAGCTAACAACACATGCAGCTCTCAACACCCTCGTATACATAGTAGGCTCGCTGCTACGGGGTCAGCTAACAACACATGCAGCTCTCAACACCCTCGTATACATAGTAGGCTCGCTGCTACGGGGTCAGCTAACAACACATGCAGCTCTCAACACCCTCGTATACATAGTAGGCTCGCTGCTACGGGGTCAGCTACAACACATGCAGCTCTCAACACCCTCGTATACATAGTAGGCTCGCTGCTACGGGGTCAGCTACAACACATGCAGCTCTCAACACCCTCGTATACATAGTAGGCTCGCTGCTACGGGGTCAGCTAACAACACATGCAGCTCTCAACACCCTCGTATACATAGTAGGCTCGCTGCTACGGGGTCAGCTAACAACACATGCAGCTCTCAACACCCTCGTATACATAGTAGGCTCGCTGCTACGGGGTCAGCTAACAACACATGCAGCTCTCAACACCCTCGTATACATAGTAGGCTCGCTGCTACGGGGTCAGCTAACAACACATGCAGCTCTCAACACCCTCGTATACATAGTAGGCTCGCTGCTACGGGCTCAGCTAACAACACATGCAGCTCTCAACACCCTCGTATACATAGTAGGCTCGCTGCTACGGGGTCAGCTAACAACACATGCAGCTCTCAACACCCTCGTATACATAGTGGGCTCGCTGCTACGGGGTCAGCTAACAACACATGCAGCTCTCAACACCCTCGTATACATAGTGGGCTCGCTGCTACGGGGTCAGCTAACAACACATACAGCTCTCAACACCCTCGTATACATAGTGGGCTCGCTGCTACGGGGTCAGCTAACAACACATGCAGCTCTCAACACCCTCGTATACATAGTAGGCTCGCTGCTACGGGGTCAGCTAACAACACATGCAGCTCTCAACACCCTCGTATACATAGTAGGCTCGCTGCTACGGGGTCAGCTAACAACACATGCAGCTCTCAACACCCTCGTATACATAGTGGGCTCGCTGCTACGGGGTCAGCTAACAACACATGCAGCTCTCAACACCCTCGTATACATAGTGGGCTCGCTGCTACGGGGTCAGCTAACAACACATGCAGCTCTCAACACCCTCGTATACATAGTAGGCTCGCTGCTACGGGGTCAGCTAACAACACATGCAGCTCTCAACACCCTCGTATACATAGTGGGCTCGCTGCTACGGGGTCAGCTAACAACACATGCAGCTCTCAACACCCTCGTATACATAGTAGGCTCGCTGCTACGGGGTCAGCTAACAACACATGCAGCTCTCAACACCCTCGTATACATAGTGGGCTCGCTGCTACGGGGTCAGCTAACAACACATGCAGCTCTCAACACCCTCGTATACATAGTAGGCTCGCTGCTACGGGGTCAGCTAACAACACATGCAGCTCTCAACACCCTCGTATACATAGTGGGCTCGCTGCTACGGGGTCAGCTAACAACACATGCAGCTCTCAACACCCTCGTATACATAGTAGGCTCGCTGCTACGGGGTCAGCTACAACACATGCAGCTCTCAACACCCTCGTATACATAGTAGGCTCGCTGCTACGGGGTCAGCCAACAACACATGCAGCTCTCAACACCCTCGTATACATAGTAGGATCGCTGCTACGGGGTCAGCTAACAACACATGCAGCTCTCAACACCCTCGTATACATAGTAGGCTCGCTGCTACGGGGTCAGCTAACAACACATGCAGCTCTCAACACCCTCGTATACATAGTGGGCTCGCTGCTACGAGGTCAGCTAACAACACATGCAGCTCTCAACACCCTCGTATACATAGTGGGCTCGCTGCTACGGGGTCAGCTAACAACACATGCAGCTCTCAACACCCTCGTTTACATAGTGGGCTCGCTGCTACGGGGTCAGCTAACAACACATGCAGCTCTCAACACCCTCGTATACATAGTAGGCTCGCTGCTACGGGGTCAGCTAACAACACATGCAGCTCTCAACACCCTCGTTTACATAGTGGGCTCGCTGCTACGGGGTCAGCTAACAACACATGCAGCTCTCAACACCCTCGTATACATAGTAGGCTCGCTGCTACGGGTCAGCTAACAACACATGCAGCTCTCAACACCCTCGTATACATAGTAGGCTCGCTGCTACGGGGTCAGCTAACAACACATGCAGCTCTCAACACCCTCGTATACATAGTAGGCTCGCTGCTACGGGGTCAGCTAACAACACATGCAGCTCTCAACACCCTCGTATACATAGTAGGCTCGCTGCTACGGGGTCAGCTAACAACACATGCAGCTCTCAACACCCTCGTATACATAGTAGGCTCGCTGCTACGGTGTCAGCTAACAACACATGCAGCTCTCAACACCCTCGTATACATAGTAGGCTCGCTGCTACGGGGTCAGCCAACAACACATGCAGCTTTCAACACCCTCGTCTACATAGTGGGCTCGCTGCTACGAGGTCAGCTAACGAACAAACTGAACTTATCATACCTAAAATGTGATGTGTATTTATTTTCAAATATATAACAACCCCCCCCCCCCATTTGTTCTTAGTTTTAATTTAATTTTTGAATGTACTAGTAGTACGTTAAGTAATACTTATACTAGTAGTAGGGCTTTTTAGGAGTTTTATCTCTAGCAGTAATCTCAGAATATATTTTATTTCAAAATTATTTCAATGGCTCATCATAAATGCGAGTAAAATACAACGTTATGAATGAGGTACCGGTATGAAACAAATTACAGATTGCTCTATCAGACAGTTGGGATCGTGAATGTCAGTGTTTATCATTATTTTTTATGTTTATTTTGTTATAATTAAAATTGTATTATAATTTTATTTATTTCCTTTTTTTTACATGTTTGATGTACAATTATATTTGTTTTCATACAATGGAAAATACCTGAACCAATAAACAAGTGTTCGTGGCGGTTCAGGTTACGTTATTACTTGTATGTTATTGTTTCTTTTCTGAGGGCTTATGATAGGTCAAGTAAATTAATTTGATGACATACTTATTTATGTAAGCGAACCTTTCTAGAGTTGGATATTACCCTATCGTAAGTAAACTCAAGGTCTATACCCGACTATAATGACACATTCCTCAACTAAAAGATGTTTGAGCCACTTCAATTTCAAAATTCACTTTTCTTCTTAAAGGTTGCTCGACTCTCGACAATATTTTAACTGTTGGGTTCAACACGTGAGATCTCGAGTGCGCATGCGTGGCCACCGTCCAATCAGAGCCTACTGCGCATTTACCTACCGAGCTGAAACATTGCTTGGGAACTCACGAGACTGATTCATGGGTTTAGTTGTTCCCCAGTCTTCAATTTATTAAGTGCCCCATAGCAAATATTTGGCAAGAAAATGTACTGTGATTACAGAATGTAGACTTACCAAACATTAGAGGGATATCTAGCATAAAGTAAAGGTTCCATGTACAACACGGCTCTTCTCACTCATGTATACGATGGTTATGTAATAAAGACTTGAAGAACATGCTGTAGTACACTGTATAAAGTGTTAAGTACGTAACATCCGTGCATCTAGCCCCCAGGACATAATTTGAAGCTTATTAACGAGCCCTTTGAAAATAAACTAGAATATAAAACTGGTTTAAAAGCATTTGAATCTAATGGCATTAAAACAGGCTATTTTTGAAGAATCAAACAGTTAAAATACAAAAAATAAAGTACAGTTCTTAAATTAGATTTAAACTAGTCGACGTTGACAAATTCAACAAACACGAGACATAAACCTAACATATCTTGGGAATTCCTCCCCTATGTGTTAACTACCCACTAGGCCAACAGCGTGCCACAAAAGCAACTCTGTATTCTCTTTGTCGTTGGATTTGTTATACGTGTGTTTTTCTTTTTATCAACACAATCGTTACTGCTACGTCTTGTTAGATACTGCGTACAAAACTCTCTTTAGCCAATAATATGGACGGAATTAAAAAAAATAAATATATGATTCGAAATAAAATTGTCAACCGTGAAGTAAACGATTTGGACACCACATAGAACAAGGAACGTCTCTCGCGTTAGTTTCGAGGTAACTGTTGCATGCGTTGTGTATGTTTTGGAATTATACTAAATGGTGATGATGTTTGGGCTCTACGTCTCGTTTTGGCAACGATGATAATCGAGACGATGAATGGATGATACAAGAAGAAGAAAAAACCACCACTTGACTTCCATGCTCAAACCAGGATTCGAACCTGAAACTCAGGAGCAGCGTATATCGACCGAGGCCAACTACTCCTATGTTGTACAATATGCATGCATTATATTCTGTACAGCGTGGTTACCATACGGTTTCAATGCACCAAATGAAACTTTAATCCACTCCACAACATCATGTATACATACCATAAAATGGTTTAGATTTTGTCATTCATTTTATTGGGATATAACTTGTTTTCTACAGTTAACATGTTGAGATAGACACGACACTGCAAATACGTGGTCGGATGCTGTAAGCCAAACATAGCAAACCTGTGCGTTTGGTATCAAGCGAATAATGCTGCAGCAGCGGTACAAATTGACACTTGCCGTTATGATGCTTGAAATGTATAGTTTACAATTGCGATGTCAAGATGACACCAAATAAAGGCGTTTCTGAACTTATCACCTTTATTCACAGATTGAATCATTAAAAGCTCTTGACAGATTCATTAGTACACTATTTACATTTTACATTATATATTTAACATTTTTAAATACATTTAAACAAATTATATTTCGATTAAAAAGAACTGATAATTGGGTCATATACACAGACAACTTTGAAGTAACAGTTTCTATGGTTTTGTTTTATTACATACTATTTCATAAGACAACACATTTCATAGCAACAATAAACAAATCCCATACTTCACTCGACTATGCATCTGTTAAAATTACAACTTGAAATTTGTTTTATTCGTGAGATAATAAACAGTACAAAATATCGTTTGTGGACTTGGATATACGTTCAGACTATCATGCAAACCAATAACATTTAAGTTTATTTTTAACAAAAGAATATCCGATCGTTTATTAAACGCTCTTCACTAAACAACCACTCGCTACGCTTAAGCTGATGTACAATAAATAAAACCTCCATCCATTGTTCATAATCTGTATCGTATCGTTTTGTTATGTATTTGATTTCAAATTCTCATAAAACTTATCAAGAAGGTCAATATTTGAATATGTTATGATATATAGAGTAATTCCTGTTGAAAAGACAGTATATGTGTGATAGGATACACATATTGAATGTACTTTTATAAGAAAGACAATTTTGAACGAGATATAAACGCTTTTGTCCCCTGTTATAACTCAGTTCCGCAACTGTATCACAATACAACCAGAAAATAAATTTACATGACGCGAAATGTGTTGCGGGAAATCTACTTATTTCTCGGTTAAATAACCATCACATCGGTTTCATTTTGTAAACCACTAAATTAATTTTTAAATGTTGGTTCATCTAATTACAGAATGCAAATTTTCTCGATAAAAATTAATCTGTAGTTGACGAGCTGCCCGGGAAAGCCTATCGTTCTACATTACATACAGATTACACCAAACAAATATCCCAATCTCTCTCACGCAGGCTTCGTTGAGTGATGGGCCGCACGGCTATCAGCAAAATATGCATGGGGTCAAACCGCAGGCTTCACGGCGCACTTGTTAACCCTTTTAACAAGTAGCAGGAACACGGCTGTGACGTCATATCACATTACTCATCATTCTTTTGTTCCTAGTTTGTGTTCATGTATCTGCAGCGTGCGGTCGTTCGTGTATCGAAAACTTCATTCCGGAATCATAGTGTCGCTTATTAACAGATACATAGTTTGATGAAGAGTGTCATTCGTGATTCTGAATACATCCAAAATGTTATATTATGTGTACCTGGAGAATTTTAAGAAAATTCCGGATGTTTTCGAACTATTACGTTGATATTAGCGTTGATAGTCGGCATATGTATTCAATATGAATCTCTCTGCAAGTATTAAAACTACCTTTAGGCAATATTTTGAAAACTAAATAAAAACTGAACACATAAGTTACATTTTCAAAGACTGTACGTCTCTTTTCATGTTTTGAATTAACTCGGTACAGTGTTAGCATAAATACAAACTAAGCCATATAGCATTGCCGTAATGCTCGTTAATGTAATGCTTTCTACCTCAATGATTTGTTTTGAATGCATGAGGTACGATGCTACCAAGTATTGAACTTGGCTGTGTAGTGAGTCTGGCATGTTCTTTCTTTTATAGGCCAGCACTAAATAGGAGAGTATAGGCCTATCATATCATACCAACCAAATAAAACACAATGTCAATATATCACAAGTAGGATAACATTTTCAGCTTCTTAAGCCACGTTCGTGACATTGAACTATAGTGCATGCAGTTATGTACCATTTGTGACGTCTTCAGCTATTATATTTTATAACCCAAACATAAAAAATAAACATGAAGTATTATTCAGCTCTAATTCTTTATACCTAACAACTAAACATTAATAAATTAATATTTATTTGACGGCAAACAATCTAGATGCAAAACCATGTACTTATTAGTGCTTTTACTTCATATTTTGATGGAATGGTGTTGATTTGTAATGTATGTAATACATAATATATAGTTATACTATTATATAGTTTGTACTATTATCATACCAGATCAACTTAAAATATCTGAATGTCTTAATGTTTATAATTTTAATCACTTTCGTATGCACTACACACAATTGAAATAGATTAACTAAAATGTAGATTGAGTTTAGTTATAAGGTTTATTTTAAAGATAAGCTATTTTGGTTTAATTCGCCTTTTATATTAAAATGATACAAATCGTAATTATAATTATTAATTTATTATAATGCCAAATGCTAATACTTTAAAACATGGATATTTTTCATTTGAATCATAACTAATGACTAACGAGGGACATTTTGTGTATATTTTATCGGAATCCAAACAACAAATGGACATTTTTAGTTATAATTCAATGTACATTAAATTATGTTTAACTTATTTAATATTATAATAAGCCATTTAAATAACAACATTTGAATTAAATAACATTTGAATAATCAATATTCAATTCACATAATGTTAATATGGTAATCTACTCACCTGTTGGGCTATGACCAATCTAACCAACACACTAGAGTCAAACAACCAAGCGCAGAGTGGCACCTTAGTAAATTGAGCAAGGTCTGAACTATCCAGAGCAAAAACGCCAAAGCATCGTAAATTTCAATCGCGACATATAACGTGTTAACACTATGTTCTGTTCCATGGATGGTTCTGATATCTGATCTATGAGTCTAGTTTAGTTGGTGAAGATAGTCGATAGAAAGAGAAGCGACTGGAAACTTCTTTGTTTACGGCAGAGACTTTACAGTGAATTATCACTGGTTTTTGTTTCGACCCGAGTGAAAGAGGCCGGACATTCAGCTGAAATAGTAAAACCACGTTTGACCGCGAACATTCTTACGTTCACAGGAACGCTACAATCTTAGAAGATATGAATCCATCTTCATTTTATAAATGTTGTTTTTCTATTTCAGAACTAATTATATTGTGTAACTGTTAAGTAATGAATTTCCACAAAACTACGTAAGATTTGCTACTACTCAGAATTTACAAACATAAATTCACCTCGAAACACGTCGAAATTTAAATTTTTCATCCAAGTAAAAACAATGATATGAGAAGACAAATGTTGGTAGTTTTGATCTTCTGAAGGATGGTCCACACAGATTTTTTAAGCATAAGATTTAAGGTTTAACGCGTAGTCGTAAAGTTGGATCATAGGAAACACGTACTGGCGTTCACACAAAGTTTTAGTTTTAAGACATTGTTTTCATTGTTGTTCTTAAAACAACGTCTTAAAACCTTAAATCTTATGCTTAAAAAATCTGTGTGGACCAGCCTTTAAGAAATTATTATCACATTCTAGTGCATCTGTCACTTTACAGCTGCACACATTTAAACACACGTATACACAAGCAACACCGGTACCCTCTGCATGGTTTGCTCTTGTGTATAGGGAGTATTCACGCGACATGACATCGGCCATATTGGAGGCCATCTATACATAGTACTATTTCAAGTTTCATGTGGCTGTCAATAGAAAACGAATAATATTGTTTACGGGGAAATATGACAGTTTGAACACGTATATCCCCCTATAAAGTTTACGGAAATGATTATGTGTGCCATTGTAAACAACAACAAAAATGGCCGAAATAAGAGAGAATTTATTTAAGTTGCTTCTCAGTTATAATAGCAAACAAAAGTTGGAGAACTGTTGAAGTTCAACCTAACGCCAGCTGAAACATACTATCAATGAACTACCAATCACATGCCATTGTGGCCTTCAGTATGGCCACCATGCGCAATATGTGAATTCACCCGATTGTGTACCCGTTACCGACTTCTCTGATTGGCTCTAGAGCTCTTGAACTATAGTCACGTGACCATCCACGTGATTCTGTACACACAGGAATCTGGTCACCATCTCCCGTGAACACGGCAATGACAAAAAACTTCACCCTTCTTTTACTAAAACATTAATATGCTTTTTATTTGACATAATATGTACACGTATTTTTCGTTGAGCGCAGCCATTGTGAACGCTACCCCGGTCCATGTCGTGACCACGGGATGTGCTGGCAAACACGGAAAAAGCGTTGTTCTAAACCCGGCGGTCATTGTGTGGTTCTGTGGGAACCCCGTCCGCATATTACACAAAAATAGTCAACGTTCAGAACTTCCGTCGCAGTCGAACGGTTTTATTATTAACTCCGATGGTACTTTCCCTCTTCGTTAATTGTTTTTGTTTATAAACAGACTGGTCGGAACTGGTCTGTTGATTTATATCTAATACAAAAACACACACTTTTGGAATATTAAACGATCGGTTTCAGTAATGTACGTTTAAATGGCGCAATTGTAACGAAAACAATATATAAATACATAATAGATGATTCTGAATTTGATTAACGCATTCACTTATAGTTTGATGTGAAAGTGGCATTCTTTCATGGAGATCATATTTACATATATAAGTAAATCAAAGATAGGACATATATTATGTTATTGCTATAGATCTTTAACAACTCTTCTGCACACACCCTATTATTGATTGGCTCAACCTTACTTACAAATAAAAAAAAACATCCTACGATAATGAAAAATAAAGATCACTCAGTAAGCTACATCGGATAAAACATGAGTGCAGAAGAGTAAACGTGTGTTTTGTCCTACCTTTGATTTAGGTTCGTCTCCTACCGTAAACGCAATCACTAAAAAATACAAGTATGAGGCATGCGAAGTAAAATGGCATACGGTATTAAAACTGTAGTGTCATGGTACCGTATTGCAAATTTGTGCATTCATTTCACTTTAACACCAACAGTGTTCGATTAAATGTATGGTACAATTTATATAAGTAGTTTAGGTAAAGAATGTAACCACTCTATGAATTACCAGCTCTGTCACAAAGCATCGCAGATAAACGGGATTGTGTAAATTTAATACGTTGGACAAAACAGATCAACTTCTGTAAACACATTATACTGCTGTCCCGAGAGACATCGTTTTGATTGATGTGGTATTTGCTTAAGTCACGATCGAGCGTCTATCGTAATTGTAACCGAGTACTCCGGTTGATTCATTAACAGGGATATTAATACGGAGTCGAGTGCAGCGCACGGAGCGGCGGTGGCCGACACTAGATTAACACTCATAAACAAGGCGCGAGCTGCAGGTTTTTAATACGCCACATGCATAACATTACATTACATTACATACCTCTTTTACAGGCCTAGTTACAAGGACGGGTTATACTTGGTGAACATTACACGTTACAATGCTCTTACACGGGATAAGTTACATAGACTGTCACATATAGTACATCGCGTGTCGTCCCTTTTACAGTCCAAACCACAATGCCGAACTACACTTAAAAAGGTAACTTGTACGAACATAACAAAAGGCGTCATGCAGATTCATGCCGAGGGTGGGTGAGGGGGAAGAGGATGATTCTAGCACGAACATAACATGGTATGAACCGTTAAGGGTCGCGACAAACTGTACTGTTGTACCAACGTGAAGTTGTGTAGGGTTGGCGATACAGCGGTTGCTTTCTGTTATTCGAAGATACATTGTGTTAGATTATTTAGAAAGCGATTACGGACGAGTCTCCCAGCTCGCGTGACGACATATGAAAACAATCTAACAATATCCTGTCAGAATTGGGTAGTAGTGAATTACGTGATCTAATATACAAATCGTATTAATAATAAAAGAAATGGTTGGGGGGGGGGCTGTGGTTAATATATCATAGATTAAAGAAATTATACTTTTTAATTGTGTGGGCAACTTATTTGTCGAGTATAGCAACAACAGTAACACACCCTTCATTAGGCGACCAGTCATTTCGCCTACAAGCCAATCCATGATTTCACTTTTCATTAATTTCAAGACTACTTGTTGATGTATGATGATATTGTAAAACATTCCAAATTTCGGATAGTTAGATGTGTAAGGCATGTATTCCCATCTTTGGTCACGGCGATAAAAGTGAACATTTATTTCTTTTTTCAATTGCGAGTCTTACTAGTGCGCACCGGTACAGCATTGAAGGTAACTCCCAATCTTCATAGTCGGGCATATAAGAGCAAAACATGACACAATGGGGCTAATTTGACGTCGGTTACGTTATTTCTTGTATGCAACATTTCGACCACTTTAAGTGGAATGTGATGTTGTCAATGTCTGTCAATAGCGGTCGAACGGAAAGTCCGATCAACTTGAAATTTGAACCATCCACAAGCCTCGAAGTGGATTGAAGGTGTATAGTTTTGTGGCAAAATCGTTTGAAAAGTAGTTACTGCAAACTATTTTTCTGAAACAAAATGGCGGCCAAATGTGAGATGGCTATATTTTTATAAAGATTTTTCCGGTTACGAATATGTTCATTTTATGGCTATCTGACAAGTAAGTTATTGGCAAAGTTATACAAAAGTTACTCGAAAATTATTTTCCGAAACACAGTAACGACAAAATGTGAGGTGGTTATATATATTTTTTTATAGTAAATGTTTGTCCGGTCACGAATATTAAATTTAAATGCGATCTGATACGTATTAGATGCATAGATTACATTAATTATATTGGTGTCAATAAGTGTTAGTAACGGTAGCGGACCGTGTCGAAAACACTATACGAGATGACAACGAAAAATCTTAGCAACGCACATTGCACGACGTTCAACAATATCGGGACGTATAATAGCTACGGAAATTAGAAACATGTTTGCAATGCACATTCTAATATTGTTGTTAATTGTTGTTTTATTTGATTTGAGAATTTTTCGCCAGAACGTTCGTAGATATGTACGCGCTCGCTTATCAACGCGTCACACGAGAGCGTTTTCCTCGACGATCATTCGAGACCCAGGCTTGGTTGGATCCACAAAACTAGATGTAACTCCTAAGTCGCCGTATAGCAAAGCTAATCTTGCCGAGATAAATCTTCGCGGGATCTTTCTACACGTTCATAAATCAAGTATTTCATCCGCTTAAAGTTTACTTTTCAATATTTTTGTATCACATCCAAGATGCGCCTTTCAAGTCAGGGCTCCGTATGTAACCGTATGCCATTGAGAAAGTATTATATATATTATATTTTGTAATTTGAAATCATATACGATTCTCATTGCCTGTTAACCTTGACTCTCATCACAACATTATTTCCAATCCAAATAGTTCTTCTCGAAATTAACGCTCCCCAAATTATTTGTTTTTGTTCATGTTGGTCCTACCGTCACGCATTTAACGTAGTCATATTATAACTTATACATGAGGAATAGAACGTCACGTCGTACAACATACACTTGTTTGTTTGTCCTGAAACTTATGAGCTTTTATGAGCATTGGTGTGGAGCACAAGTTGGACGCCTCATCACGCTGATAACACTCTACAACAAATTTGTTCTAATTAATTTTACGGTGCAAAACTTTACTGAAGTTGGATCTTATTGTTCCGGTTGAAGCTCTGCTAAAGCCTGACGTAGTTCTAGTACCGAGACTCGAGTCTCGTCGCTGTGAAAAACTAGGGACAAATAGCGCAATAGCACCTCGTAAAACGTACACTAATTTATCTATCATTGCCTTTGCCATAAATATCCGACCCCCAATGCTGCAAAAAACAGGCAATCGATTTTTAAACAATTGCAAATTGATTGTCGTAACTTTTCTTCTTTTTATTCGCATGGTAAATGTCACGCTGTGCTAAATCCCCTGGTCACGATATCGATCCCTCAACTAGAACAATTCCAGGTTAATTATATGGATTCTATAGTCCTTCTCTGCAAGTCCTGGTTACGCTAGTATCTGTACCCGCAGCTTTGCCAGAGTATTCTATGTTAAACCCAAATGGCTTTGTGGTAAAACACAGTGAAAAACAATGAATTAACATTTAAACGCGAAAGTTGGCTAGGCTGGTGTATGAATTAGAAACGCTGCATACTTGTCTTACAGCGAGAGAAAGTAAAAGAAGAAAACCGCGAAGTATAAATGCAATGAAACATGCGTACATTATACAGAATACAATTATGGGGCTTAGGCCTAGTCTACCAGTTTATCACGAGCAGATTTAGTACAACCGGTAGTAGTTATTTCACCAGACCCTCTTGTGACAGGCCGTACATTATTTCGCTAACTCAGAGCCAGCTCGCCGAGTTCTTTCTATTCTGAAACACTCTTATGCAAGTGGCTTTTTATTGTACAACCACCTTTGTAAAGCTTTCAAGAGTTTTTTTTATTTACGATTCGTTATTATTTAATGAAATATACGTCAGACAGTGTGATATTGTTTACCGTTCTAGAAATAAAATGTGTTTAATTATTCATCCTAAAGATACGAACATTTCGAAGAGGCCTACTATTTTTGTTACATAGAAGTGTATAGATTACAGCCAGCTAGACTACACTATTATAGACAGGCCACGGTCTACCTTGGCTGCCACCTGAACGTGTTCATGTAAAATGGCTGGAGTTATTGGTGGTTACAAAATAAAGTATCATCAACTATATATATTATAGCATGTAATAAAATATGATATTATTGGCAACAACTTATGTTTTTGATTGTTCACGTTCTCTTATTCAACTATAGTGAATTAAAGCGTAAAGCTTTTTACGTAGCCTACTAACAATCTTTCTGAATTTGCCTCTTAATAATGGCATTCATCGAAGGTGGTCAGGAATGGACCTGTGACCTCTTGGCTTCAGCCTGGCTATAGCCAATATTTGACTGACTGAACGCTGCTATAGCCAGAGCGTGTACTAAACGCAGCTACACAGCCTGGCTGTGGCCAATATTTGACTGACTGAACGCTGCTATGGCCAGAGCGTGTACTAAACGCAGCTACACAGCCTGGCTGTGGCCAATATTTGACTGACTGAACGCCGCTGTGGCCAGGCTGTGTACAAACGCAGCTACACAGTTCGAGATGGGGAACGATTCGATTGCCATGCGCGATGAGAACCTTCAATAGAACCCGACTCAATCTACAATTGGCAGGATGGTTTAAAAGTATTTTTACACTTTTATTTTGTTGGCCACATTCAAATGGCACGAAACTGGGATACTTCAGAAGTCACACACTAAAACATGCTGACTCAGTATTGGCGACAGGGCAACATCTTGACGAAAAGTTGAAACTTGTTATACTTCTGAACAATGTTGGCGGCGTTCAACCAATGATAGACAGATATGTGGTCACGTGATCAACGGAAAACGTGACATGTCGAACTCCCGGTTTACCGAACCTCCACTATAGGAGATTGACGGACCTTGCAATCTCTTCCACCGTATCGCTACATAGACACCAAGGTAGCGTTACTGTTCTCGTCAACTATTACTAGAGGTGATACGCGTAAAATACTAATTGACATATACGAGGGTGAGTCAACATTGTGTGAATATGTTTACCGTGTATCAAGGTTTACGGTAATAATTCATTTCTTAATATATTGATAGTCTTTGAAGGCTCCTCTTAACATTTCCGTTTTTCTTGAAAGTTAATTTCTAGTTGCGTGTTTTTGTAAGAGGGGTTATATTTGTGTCTCTAGAGAAATTGCGCATGCGATGGACAGCGTAGCTCTCGGCTGACTACTAGGGTTGCGGTGGATGTACACCCTGGGAATGTGGCTTAACTGTTTAATTTGGCAGAAACGCGTGTGCACTGCTTATTAATGTGGGCTATGACAAACAAAAACTAAGATTCTCTGATAGATTCTAAGCGAGTTTGGGTTTGAAGTTACTTCCTACTAAACAAGGCGAAGTAAAAAAAAGTTACGCAGTTCCTGTTTACATTTTTAATGGAAGTGACAATGATTCACTTCATTCAATTGGGGACAAAAAGTGTGTTTACTGGTTTATTAGTATATGGAGTCTTGGCATATTTAATATATATTAACACACAATATTTCCCCCAGCATGTGTGTACGGTATCGCCCATTTTACATCAGGTAACGTTAAAAGGTGTGATTCCAATATAGTGATATAAATCCGAATAAAAAATATGGTCACTCCACAGTGTTTTGTTTCAGACAAGCATGTGAGCGAATCAAAGAATTAAATAACAATGAAATAGACCTGTCCGAACTGTGTCGCCACAGCCTCCTCATTCGTGATAACGATATTAAATTACACCATTCCAACAACATATCCTTCCTTGCGCCAACATTTCAGGAATCATATAAAATTTTCTTTTTGGTACGGTTTTCATAAAGAACCCATTTGAATTTCCATCAAAAGCTTTTTTTATAAACATAATTCATAATTCTAGCATTAAAACGTATTTAGCATAATATCAAGAACTCTGACAGTTGTCATAAAGCACGACCTGTGTTACATGGAGTACATTATTTTGGGTTTCTAATTCAGTTATTAATGTAATGTTTCTTTTCAGTAATAAAATTTATTTTATGACAATAAAGATTAAAATAATAATTTCCGAAGTGTTACCATCTGTACTTCGTTAGTCAGATTCCAACTCTGAGGGCAAAGTCGTTACACATTTCAGAGCTTGTTTTCGTCTGGTATAGCATGTCGAGATAGATTCCGCTACAAATAACATTCTCTTGACAATATTTTAGTTTAGAACAGGTAATCAATACTCGCAGCAGGCAGAGGAGCACTAAATACTCTATATACTATCTAACCCCTTCGTAACTCAAACATTTTCGCTTGGCCTCATGTTCAGACTATTTATTAAAAACTCAAACTCAGACAATACTTGTTTATAAATATAATAGAATAACAATCGATGCTGCGGAGTATAATATATACACAGTGATATGTAATACGATGTAACGTAATATATATGGAGATAACATGCTTCATAATTATTGAAAAACATAAACAATTAAAATATATTGATCATTTCCATTTACTACAAAAGTGAATGGGGGTTGGCAGAAAAGAGCACAGCTCCAAACACCAGGCACCAAACTACAGACAAAAGCAAAATGATAATGTATAAATCAGGGACCTACTAAATAGGGAACTCGCGTATGAAAATTTTAATCGATTTTTAAATACCATGTCTCTCATTTCATAATTTTGTGTCTTTGAATTTTGAAAAACGGATCAGTCTATGCCTCAAAAAAATTGGTTTAGTAACGATAAATAAAAGGGCGCGAAAAACGAGCCGCCGCCATGTAGAGTGGATTTGACGTCATGGTTTTGTACTGTGTACGCTCACCGCCTCAGCGATTGGTCTGTTACGCCACATCTACAGAATCATTGCGTCACAGCCACCTGTACGCGTTTCAGATCCCCGAGTTGAAACTTTAATAAATGCGACCACATTAAACCTATTTAAAAATTTCTTTTTTACTTGGGACTTGCATTAATATACTTTTTGTATCTTATACTATTAAACTAAGTGTTTGGTTTAACAAAAAAAATCGTACGCGTGTTGCCTATTAACGATAGACGATAAAGTTTCAATTTTTTTTTAAACAAACTAATTAAATTATTAGACACATTATTAAACCTAGGAACTTCATACTACAATTTTTCGGTTACATTATTATCAGTTACAACAACAAATTATGATTTCTTAAGTGGCATTGCTTACCTGGTCTAGTGTCACTGGCTACGGTCCCGACACATAATGTCCGTGGTCGACTAGACATTGGTCGGGCACTCCATGATTCCAGCACTCTAGGTTCGAGTCCTGGATTGGGCATAGACATCACGTGGTATTGTGTCATCATCACCGCTTCGTGTCTACGTGAATGCCACATGTTTAGTCTTTTCAGCCTTGTGTATCCCTCCCACTGCTACTATAGAATCTAAATGGGTCCTAAGGGTGTGATGTTGTAGTGTTCCGCTATACTACAAGAATCGTACCACCCAATTGGGGTGTCGTGTATTGACCTGACTGTAGGACATTGATAAAGGGCTATTGAGACAAGAACAATTATCCAACTTCATAAATGATGCAGGTAGCTGAGTTGGTCCTAGTTTTGTAGTTTATAAGTTCATGGTCTGAGAGAACCGATTGTTCGGGGGATCCCCCATTACTCCATTACTTAGAGCTCGCGACATGAACGCCAAGGAAACTGTTTAGGACGCATGAATATAAACCAACATGGCTTAATACTATTCCCTAAATATGAATATACATCCTAAATGTCTCCTCTCTTGTCAATTAAAACTCAAATAATGCGTGACTGTTTTACAATTATATTATATCTGAAAATCATGTATTATATTCAATTTTATTGAATTCAAAATAATTTCAAGTATAATATAATATAGTATCATACTGGTTTTATTATTCCTCAAGTGATACCAGTGATTTAAATACTAGTTCCAATACCAGTAGATACTTTTGAGGATAATAGTTGGATATTTGCTCGATACCTGTCGGATACTTACATTTTCTATGTGGGAATCTAAATGAGTATCTTTCAGTACAATGCGCACAGATTCTTCTCCTTCACACTAAGAAAACCCAAGTGCTAAAGGAAAATACAATACATCCATGTTAAACAGGGCAACACTGAGGTATCGTACATTCTTATTCAGCGGCGGTTTGGCGTCCAATTAAACACAAGTGTAAGCGTTGGGTAAAGGTTTCCTCTCCTGCATCATTGATGGACACAGTCAATTGTTTCGCTCACAATTACACGGGCAACAATGCTCCGTGGGGGGGTTGATAAGAGGAGTAAAGTGCTCATCTCAGCGCCGAACAATGCGCTGAACAAACAAGCTGAAGCTACATTGTTGCTTCACTCACCAGTAGGCCGGCTATACTCGGGGCATTTACTCGTCATAATGAGCCATCACAATAGTGATACATACCCACCCACCTTCCTCGTTCAAAGGTTTGATTTGAATCACGTGCTTGGCAACTCGTTCAGTTGCCTCTTACGATGGGCAGAGCTACTTTGGACTAATGCTACCCCGGGCCAAGACGGGGTCGGTCCGAAGGAAGTTAAGCAGAATTAATTCTATTTGTTTTATTATTTTTAAACAAGTATATTCTATATTATTATTATTAATTATTGGTTGTCGTCAATGTTAATTAAGGTTTTAATAAATTATGGACGTGGCGACACCAGACGGACAAGAAATAATAATAGTGAATCGGACCGCAAAAGCCTACAACAAATTTTAATTTCTGTACTGATAACGTTTTGAAAATGTTTACATACATTCTTAGTTTTTACAAAACTAGACACATCGTTCTTAGTTTGTACTATATCAATATCTTGTGGCTTTTTATCGTATACTGCAATGTGATGTTGCTTGTTAGGACTTGGGTAATACACAATTATTGATACATTTATAATCTTTATAAAACTTTCCTCAATTTTTGAAACCAATATGTATAAGCAAACAAAACGTTCATCAAAAGTGTGTGTAAATAGAAATGCGTCCAAATCTTCTTCTTCATATTCTGTAAACAAAAGTAAAAGTTGTGTAAACATCCTAAAGTTCAACCAACTTAAAGTCTCATGCTGACGAAATAGCCGACTCTAATAATAACAACTTAACTTTTTACTTATGTCAATCATCTATTTGAAACAGGTAACTCAGTAACTGATGACTCGAAATCCACAACACAGTGGGCGTGATTATTGCACTCAGCAAAAGAACGTCTTTATGAGTGCGTGAAAGAACGACGGATAAATGTTGATTTTCGTTTAAACAGCATGCATGAAAAGAGCAGTGGATAAGGATATACGACTAGACACGTTGGCGATGGTAAAAGTTTGAGGTATATGTTTATAATATGTAATTATAACTGAGACCAAGAAAACGCTGAACGAAATGGCACAACTAAAGGTCTCACCTTTGACATGGGCATTGTTTAAAATAACCGAATCAAATTAAGCTCGGAACATTCAGCTTCCGGCCTTTGATTTTCTGAAAGGTGAAGCAAATGTTGATGGCGAAAGCAATTATTTGATTTCAAAGAACATGTCTAGCATGATGTATCATGTATACAATGTCAAAATACAACCTTTATTTTTGCAAAGTAAAACATTTGAAAGTCTGTACTTCCTGCCTACCTGTTCTAGCTAGAACTGTATTAGCATATCGATAGAGGGGGCTCAGTGGTAACACGTGAGACAATACGGGAGGTAGCCGGTGCTATTCCGGTCACCGTCAGTGCTGACTGAGTATATTTACTGAGATAACTCTCAGCCACAAGGCTAATAGGCTGCTGGAGTTGGGTCAATATCCCTCAGGCATTCCTTTCTAAGTATCCAAACATCATATTCATAATATATCCAATCCAAAGTCGATTGATCATTTTTTATACCATCTTTAAAAGTATACAGATTTTACTTACTGTATAGATGTTTTTAATTATTTCGTCCAAATCTGGTGTTAAAATATCTTTCCAGAGGCTATAAGAATTGTACATCAATATAATATAATCTATTTACAACAGATCTAGGTTAAAAAAAAAGAACTTGGTTGGTTGGAATTGGTTGGTTCATATCTGCCTTATGGAAGTTGGGTTTCGAGGCTAAGAAATATAAATTTATGTGTGCAATTTCATCGTTCTGTTTTGATTCTTGAATCTTTTATTTTATTTATAAATATTGTGAATTCATTTTATAGTGCTTGCGTACAAGTTGATCCTAGATGTTTTTTATTATAAGTTCGCAGACTGGTATTTTACTTATTAAATAATGATGATTTCTTATACTTGTTATTATTTGTATTTATTTTCTTAGATGTACATACCATTTATGTATAAAAAATAATAGCAATCTTGCTAAATAAATAACTACGTTTACTTTATTCTCCATTACCAACTTTGTGTACCCGTTGATTCAAATATCGATTGCTTGTTATTGGTACACCAACACATTAACGGCTTCCATGCGTTTAATTGAACGCATCCCCAAACACTTTTCCCCTGATAACGCAGCGCATGTTATCAGCCGGCTAATAGCCCCGCTAAGACGTGTGTTGATAATTATTTCCCCCTTGCGCGTGGACCGTGTAATGTATATTGTATAGGGATTGCATCGTCGTGTAAGCCAAGTATTAATTTAACCCTTGTTAATCCGGGTCCGGGGTTCGAGCGAGGTTGCCTGAGTTATTACGCCCTCGGGGACCCGAACGTGCACAGGGCGACCGAAATACTACAAGCTGCATTCAAAATCAATTAAGTTTTAATGTTATTGTCCGTCCGTTTAACTGGGTTCCGCGCGGAGAGAATAGCTTCAGTATAAAAGTATCCCAGAGACGAAAATTCAAATATTTAGTACATTGGATTGTTCTCTAAGCACGAGTACAGTGCAACGTGAGTCTGTGTCCCTGGTCTTAAAATAGTCTATACGGTCAATGAATTGAGTTGACAAACAGGGAAAAATGAAATCAAAGTACGGTCGCTACTGCACATAGACATTAAAATCTAACAGATAAGTTTAATTTAAATGTTTTAATCAGTATGAAAAGAATACTTTCTACTTTCAAATAAATATCGTTTACTTGACCGTGGTTACAGTGACCGTATTTTGAGTGTTTTTGTACCCGGTATTAAAAGTAATTTTATGATATAATAAGTATACACATTTTCAAAATCTCATTCATTATTTCTTACCATTATACTATATAGTATTTCTTAATTTAGTATGAGACAGTGTTATGATGCTATTCTATGGCAGCAGCATACGAATAATTCTAGCTAAATTTTACTGGTATTTTTCACCATACCATTTAATTATGATTGCCAATATAAGCTATAAGCTTATGAATGCAGTAAGTACAATGAACATTTCCATTAATGTTTCTGAATAATGTCATAAGATATTTTATGTGTTTATCTATTGCAGTGAGAAATATTTATTTAGAAACCGAAACAACTAATTTTGACCATTGTGTTTTGAAGAAGCTAATGAAAAACAAGACTCGTTCCCCTGTTAATAATTATAACTCTCGTTTGTGGTAACGCAGCCAAGGCAATCCAGTACATGCAAAGTAGCGACACAAAACAACAAAGGCACTTGTCATCAATTTTTTTTAGTAGAAAATAGAAATTATCACATTATGTTAAAATGTGTACGGTGTGCGTTATTTCGCTGCAGGTCTATTCATGTTTTTGCAGACAAACTTGTGTCTCTGTGTTAAACAAATTAATTGAAGAAAATGCTAACATGGGAAACATAGGCCAAAATATGAAAAAGGTCGGGGCACAAACCTCAATGTTGCCATAAAATGTTTCCGTTGAATGTAAAATACTGCAGCTTTAGACAACTCCACTGTCAATTACTTGACTTAGCTAATTACTTTAATATATAATACTGATGTATACTCACATTAATTGCAAATAATATTATATAATACTATTTTATTTTTAAAATGTAATGAAACAAAAAAGAATGAATACAAATTTATCTTATCTGTTGATTGGTTGTGTTAAATTTATTCTGATCCACTTATCAATAATCAGTAATAACTCACGTAATAAAACAACTACAGAAAGTAGTAACCTGATATAGAATTCGGAAAAATGGATAAAAATATAAACAATATATATACATATGTTACAAAGGGTTTTGGGGTATAAGTCCACGTTTTGTGAGGAGGTTGTTCTTTTACATACCTTGTTTCACAACGTTTCGCCGACAAATGTTGCGGCATCATCAGGTGACAGGTCCGGGTCGCGTGTGTTGTCGTCGCGAACGCCTGGGCTCGGCTGTCTACGTAAACTTACGTCTCAACATATATACATATATATATATATATTATATCGATTGCTTTTGTACCCAATAGATGTTAGAAACCATCATGACTGTATGCCAATCATTGCAGTGAGGATTGATGATGATTATTATAGATTAGGGCGCTATAACAACGAAGGTTATTCGCGCACTGTGCGTGTTTCATTGAAACGTTTCCTGTGACATTTTCCTGGTAGTGTACTCGCTAGGCTAAGTAGAACGTACGCTTGTGATTATAAAGTGGACTTACACAAAATAAAAGGATTTGGGACCTCGCGGTAATTCACAGAGCACCATCTGCTTTGAATTTAACAGTTATTTCAAGTTAAAATTGTCTTATGCCCTAAAAAGTACGTCTTTATAGGAGAGAAGTATTTAATTCACGTTTGGCTGTATTACTGGGGTGATGTGTAGGATGTGACAACAAAAGCAGAGCTTACAACATTGAATGATGGGTTAGAGTTGGAGCCCGTCCTATAGGTCTTGCTGTAGGCCGTTTTTAATAGATTTTTTAAAGAATTTAAAAGGAAAGAATTTTGTATAAGGTTTACTTGGAAATAAGAATGTACTGTGGTGGTTGGAAGAAGCGGACACGAGATGGGGATTGTAGATGCAATATGGATTAGGTTTGGGTATAATCTCTTCAAGTAAAGATACACAAAACTCAAATTCAAATATTAATTTGTTTTTTCCGATGAAAAGATAAAATTTTTTAGGATTATCGTTCACTAATATAAAACACTGGAGCTTCTTTCTTAATCACGTGACTGTTTTATGTATATATCAATATTGTACTTTAGAAATAAACAAACTTTGCACAAACCGCATACCAACCTATACTCAATCGCTTTTATTGATCTAAGAAGGAAGATGGATGTTTTCACGTATGTATACTACTCTGACAGAGCGATTTAAGTATTGTCATCTATTGAGTGCGGGGTACTTAGAGGGGAATAAAAAGATTCTTTAGTAGCTGTGGTGCTTAGTAAGAACACTATGATGTATGCACAAAGAGATAATACTACTGTTACACAGTTGAATACAGAACACAAGAAGAGCGAGTTAAAACGTGGTTTCTAGTTACTGCAGCATCACATTACGTGCACGCGTTATGCCACATCAAGTTGGGTAGCAGACAAGAGCTTTTGTTCACTTGACAATGGGATTGTCCAAAACCATCATGCTGAGTATTTCAGCTTGACCGCAACAAGTCACTATTTGCATGCTTGAGTGAAATTAATAGCGGTTTTATGAAAAGAGGAGAATTTAAAAGAACGTTTTAACTTCAGCAAATGGAACATGTTTCCGACAAGTTGTCGGAAAAATGGAACGAAAGCAAAGTCCTGGAACGGAGGTTTTGTTGTCGAAAAAAACAATGTTCCAAACCAGGGATCTTCGTAGGTGGACTGTGTTAATTAAGCACATACGAAATACTGTTGTCGTTTTAGTTGTATGATATACTTGATACGTTACGTTGCATTGCTGTTACTTTCTTTCCTGTTATTTTTTTGTTTTACACAATATCCAATACAAAATAAATTTTCAGCATGATACTGTCTCGTTCGTGGTATGTAAATATAATGATAATAGAAACAAATCAGACGATGTATTTCAGGACACAATGTTCTATATTTCCGCCAAGTAATACATTTACTATTTGTTTTTGTAATTTTATCTAAACGCACAACAGGATGAATTATTAAGCCTAACGTGCACACATTAAAAGTTAAATACAATACAATGTATTGTAGCTGAATACCTTACAGGGTGCTCTGAATGACGTTTGCATAGTCTGTTCCCGAAGAACAAACACATCGAAACTTCTCCAGAGATCACCTGTGAATTGAAATCAGTGTAAAATCCTTCGGGAACTCGTGTGTTATTTATTGTTGTTCCACATGAAAATACAGCATTCAAATTCTTTGTGAGATAGCTGGCATGGCGTGCTTTACATTTGCCATTTCCACGACCAATATCACGTTTGACGTTTAATCCGATAGCCAACAGTTGCAGGTGACCTAGTATAGCCCCAGTCCGTCCAGTATCCGCATGAGTACAGACGTTGACACAGAACCAGGACAATCTATAACTTGACACAGGAGATGACTTACACAGACAGTCGCATTCATTCATTGGGCGCTAACTATAGATGTGATGCGTTGATCCCCCAACAGTTGCAGGTGACCTAGTATAGCCCCAGTCCGTCCAGTATCCGCATGAGTACAGACGTTGACACAGAACCAGGGCAAGCTATAACTTGACACAGGAGATGTCTTACACACACAGTCGCATTCATTCATCGGGCGCTAACTATATATGTGATGCGTTGATCCCCCAACAGTTGCAGGTGACCTAGTATAGCCCCAGTCCGTCCAGTATCCGCATGAGTACAGACGTTGACACAGAACCAGGGCAAGCTATAACTTGACACAGGAGATGTCTTACACACACAGTCGCATTCATTCATCGGGCGCTAACTATATATGTGATGCGTTGATCCCCCAACAGTTGCAGGTGACCTAGTATAGCCCCAGTCCGTCCAGTATCCGCATGAGTACAGACGTTGACACAGAACCAGGGCAAGCTATAACTTGACACAGGAGATGTCTTACACACACAGTCGCATTCATTCATCGGGCGCTAACTATATATGTGATGCGTTGATCCCCCAACAGTTGCAGGTGACCTAGTATAGCCCCAGTCCGTCCAGTATCCGCATGAGTACAGACGTTGACACAGAACCAGGGCAAGCTATAACTTGACACAGGAGATGTCTTACACACACAGTCGCATTCATTCATCGGGCGCTAACTATATATGTGATACGTTGATGCCCGGTGTTGTCTCACGATAATATATCCGTGACAGAGATAGTAATAATAATATTTGTATGAAAAATGTGCACAGATGAATATGGGCACAAGTGCCCTCTTAAGGTGATTAACTATAAGGTATGATGTGTTAGGGTGTTTTGATAGTTAGTTAGTTGTTAGTATAACTGAATCCCAGCATTCACTCGGTACTGTATCAGTCTGACTATTCGTGATTTTAATCTTTCGTAAGGTTGCATATTTGACGTTTTAACGTTTGGTAGTTAGGATTTTCGTCATTTTACACATTCGGAGAATTAGTGAATTTTCGAAAATTTTCACTTCCGTAAAATTGCACTTTCGAGATTCTGTGACGATACCATTCGCCTTTACGACTGAGGAAAATCTCGGAAAACGTTCGGTCAGGATTTTCGGTGGCCGGAATCGAATCAGTGAGCTCCCGAATAAGAGTCTCGCATCTTACAGCTGAGCTACCTCTATCGGTGATAGAAATATGTTCATGTGTATCAATTTTGTATTTATACTAGAGTGCATTACAGAACGAGGAACAGTATGGCAATGTAGTTTGTGTATTTGAACTTAATATATGACACACTGAACCATAAACAAAGCTGTGTTAGTTGTTATACTGTCATAGAATATTTGTAACTGTCATAGAATGTTAATATTTAATAATATGTTAGTGACTTTTTTAATTATAAAACATGTTTATTTATACATTAGTTCCACTTTTGACCCTAAGAAGTTTTTATTTCACTTTGTTGTTTTTTCTATTGCCAAAACAAATTGTGGGGGGAGGGGGCAGGTTGAACGGATTATTTTTGGGACCGATAATACCAACGCCTAATATTTGTTTGGTTAATTCGTTTTCTTGTAGCTTCCGATTGGTGGTTGCCGTGTTCCAAACAGTTTAGTAGACGTTAGCGTAAAGTTATTAAAACGTTAAATATTATATCAACAAATTATCTTGCAAATATGAAACAGTTTATATGATGTTTTGAGTTCGAGTTGAGCAACGACTTAACTTGATATGTTATGTTTTCTACACTCTACAGGAGCGACGGATATTTACTTAGTGACGGCCGGCTGTCCATCACATCCATTGAAACATACATTTTTTTTTAGCTGAATAGAGTTTCTAAACATTATTAAAATATAAATGAGTATTTGACTTTATAGATAAGTGATTTGCGTCAATCTGTCAATCTTCTGACGACGGGAAACTTGAAAAATATGAAATATAAAGTTGGGCTGACCTTAATATTTTAAACGTATAGGAAAACCAGACCAAATTGTAGCTATAATTCAATTGCTTGCACGGTTTTGTTTTAACCATGAAAATAATTGAACTTGGCACTATATTGCAACGCGCTCGACGCTCGGAAGAGATTTAACTAAAATAAGGATGCATGTTACTGTATAACACGCAATCACAGAGCTCTTTAAACGGAACGTGCAGTGTTGTTTTTACGAGTGTGTATTTTTAACACAGCCCGCGGCTCTCGTTGGAAACCAATCACAGAGCAACCCTTGTTTGTGATCGGTAAACACAGGCTAATTGATTCCTTGTGAGGTAGCATGCGTGCTAACGCGTCAAACGCAGGCCAGGTAGACCTATAGATCAGACGAACACATGGTGGCATGGCGCAAAGGATTCATTACTCATATAGGCGCACACTGTTTGGTGCGAGTGCTTTGTCGGATTTATTTATATTTGATTTTTATTTCAAAGAGGACGTCTATTGTTGTTCCGTGTAAGAGAAATGCAAAATTTATTATGATGGCCGTACAGCTGGATTACAGAAGTTACAAATATTTATATCATTACCATGCAGGTAATTCGAAATTAATCGTTAATTATTTCACGTTAGTTAATTATAATTACACACACCGTACAATGCATAAAATAACAATATACACACATATTAATGCTTCTGTTTATTCTTTCCGTAAAGTAGAAACGAAACATTCCTTGAAATGAATTTACTGTGTTTGGTTGTTGACGAGACGGATAAATCCATCTCCCATGCTTTACATGACCCCACGTACTTATGAAAGGTTCTGGATTATAAAAACTAGAACACAGAGATTATAAATGAAGGGTTTTAGTCATTTGTCACTGCAGGAAAATTAATAAAAGTCGGTACTGCGGGGAGAAGAAATACGTTACCCACTCGCAGTACCTTTCTATGTAATAATGAGTTTTTACGAAGTTTTACTTTATCAGGTTTAGGATCCTACAGGAAGGACAAAACGCTCTTTGGATGAAAAGAATGGATGTGGTTTTAGAGTTGGCAACGTGCATTAGCATGCTTATTCTATGTTGGTATGTTTCACAAATGTATAATGTGCAATTACAATAATAATCCTTATAATGAAAGACAATCTGGAGACTCTTGGAGCCCAAATGTACTAGATACAGTAAAGACGCGGAACAAGCTATTTCGAAGAAATACTGTAGCTTTCATTTATATTTACTATAATGATAATCAATTTGCCTTCATTTATCTGAAAATAAATAGAAGGATAAGTAATATATTTTTAGATGGCAGTTTGAGAGAAAAACACGAACCCTGTGTGAGATAAACAAAATACTTCTCCGTACAAAGAGAGATTCTATTACGCCAAGGTTTGATTTCTAATTTTTACCAATTATCCTTTTATATGCTTTCCTTATATTAGAGGAATTGAAAGCTACATTTTTCACATGAAAGTCATTTTTACTTTAATATTACCTTTGATTGTAATAGTTTCAAAACACAGACTACGAATATGTATGAAACATTTTCTTTGTTCATGAATAATTCTGTAAAACAAAGTGTGTGTATTTAGATAATATTCTCTCTCAGTATAAACGTTTTGTAATTTTTCTTTTTATACTCACTTAATAGCTTCTCTGTCTGTGACAGTGAATCTTGTACTTGACTGTACCTGCAATTATTCACCAGTGTTTTTATTAATTCTTGTTACCTTTTGTGCGTTGTGATTGACGCGACAGTGAAACAAAGAGCGATTAGGCAGACCTGTCTCCCTCCCTAGAGAGCGATACTAGCGCTCGACATGTCTAGCGTTCAAAATGTTACGGATAACTCGTATCTCTTACTTTATACACATATCGCTATTTTGCATATTTAAACAACTTGAGCTTTCATTTAGAATTTCAATATAAATTTAGCAGGAACATACAAGATTAATTTATAAATCTAATATGTTAGTCCAGCAAACAAGTGGTTTGTTTGAGAATTGGTAAATTGTGCATAACAATCTAGTGTAAATCAGTGCAAGAATAATAATGATAATAATAATAATAATAATAATAATAATAATAATAAAAATAATAATAATAATAATAATAATAATAATAAAAATAATAATAATAATAATAATAATAATAATAATAATAATAATAATAATAATAATAATAATAATAATAATAATAATAATAATAATAATAATAATAATAATAATAATAATAAAAATAAAAATAATAGTAATAATAGTAATAATAATAATAATAATAATAATAATAAAAATAATATAATAATAATAATTAATAATATAGTTCATATTAATTTTAATTTTTATTAAAGCTTTGTTCAAACTTCCATGTTCTTTTCACGTATAAAAAGTTTTGTCCGACTCTGTAATAAAATTGAATTGGTTTGCAGTTCAATTTTAAGCTTTTACTGTCCTATGCTGTGAACATTGACAAAGTTAAAAAAGACGTTAGCATATCAAAAAACGTATTGTTTGAAATCAAAAAATATTCACAATGTCTTGAGTCCACTAATTTTATTAAATTTAAAGTCTCGCTGCAAATTAAAAAAAACATGGTAAACATTGCAAAAATGATTGACCGAAGTTTATATGCGCTAGTATTCGTTTCTCAAAATTAAACAACATACCATACACACAACCATCGATATTCATTGTCTGACACATTGAAGACAATTTAATAACTTTTTTAAAATACTCATATATTCAATATTTACGATGATAATTTATAATCGTCATTTTTGATTAGATTTTTAAATCGTGTGGTGTTAGCGGCTTCTTAATATATCGCAGTGAATATGATACCAATTACTAAAAGATGGATAGTATAGTAATATCAATAGGGTGATTGTTTTAGGTTTTAGAGAGATATTAGGCTACGTGTTGATTTATCGTGTGTGTGTGTGTGTGTGTGTGTGTGTGTGTGTGTGTGTGTGTGTGTGTGTGTGTGTGTGTGTGTGTGTGTGTGAGAGAGAGAGAGAGAGAGAGAGAGAGAGAGAGAGATAGATAGATAGCTGGATAGATAATGGTCTTTATTGAAGGCGGGATTAAGGCCAGCTAGGCCTTATCTTCCATCCAACCTTTTAACAAATAATACATTTTGATACAGACAATAAACAGAGAGAGAGAGAGAGAGAGAGAGAGAGAGAGAGAGAGAGAGAGAGAGAGAGAGAGAGAGAGAGAGAGAGAGAGAGAGAGAGAGAGAGAGAGAGAGAGAGAGAGAGAGAGAGAGAGAGAGAGAGAGAGAGAGAGAGAGAGAGAGAGAGAGATAACGGTGTTTTGAATGAATTAACTGAACGTCGCTAGTCAAACGGTGTAAGACCTACATGTTTTTGTAGCATCCACTTCTAGTAAACGCCGAAGTGTCTGCCTGTTTTCATATCATAAAGGCTTCACCACGACGTTTTTCAACATCGGAAAATAAAAAGCGTCCGGTTTTTGCAACTTTTTTTTGTCAAGTAAATAACTCTGGGCCGGATCGTTGGTGAGCCGGGTGTGAAAACTCGGGAAGTGGTAAAGTAAATAACAGTTGAAGAGCGATGTTGACACCCGCGCAACAAGTGGCATAGCAAGATGACACGTTTCATAAAAGCGACGGCGGCGCTGAATAAGGTAGTGGTAATTTCAAGGAACACTCATAACAATGACGTGCTTTCAAAAGCACGCAGACTCCGCGGAGAAACCATCTCAAGAATTCCCAGAGGGGACGATAAACTTGAATGGAACCTCGATTATTAGTGGTAGAAGACAGCGGAGTAGATTGTTTTAGAAAACACAAGGAAGTGTTTATACGGTATAAAAATTATGAATAAATTAGTTTTTCTTTATGACTATAACACAATATTGTTCATCTAGTTCATTTATAAACATTAAGGAGTCACTGAAATAATTAACGTTGGCAATAAATATGTCACGCTTGACAGTATGCATCAACATTAAATTTAATTAAAATGTGAATTAGATGCGTCACGAACTGTATAAAACAGTTTCCTCTATACAATTAACACATTTTTTTACAAGTATAGTTCTAATTTTTTATTTATTAGTACATTTATCTCACCCGTTTATTTCTAGTTTGACTGACCGGGACAAGAAACTAAATGCGCGGAACCCGGCACCTCCACCAAAACGTATATAAAGACTCGGTGGAGCAGGGGTAGACGTAAAAGAGATCCTTAGTGTCTTGTTCATGTGCACCGAGTATACCACCACCTTGTGAGGAATGTAGATACTTGTCGTCCGTCATCTAGTTCGTTTGCACCTAGCTTACTGGCATATTAGTCTGTCACATGCGTTATGTGAGGCCCCTAGAAGTTCACAGCACTATTACCAGAGCTCATCTTGCCATAATCTCTCTCCCTCACTTTATCTTAGACCCCCCCTCTTCCCCTTCTCTTCTCTTTCCCCTCCGTCTACTCGTTAATCGAACACCGTGTTTCCTACAGACTAACACAGAACGGTGTCCTAATTTCTTCAGAAACTCTCCAGGGAGCGTAGACCAATTTTCACGATCAACGAAAAACTCTGAACTCCTCAGCTGAATCCCTGAAAAACAGAAGAGACAGACGAAAGACAAGGATCGTTTTGCATAGAATAGTGCAGTGACAAAAAGAAGAAATGTTTCAGGAATGTAGCGAGACTGATGAAAACAAATGGCGGCTAAAGACTTGAATGCGTACACAGAAGGACGAAGTAATGAACTCACGGATTTTGATATATTGACAGTTGGACAGGAAAACGAAAAAATGAAAACGGGAACGAAAACCCAGGACACACAACTGTTATACTAGGTAGAGAAGTATTTTAGAAAGTGACTGCAAGGAAACGCAAAGCGGTTTATCAGGGCGGATAAATACTAGATATGTTGTTGTGTGTTCAACAGAGCGCATAGCCGCTATTTGTGATGGAGCTGGTTAATGTTGCGTTGCGCGAGTGTCAACTGTCACCCCCCCCCCCCCCCCCCCCCCCCTCCCCTCCACACATTGCCCTGGTCTCTGCTTGTATAACCCAGTAACACTCGTTACAATACACTCATGCAGGAGCACGCCCACTCTAGCTTGTCCTCATTGTCAAGTCACTAACAATCAATCAGGAACGAGCAATATATGGCTTTCGTATAAGTTATGATAATCTTAGTCGATTTTTTCATATCATTTTCAGTCATCTGGTGGTGATAGTATTGATTGATTGATAATTATTAGTCGACTTTTATATCATTTTCAGTCATCTGGTGGTGGTCTTAGGCTGGTGATAGTTTGATAGAGACGGAACTTGCTTGTTTCAAATTTGGGAGGATACACTGCGTAATATTACCTGGAGTAACGAAAGATAACCAACCCACGCAACGCTATTGACCACGAGCCATGTTTTGATGTATTCTGTAGATGATGGAATTGATCGCTGAAAGAAGGATATTGCAATCGTGTTTACTAGAAGTTATAGTTTTATGCCAATTATATGCGAATTACTCTTGAGTAGACTAGTAATTTAGCAATATCATTATACGATAATTAAGCTTCTCAAAACTATCATGATACAAATGCCGAGGTTTAATAAAATACATATAAAATAATGAGAATGATCGCTTGCGTTATTATTTTCATCAGCTTAGGATCCCGATAAAAAACACGTAGAAACTTATCTTGCTTGACATTATTCTAAATCAGTTTGAACGAAATTGCAAGCATTGCCTTCGTTATTGTAGATTATTGAATGAGTCCTATCCGATATCTTGACTTCTTTTGTATGAGGACTCTTATATTACATCAAACATGCACGACTAATTGAACCGTTTGAAAATCGTTCGCTTACTCGTTATCACAACGCCACCCACTATAGTTGATACCAACATATACATTCATAATACAATATAGAGTACTCGTTGAAGTAGACATCGGATCAGAGTAGTTATACACCCTCAATCTCATTACACTTAACGTAACTACACACTGAGTATAATAAACATGTAAACAAATGCAATAAACAAGGGAAAATGTTTCAAATAATTAAATACTAAAGTTGAGAAACTGTAAGAATGAAGGCCCCTCCTTATCCCCTCCACTGCTACCCGACCCCCCTCAACTCCGTGAAATAACAAACTGAACAACTGAGACAAACTGATTTTCAGTTACGTATTCCATTTTGTCAGGTTGTCACGAAGTTAAGGGGGGTCGGGTAGCTGTGGAGGGGATACGGAGGGGGCCGTCATTCTTACAGTTTCTCAACTTTAACAATTAAGCATAAGTATACAAAATGGAAAGAAAATTTACAAAGGTATTTAATAAAAACAATAAGAAAATATGTTTGAAAAAATTACCTATGAAAGAAAGGAAAATCGAAAGTTAGAAAACATTTACAAAATGTGTCGTTAGCGAAATATTATCGACATCCAACGAGCCTTTCATTCCAAGCTCAAGCGGAAGATCACTCCAAGACTGACTAACCCTACAGTATGACCGTTATAGACGCGTGATCTGAGCAGGAAGTGAAATAACATGATTGAAAATACAGGTCAAATCCTACCATGCATGATCAATGCAACTTTATGATTATTCTACACGGATAAGCCAAGCATGCAAGCTGGACTGTGTGGTAAAAATATATACAGGTGCAAAACTTTTGATCACGTATGTTAATGGATTGTTATTTAGATACATGTACATTACATTGAAATATCGATTAAATTCGTGTTTTGACTAAATACACTGACAGCGGTGTAAATACTGAAACATTTATTTGCTTGTAATTATTCAAAGTTGATCTGTATGATTGTATGATACACATGTGGTAAAATGTTGTCCACATGCAGGCATCATTATAGTTGTTTGAATTAATTTTCAGATGATCGTATTACATGATATTCCAACCAGTTATTCGATAATAAGGAAGACATTTTCTTGGCACTAGGAAGCAGGTTGTTTATATAACTATACATTTATTTTAATACTTGTATTATTTTCCGCCTGCATTTCCTTTTGTTTCCCTCATTTCCGCTGGCTTTATTAGCTTCTTGCTGTAAAGAACAGAGTCGAGTTTCGTGTTGAACTCCTTCTAAGAAAACATTGCAAGAGGGAATGAAGAACAAAGATTTTCCACGTGCGCACACATTGTCACCCTTGATATATGAATATGAATCTTTATTGTAGTACAATCCTGAGTGTATAACACTCTTTACAGATTGTGTAGTATATTTTTGGTAATATGCTTAATTAATAATCCTAGTTCTAATGTAAGACTTAACTAAGATAAAATTAGATGTGGTATTACATAGTTGGTATGTTTACTAATGAACTATGTTAATAATAAAGGCCTATAGTTGTTCGTGATTGTTATATTACTAAACTAGAAAATACACAAAATATTGATACATACAATATGTTCTCAAAACCAACTAAAGTAAATTAAGGGTACGAGGCAATTCTTCCGCGATCTATGTTGTGTTCTGTATATTTTGTTAATATTGTGCTGTGTATTATGATTGTTGTTATATGCGAGTTTGAATAAACGGGGACTTTAGAGCCGGAGCGTCGGAGCATGAAGCAAATAATATATGGGATAATAATGACTCCCACTGAAAATTGGTTCTTGTCACTGAAGAGTTTGACAAGAAACGCAAATTTTTTTTATTTTTATTTTTTTTTAAACAAAAGTTGATGAAAAATGGGTGAATTGTGAACGGTGAACTGTGAAAACCAATAGGACCCGTTTTGATCTTATTGAACGTAGGGGATGGTGTACTGTTAATGAAATAAGCCATGGAGACATGAAAAGCATTAGAATTCTGACAAGATTAAAGAGTCCTTTTAACAGATTTCGAAGAAGATTGGTTTTAGCTTTTACTCGTGTTTCCTTAACAAACCAGTGCACAAGCAGATACTCAGAAACCTGAAGAGATTTTAGATATATTAACCAAATGGATTCAAACAGATGTATAACATTACATTTTTTTATAATTTCGTGGCAATGACAACAAACGTAAATGAGCCGCCGATAAAAAAAATAATAACTTTAAAGCTATAATCAACTATGTTCAAACGTACCCACAAAGCGAAAAGGGCTTATCCCAAAGCAATCGCCAAACATGAAATTTTAATTTTACATATTATTTTAATGTCAACATACCAAAGAATGTGATATAAGGTTATGTGGTTTATGATCACAATTGTATTTTTTACGTGCACATGATGGTAACAATAAATTGTAGTTTTAAATGCACATTATGGTTACAGTAGTATTTTTTAAAGAAGTAAAGATGAAAAATGGTCACGCACTCAAAGAAAAACAGCGTTTACCAATCCGTCACAGTATTCCATTATAGCCTTCACCCTTCGTGCCTGCCTGCCTGCCTGTCTGCCTGTCTGCTGGTGCACGGCCAAGGATCTATGCTAATGTGGCGTCTTATGAAGGAATTCCATTACAGGCGTCGAGGTGTTAGGGTGGGGGGTAGAGGCGTGACAAGGGCTGATGTGGATAAGGAGGGGGGAGGGGGGTGTTTTCTTACGCACAGCGACACGAGACTGGAATTCGGGCTGGAAGATTACACTTTTCCTCAACCAATACTGGCGACAAGGAGATGAAGAGTTTTATTAATATCTTATTAGGTTTCATTTTACCGGTAGTCCAGGATTTCTTCACAATACCTCGATGGGGTGAGAGAGCGAAACCGTGTACGAGTTTATCCTTACACGAAGAGCATTAAAATCCTGACAAGATTAGAGAGTCCTTTTAACAGATTTCAATGTGGATTGAGATAAGTAAACGGATGTATTTTGATAACCTAGCGCCATGGTGATTACTCGGAGATCTGAAGAGCTCATCAAAGGGAACATTTTTAAAATGATCAAGAAAACAAAATAATCAATCTTGAAGTACCGGTACCTGCTTCGAAGATAATTAGCTTCTTGTTGCAGTTTTGTTCAATCATGTTTCCAAAAAGTGTGAAAAGCTTCTATCGTGACGATCATTGGCGAATATAAAAATGGCTGTATCTCACTCAATCCAATGAATGAATAATGAAAAAGACAAACCACGAGCTATTTGTAGATAAATAATATTTCTTTATTGTATTTCCTGTTACGTTTTATTACTAGAGAATAGAATATCATTAGAAAATAATTGTTAAAGGTATAAGCATTCGAAACAATGAGTGGCTGATTTTATAAGAAAAAAAATTAGAATAACTGTGGCTTTAGTTAAAAATGTAGCATTACTGCCAGAAAGGTAGAACATCTGGGTTCGACCTTGTTTCCTAATTTCACATTTTGTTATAAAGCCAACCGAGAGAATATATCTATAGCAATCTATTCTGCAATTCCGATGTAACGTTCCCACCCTCCCATAGTTCCTGTTGATTATTACGTAGGCAATAATCACACATTGACGCACCTATGATTGCACGCAATCACCACACCACAGCTATCACAGTAACATACATTTCTATTTTCGCATGTAATCATCCGCTAACTAGACTGTTCCTGTGATTACTCTTGTCCGCAAGTTTAGTTATTTATCTGATCCGGAATTAGCCCGCAAAGCAAACGCGGTCGGTGAGTAATAATTCAGTGGGGGCTCATGGTCCAGACGATGGTTCAGTCTTGGAACTGTATCTGAGAGGCCAATGGCGGGTGTTACTGATAACAGTGTGACAACAATGTGATGTGAGTGATAACTCAGTGGGGGCTCATGGTTCAGTCTTGGAACTGTATCTGAGAGGCCAATGGTTGGTGTTATTTATAACAGTGTGATGTGAGTGATAGCTCAGTGGGGGCTCATGGTTCAGTCTTGGAACCTGTATCTGAGAGGCCAATGGTGGGTGTTACTGATAACAGTGTGATAACAGTGTGATGTGAGTGATAGCTCAGTGAGGGCTCATGGTTCAGTCTTGGAACTGTATCTGCGAGGCCAATGGCGGGTGTTACTGATAACAGTGTGATAACAGTGTGATGTGAGTGATAACTCAGTGGGGGCTCATGGTTCAGTCTTGGAACCTGTATCTGTGAGGCCAATGGCGGGTGTTACTGATAACAGTGTGATAACAGTGTGATGTGAGTGATAACTCAGTGGGGGCTCATGGTTCAGTCTTGGAACCTGTATCTGCGAGGCCAATGGTGGGTGTTACTGATAACAGTGTGATAACAGTGTGATGTGAGTGATAACTCAGTGGGGGCTCATGGTTCAGTCTTGGAACTGTATCTGAGAGGCCAATGGCGGGTGTTAATGATAACAGTGTGATAACCGTGTGATGTGAGTGATAGCTCAGTGGGGGCTCATGGTTCAGTCTTGGAACTGTATCTGAGAGGCCAATGGCGGGTGTTACTGATAACAGTGTGATAACAGTGTGATGTGAGTGATAACTCAGTGGGGGCTCATGGTTCAGTTTTGTAACTGTGTCTGAGAGGCCAATGGCAGGTGTTACTGATAACAGTGTGATAACTGTGTGATGCGAGTGATAACTCAGTGGGGGCTCATGGTTCAGTCTTGGAACTGTATCTGAGAGGCCAATGGCGGGTGTTACTGATAACAGTGTGATAACAGTGTGATGTGAGTGATAACTCAGTGGGGGCTCATGGTTCAGTCTTGGAACTGTATCTGAGAGGCCAATGGCGGGTGTTACTGATAACAGTGTGATAACAGTGTGATGTGAGTGATAGCTCAGTGGGGGCTCATGGTTCAGTCTTGGAACTGTATCTGTGAGGCCAATGGCGGGTGTTACTGATAACAGTGTGATAACAGTGTGATGTGAGTGATAACTCAGTGGGGGCTCATGGTTCAGTCTTGGAACTGTATCTGCGAGGCCAATGGCGGGTGTTACTGATAACAGTGTGATAACAGTGTGATGTGAGTGATAGCTCAGTGAGGGCTCATGGTTCAGTCTTGGAACTGTATCTGTGAGGCCAATGGCGTGTGTTACTGATAACAGTGTGATAACAGTGTGATGTGAGTGATAGCTCAGTGAGGGCTCATGGTTCAGTCTTGGAACTGTATCTGCGAGGCCAATGGCGGGTGTTACTGATAACAGTGTGATAACAGTGTGATGTGAGTGATAACTCAGTGGGGGCTCATGGTTTAGTCTTGGAACTGTATCTGCGAGGCCAATGGCGGGTGTTACTGATAACAGTGTGATAACAGTGTGATGTGAGTGATAACTCAGTGGGGGCTCATGGTTCAGTCTTGGAACTGTATCTGCGAGGCCAATGGCGGGTGTTACTGATAACAGTGTGATAACAGTGTGATGTGAGTGATAACTCAGTGGGGGCTCATGGTTCAGTCTTGGAACTGTATCTGAGAGGCCAATGGCGGGTGTTACTGATAACAGTGTGATAACAGTGTGATGTGAGTGATAGCTCAGTGGGGGCTCATGGTTCAGTCTTGGAACTGTATCTGCGAGGCCAATGGCGGGTGTTACTTATAACAGTGTGATAACAGTGTGATGTGAGTGATAACTCAGTGGGGGCTCATGGTTCAGTCTTGGAACTGTATCTGAGAGGCCAATGGCGGGTGTTACTGATAACAGTGTGATAACAGTGTGATGTGAGTGATAACTCAGTGGGGGCTCATGGTTTAGTCTTGGAACTGTATCTGAGAGGCCAATGGCGGGTGTTACTGATAACAGTGTGATAACAGTGTGATGTGAGTGATAGCTCAGTGGGGGCTCATGGTTCAGTCTTGGAACTGTATCTGCGAGGCCAATGGCGGGTGTTACTTATAACAGTGTGATAACAGTGTGATGTGAGTGATAACTCAGTGGGGGCTCATGGTTCAGTCTTGGAACTGTATCTGCGAGGCCAATGGCGGGTGTTACTGATAACAGTGTGATAACAGTGTGATGTGAGTGATAACTCAGTGGGGGCTCATGGTTCAGTCTTGGAACTGTATCTGCGAGGCCAATGGCGGGTGTTACTGATAACAGTGTGATAACAGTGTGATGTGAGTGATAACTCAGTGGGGGCTCATGGTTCAGTCTTGGAACTGTATCTGAGAGGCCAATGGCGGGTGTTACTGATAACAGTGTGATAACAGTGTGATGTGAGTGATAGCTCAGTGGGGGCTCATGGTTCAGTCTTGTAACTGTATCTGAGAGGCCAATGGCGGGTGTTACTGATAACAGTGTGATAACAGTGTGATGTGAGTGATAACTCAGTGAGGACTCATGGTTCAGTCTTGGAACTGTATCTGTGAGGACAATGGCGGGTGTTACTGATAACAGTGTGATAACAGTGTGATGTGAGTGATAGCTCAGTCCCCACTGAGCTATCACTCACATCACACTGTTATCATGGTTCAGTCTTGGAACTGTATCTGTGAGGCCAATGGCGGGTGTTACTGATAACAGTGTGATAACAGTGTGATGTGAGTGATAACTCAGTGGGGGCTCATGGTTCAGTCTTGGAACTGTATCTGTGAGGCCAATGGCGGGTGTTACTGATAACAGTGTGATAACAGTGTGATGTGAGTGATAACTCAGTGGGGGCTCATGGTTTAGTCTTGGAACTGTATCTGAGAGGCCAATGGCGGGTGTTACTGATAACAGTGTGATAACAGTGTGATGTGAGTGATAACTCAGTGGGGGCTCATGGTTCAGTCTTGGAACTGTATCTGTGAGGCCAATGGCGGGTGTTACTGATAACAGTGTGATAACAGTGTGATAACAGTGTGATGCGAGTGAACTCAGTGGGGGCTCATGGTCCAGTCTTGTAACTGTATCTGAGAGGCCGTTACTGATAACAGTGTGATAACAGTGTGATGCGAGTGATAACTCAGTGGGGGCTCATGGTTTAGTCTTGGAACTGTATCTGAGAGGCCAATGGCGGGTGTTACTGATAACAGTGTGATAACAGTGTGATGCGAGTGATAACTCAGTGGGGGCTCATGGTTCAGTCTTGGAACTGTATCTGCGAGGCCAATGGCGGGTGTTACTGATAACAGTGTGATAACAGTGTGATGTGAGTGATAACTCAGTGGGGGCTCATGGTTCAGTCTTGGAACTGTATCTGCGAGGCCAATGGCGGGTGTTACTGATAACAGTGTGATAACAGTGTGATGTGAGTGATAACTCAGTGGGGGCTCATGGTTCAGTCTTGGAACTGTATCTGCGAGGCCAATGGCGGGTGTTACTGATAACAGTGTGATAACAGTGTGATGCGAGTGATAACTCAGTGGGGGCTCATGGTTCAGTCTTGGAACTGTATCTGCGAGGCCAATGGCGGGTGTTACTGATAACAGTGTGATAACAGTGTGATGTGAGTGATAACTCAGTGGGGGCTCATGGTTTAGTCTTGGAACTGTATCTGCGAGGCCAATGGCGGGTGTTACTGATAACAGTGTGATAACAGTGTGATGTGAGTGATAACTCAGTGGGGGCTCATGGTTTAGTCTTGGAACTGTATCAGCGAGGCCAATGGCGGGTGTTACTGATAACAGTGTGATAACAGTGTGATGTGAGTGATAGCTCAGTGAGGGCTCATGGTTCAGTCTTGGAACCTGTATCTGAGAGGCCAATGGCGGGTGTTACTGATAACAGTGCGATAACAGTGTGATGTGAGTGATAACTCAGTGGGGGCTCATGGTTCAGTCTTGGAACTGTATCTGAGAGGCCAATGGCGGGTGTTACTGATAACAGTGTGATAACAGTGTGATGTGAGTGATAACTCAGTGGGGGCTCATGGTTTAGTCTTGGAACTGTATCTGCGAGGCCAATGGCGGGTGTTACTGATAACAGTGTGATAACAGTGTGATGTGAGTGATAGCTCAGTGAGGGCTCATGGTTCAGTCTTGGAACTGTATCTGTGAGGTCAATGGCGGGTTTTACACAAGTCAATTGTTTCTTTGTTTCCTTCATTCATAAGTTCATCCAACACTTCTTCCACTTTCGCTCTGTCAATGTCAATATGACTGACAAGAAGTTAATGAGAAGTCACGCAGCAGTCGGTATTCTTGTTGTGAGAAAACTTGGCCTTAGAAAGCTATGTGTAGCTTTGGGACCTTAATGTTACAGTGTTACCGAAAACAAATTGTTATTCTTCGCTTTCCACAAATAATATATCGTATATATTAATTAATTGTCATTGTAACATTACAATTTCTCGTTGATTCAGCGTTAGCTGTATACAACAAAAACCACCATTAGTCGTGCAAAGCTCTATTTCTTTCTTACAGATAACACAACTCTATACTTCACAAACTTACTATTCCGATCTACTTATATAATGTAATACTGGTCACGGTTCTAGTCAAAGTAGGAAGAAATTTAACAGAATGCTATTACCAAACAACATTGCATTGTCTTAAAAGCTGGCAGTAGTTTCAAACTTATGATCCAACTACAGAGTGCGCTTACATATTATATTAAATAATTAGGGCTGCCCAACGATATCGATAATTCGATACGATATCGATAATGGAAAAATAATTCGATATCGATATAGAATTATTATATCGTACATATCGCAATATCGAACTTGCGCCTTATAAGCTAATTGTTTAGAAAGAAAACGATTACGTCACGTTACGCCAATCACAATATCGCTGTTTTGTGTGGATATTTTAAATTTTGAATAGTAGGGTATACACACAAATTGACACACATTATATGACATTTCAAAGTTCAAACATTTATTTACGTATTACGGTAATGTTGTTTATAATAAGTGGCCTCTGGGCTCTGGCTGGTCTGGAAATCCTAAAAACCCACGAGAAAAGTTTCGATATCACCGATATCGATTTGTATCTTGATAAGTTCGATATCGCGACACGATATCGATAATTCTTCCTGCGATATCGATATGATCTTTTTTATCGCTGGGCAGCCCTATAAATAATTACAAATATAAACACTATTATCGTATTGAACAAAGTGTCAATTTAATACAAATGTGGAATTTGGATATATTGACGGAAAACCTGGGCCCGATACCCAGTGAACATTTTATATCTCGTATGATAGCAGTAGTTTATTGTTGTTGCAAAGTAAAATGGTTGTGTTAGTGGATGAAAGAAAATAATCAAAAACATGTACAGTCTAGAATCTGAATACATATCCGCGACAGTTGTACATGTGAATTTTTGAAGTGTCGCACTACTTTTATAAAACATTCATAACTTATTATTCGTCTTGTTAAATGAATGTGGAACTGTCTCTTCACTATTGGTCTACTATGGCCACTACTATGGCCGGGGGCGGCCGATTCGTAATACCCAAAACGGCGAAACCTCTTGCATCAAGTCGCGTACACTACAGAACTTATGTCAAAGAAACTATTTCGGTCGAAGAGTAGTGACCGGTGCCTACAAAGGGGCTCTCATGCAAACTTTCTTAATTTTTTACATTTATCACCTTCCTTCTGTTATCATGTTTTTCTTCTCCATTATTGCTGGCATCCTTTGTGATCCAAACTCCCTCTACCTCGTCCCTTTCCACCCACTGCCTCATTGCAGATTCTCCTCCCACTTGGCCTTTCCCTCCCTTGCTGGACTCTCCTTATGACAAACTTATGATTATCCAAGTGTTAATGGAAATACGACAAATGGTTTCAAATCTACAAGAGAATTGGAAAGCAGACATCATAATAAGTGGCATACTTCGTCGAACCGATGTGGATGAGCTAGACATTAGGGACTTAAATGGAGCCATTAGAAAAGAATGTGCTAACCTTGGTGTATATTTTTTTGATCCAAACTATACTATTGGGTACAGAGACATTGGGAGGGACGGACTACATCTCAATAATAAAGGGAAAGAGCGGTTTGGTACTCTGATAAGAAATGCCACAAGGGCTTGGAGTTCGGGAAACTTTTAACGAACCTGGATTTAACGAGGCCTAATAATAATGGTATTAATGCCATGAATCATTTTAATCATTTTAATGTAGGCCTAGATAGTTTTGAGTTGTGCAAAAGGGCGTCTTGTGAAGAAGTTAACAACATAATAGGTCAATCGGTAGAACATAGTTTTGATTTTTCGGAAAGCGCTTCTTGTGATGAAGTTAGCAACATACTAGGTACAGTGGAAGAGCAACAGGCTATAGGAAAACCAGAAATACATCATTCTCCTAATAGGACTATGGTCAGAAAATATAAACTCAAAATCTTACACCAGAACATACAATTCTTGGGAAATAAGACAGATCAATTAGACATATTATGCAAGGAGGAATCTCCTGACATTCTATGTATTACAGAGCATGCACTAAGTAATATGGAAATTGCAGAATTTACACTAGATGGTTATGAAAAAAATAAGTAGCTACTGCAGAAATAACATAAAGGGAGGGGGGGTTATGATTTGTTCAAAAGAAGGCTGTAACGTTGAGGAATACATAAAGACTGACAAACTAAAAATATCACAAGACAAAGACTTTGAGATTGCCTTAGCTAGAATACAAAAAGATTCACACAGTGTCATAGTTATAGTACTATATAGATCTCCTAATGGCAACATAGATACTTTCTTCAAAAAACTTCATGAACTCCTAGAAATGGACTTTCTGAAAGGTAAAGATGTTATAATATGTGGGGACCTCAATATTGATGTTCTCAAAAATGATAAAAAATCTCAAACCCTCAGGGAAGTCGCAAATATGTTTAAATTAGACGTTACAATAAATACTGCCACAAGGAACGCAATAACAAAGACATCAACATCCTCTTCTGCAATAGATAATATACTAACAAACCTAGATAACAACCTATACAAAAGTGAGGTCATAATTACAGCAATATCGGATCACTATGCACAAGTAATCAGCATATATCCACTAGAGGATACTAAAGAATGTAAAAGGGTAAATACATCAATAATGTCAGAATATAGGGACTTGAGTCAAAAGAATATAGGACGTTTTTGTGACAAACTCAAAAGAGTATCATGGAATACGGTATATACGAAATACGAAATTGACCTTGCCTATGAGACATTTATAGATATAATTATGTATCATTATAACTCCTCATTTCCTATAAGAAAGCCAAAGCCCCAGAATGAAGATAGGAATACAAAATGTAGTATTAAATGGATAACACAAGAGGTTATGAATATGTCAAGAAAGGTGAGGAAAATGGCACTAAAACTAAAAAGAAATTCAAGTGAAATCAATGTAAGCAAATATAAAAATTCCAAAAAAGAATATAAAGCTCTGATACGAAAATCGAAAGCAAAGGGAATCAAGGAATGCATCAATAATACAGGGAACAAAGGCAAAACAATATGGAAACTAATAAATTCAGAGCGGGGCACAAAGAAAAATAAATTCAAAACAGAATTTGAAATTAAACTAGGTCCAAACAATGAGACAATTAAAGATCCAAAACGAATAGGAAACATATTTAATGATTATTTTATAAACATAGCTACAAACTTAACAGCAGAACAAACGAAAACGGAAGGTAACAGAGAGCAGGTTTTGCCAGATATAGGGCACTCTTTCTATCTCACTAATGTAAGTGAGTTAGAAACTCTGCAACTTATCAGACAGTTGAAAAACAAGAAAACAATAGGTCCTGATGGCATATCAAGTTATCTACTAAAGAAATGTGGAAGGGCAATAGTTAAACCCATCACACACTTAATTAACATGTCTTTTAATGAAGGGGTATTTCCAAATAAACTAAAAATAGCACGGGTAAAACCAATTCTGAAAGAGGGAAACGCCTGCGATATCTGTAACTATAGACCGGTTTCAATACTCAACGATATCTCTAAGGTTTTTGAAAGGGCAATGTTTAACAGATTGACACAATACCTTGAATCGAATGGGATAATGGCAAACAATCAGCATGGGTTCAGAGGCAAAAGGTCAACTGAAACGGCTATTGCTACTTTCATTGACAACATTGCAAAAAAACTTGACGCGAAAAAGAAAACGGCAGCCATATATATGGATCTCTCAAAAGCATTCGACTGTGTTAAGTGCGACACAATCGTCAGCAAGCTCTTCTCATATGGGGTCAGAGGATATGCACTACAATGGATACATTCTTATCTTAGTGCAAGGGAGCAATATGTTGAAATAACTGACCACCTGGATGTAAAAACTAAGTCAAATAAGAAAGAAATCACCATGGGAGTTCCCCAAGGATCTATATTAGGACCTTTATTATTCAATGTTGTAGTTAATGATATGCCACAGGCTATTAGTGTGGGTGATGTACTTTTGTATGCAGATGATGCAACGAGCACACTAGCTGAAGACGATATTTTGACACTAGAAATTAGTGCTACCATTAGCTTCAATGAGGTAGGGCAATGGCTGAAACCGAATAACCTAATCATGAATACAAAGAAAACCAAATGTATGATATTCCAAACAAAAAATATAGAGGAGCAACAAATAAATATCAGGTTATGTAATGAGGAAATGCCTATTGAACAAATTGAATTTGCAAAGTTCCTAGGACTATACATAGATAATAGCCTTACATGGGATGACCACACTGACTACTTAGCAAACAAACTTAGTTCCAATCTATATGTATTGCGAAAACTAAAAACATATGGAGATACAAATTTACTATTAACGGTGTACTATGCACTTATCCAGTCACATCTCAGTTATGGATTAATAGTGTGGGGAAATTCATCCAAAACTAATTTTCAGCGGATTTTTACTATGCAAAAGAAAGCCGTCAGATTAATAGGCAAATTTAAAAAAAGGAGCACCTGTAGAGGGCAGTTCAAACAGCTGAACATTCTAACACTTGCATGCCTTTACATATACAAACTAGTATTGTTGTGTACCAGGATTCACAGGTAGAGCTTGCAGGGGCGCAACTCTCAATTCTAGTGAAATAGTGCAACAGGGGATCGGTACAATGCCTGAGGAAGCTGGATTTCAGGGTGTGAATTAATTAGACTAGGTTCAGACAACAATGAGGAACCGTATTTATTAAGTTGTTGCTTAATATAATAGATGAACTTAAAATCAAACTTAGATCTCTTCTTGTAGAAAAAGAATATTATTATATAGAGGATTTTATGGAAAACAAGCTTGGTTAATTGGTTAGGTGGAATCGTTTTAGAGTTGATATCAATGTGTTTTTGAGCCTAAAGAAATAAGTCTTCATGGCATCACTATATTTTATATATTATATTTTATTTTATTTACTTCTAGCTTCTTGACATTAGTATTATTAGACTCACCATATCTGGTTGTGACAGCATGAGTATAGGTCTATATATAATGTGTGTGTGGATAGGCAATTTTATATGTATTACATGTTATTGCATCTTGTCTGTACTGTCGATTCCTATTTATATTAGGCCTATGTAATATCTCATGTTTTTTTGTTTTTTTTTATGTGTTGACCTATATAACGTAAGCCTTAGTCTTAATAAAAAAAGATGTGTTTCAAACAATGTAATTTTGCTAAAGAAACAAGGCAAAATAAATAAATAAATAAAACCCTGCGATGCATAACGTATCTGAATCGGACTTGTGACCATTTCTTCATCATCATTTTCATATTTCATTCTCTCATCGTCTCGGTTAGCCTAGTTGCACAAATATGAGACGTAAAGCCCTACTAATCAATCATTTAAACACTGTTACTTAGGAGCATTAAGTTGAGCACACATTTACCGTTGCCCACAAGACTGCTTAACCACATCCTTGACTGTGCATGCGAACCATTTACGAGCCTTGTTTCAGCGTGATTACTTTTTATGTGAAAATTGCATGTTTTTGCCACGTCGGTTCTATTGATTGTAAAAACAATTTGTCGATTCTAATTGTGTAGTTGCTGGGTAGAAGTGGAGGTTATCATGCTCTTAGTCTCACCTACAGCTACAGCCGTCTCTGTTGTCCATGCTTGCTAGGCACGATAGAAACATGAAGTGTGTTCTGAGAGGATAACTAATGGGATACATGTTTCCGTTGCTCAAGTAATTATCCAAGCTTTGTTCAATGGTAATATGTGTTCGTAGATAGATCATTACGTTGCACTAGTTTCCTATGTGCCAGGATGTACTATTTTAGTAGAAACTCACTTCACTGTGCATCATTCTCGTCTCTGCTAGCTCCCGGACTCAATCTCAATTTTAGGCTGCTTTTGAGGATACAATCTGTCTACGTAACGTCTTAAATTCCAAGACCAAAATAAGTTTTATTTATTTGTTGTTCAACGTACTCGTAAACTTGCCGCTTGCGAAGATCAATGTACTCACTATTTCTGGTGGTAATAAAAACAAAATATACAACTTTGGGGCTTGATTGGAGGAAATTGGGACAAGTAGGAGGGGGAGAATGTCATAATGGATAGAAAGGAGAAATTGGATGACATGATTGCGTCGCTTCGTACGATTGGCAGAGTAGTCCCGGGTCAAATTCAATACAAAATCACAATAATTTATTGTATGTCTTTGCATTCGCTATTGAATTTAGGAAGTTGGATGCAAAACTTGGACCGTCCAAAACGGACATTCCATTCTGTACGATTGACTTTCAACTTGATATATAATATCGTTCTTATACTTAGTCAAGCTTGGATGCAGAGCCTCACTTCAAGGGTGTTTCCCTGCAAAGATATCTTTGTGCACCTAATGAAGACTTGACCCAATTATGGCAACTACATCAGCTAAGGTAGAAGCGTCTGGCGAAGTTTCAGCAAAGCTGCAATAGGTGAACATGATACTTTGAGTGGAAAGGTAGGAACATTGGAATCGTATGTCTGTCTGCCCGTGTCGTCCTAAAGACAGCACCACGGTAAACAAGCTTATACATCATTACAAAGTGCGTTTGAATGTTCAATTACTGGCAATTTGCTAAGCAAGGGTTAAACTGTGGGGGTATTTATTCATTACACATTGTGACATTATAAAATTATTGTATTGTATTGTATTGAGTTGTGTTGTATGTGTTGTGTAATTTAGATACATACATTATAAACATGCAAATAAACTGATTAACGTATTAAACTTATCAAAACATGTGTAGTTTAATACGTACCTGAAAAATATGTTGATTGAGTGCGTAGGCGGTAAATTTTGCACTTCAAATATTATTTCTGTTACTTACAGTTAAAGTATTATAAAACACGAATACAAGACTGTATATCTATGAAATGTGACATTAAATATTCTCTTTCTTCAATCAACATGTCCTTACGTTTCTTTTCGTTTACCGGGTATTTTATCTCTTTTTAAGGCAATCTAAACAACCTTAAGGACAACGCAGTTTGAAACAGATACGTTTTTTAGTTCACATTTCTAAGAAAACGCTTATTATATGGCATACATAATGTATCAATGTATAAGTGTTCCCTGTTTGAACTGCAATATTCATCTTCTACCCTCTAAAAAGAAATACATATAAATTTATATGTATGTATTACGAATTTTTATAGCAGCAGCTTTCACAATCATTAAGTAAAGGTTAACGTTTATAAATAATTGAGAAGTCGTAAAATAACATGCGGAATAAAGTTACAGACGGAAGTAAAGGAAAACAGAACGATAAATAAATTCCTAAACAATGATCTAATCTTGTATATGTATTATATATATATATATTGATTATTAAATGATCACATTTTTCGGTTTCCTGCGCAGCTTTTGCTTACACACGATTACACTGTTCGTTATAAAACCGAGAATTCCTTTCTGCATCGTGTAGTGCGTTCTCTTCAGGTCCAGTGTCTCCAAGAGCTTAGGATGTTCGGAGGCAAATTAGAGCTCTTAGTCACCCCCCCCTCCCCCCTCTTCCACCCCTCTCTGTAACGGCCGGCTCGGGGAGGTGTTTCGCCTTCATTAACCTGACATTATAGCGACGCGCTCCGTGTGCATGGGCGTGCAAGGCCAGACATATCACAAGACTCATGTGCTATGAGGAATAGATAACTAAACAGTTCTCTTTTTTAGTCACGTCACGTGTGGTCATTGCAAATATTGCTTTGAATTAAATATTCTTATATTTGTTTCTTGTGAAGCACATTGTGACATTTTACTCTCGTTTATAATAATAAAAATAGACTTGTCCCGAAACAATCTTACAGATGATTTCGTCATAGATGAGTGATTCGCAGCCAACCAGCGGGCTCCATTTCATGTACCGATCACTGGTTGGTCACCATCATCTATGAGGAACGCATTGGAAATGATGTTTCGAGACAAATAGCACAAGCATGATACCCTTGAAATCTGATGAGTTTTATCAAAGAACCAGAACAGGTCGGAATGAATAATTAATGTTAATTACTTTACGCAGTGAGAGTGTCAAACTACGGAGGATTTTACAAATCCCCCACACTCTTTTGCTTTTACCGAGGGTTTTATGTTTTTTGAAATCTCTCTCAAAGAATTACAATTTAAAATATTTATGTAGGTATTCCCTCTCATCGGGACTATATGCATATAAAAACAATCATACGTCGATCTGGTGAAAATACACTAAGCGGCAGGGTTACTGTAATAACCTAAAGAACTAATATACCTACCGGTATCAAATCAATACGTTGAATATGAGTTTATAACGTGTCAAAGAATAAAATAATTTGACACAAATTACATCTGTAGCAATAAACATTGATCGCAATCCCATATTTGAAAATTGAAATAGACGTAGAGCCGTCTGCAACGTGCGGAAGTTCAGTCGAATACAAAGAAGAAAAGTTACCTTCCGCGAGGAAACTTTAAAGTACCCTTCAGTTGAAACTCTATTGTGCGTTAACAACCATGCAAGTTTTTGACGCCTGAATAATGTTATTTCATTTGTATGCAAGATAATTCTTTCACAAAGAAACTTTTCAAAATGGAGTGTTGAAAAATAACCACTCCAATTTCGTTGAACGTTTTAGTTTTTGCTTTTCACTCTCATTAAATTCTAATGACTTGATGGCTGATAGTCGTACTTCTCAGAATTAATTATCCTATTGCCAGCGGATCGCATTTTCGCCTTTTTGAAACAAAGTTTACTGTCATTTGGTTTATCTATAAATTGGAACATGGCAACAATGTGTCAAAGTTAAGAATTGACATGAGGTCAGAGACGCGTGCACCCAAACAGTTATCAAGTTATTGTAATTATGTATTAGAATGGGCACTCATAATCATGACAGTTCAATCCCGAATTTTTGATTAACTGGTTTGATACTGATTTGATAGCATTTTGTTGACGTAGACGTTCCAGTATTCTTAAGGTGAAGGTGTCTAGGGATGGTAACTTTTTAAATTAAATTTGTTTGATGAAAGTTATTAAATATAGATATTATGTCTGCAAAAACAGGTTTTAAAAAAATTACATATTTTTTTACGTGTACCGACAGTTTTAAAGTCTTAACGTTAACGCTAGTAAGACCTCTAGACCATATTTTTCAAGTTTACGAAAATGTAATATACTATAGGTTGTTATATTTTAGGAATGATGGTATACAATTTTAAATCACAATTATGTGCTTAGTTTCTTGTAATGAATTTTTTCGTATCCTAGTGAAAAGACATTTGAGTATATTCTGTTTCTACTGTTCCGTAACTTATTTATGAAAAGAGTCACTTACAAAAAATAAAGTGCATATCATGCGCTCGACCCTTATCTTCCCAAAGTGTTTGCAGTCTCAAGCCTACGTCAAAAACTTTTCGAGTTTTGTTGAAATTCGTACACGGATGTAAAGCGCATCAGTTTGCTCGCGTCGCAGTCCAGCCGTAACTACTTTACGGGTTTAGACAGGTAAATTGCGCAAAGAAAGTGTCTCCTTGTGTCCTAGAGCCGCTCAACAGTTGTTGAGAACGCAAATGTACAGATTCAATCCAAGTATTGGAGGGAAACATGACACCAAGTGAGCAGAGCGGCAGCATCGCGGGCCATGACCTTGCTCTAACAAGAGTCTCCGCTCGACTGAAATCAGAACGAAGCGCGCGGAGGGAGGTCGGTTGGAGTTGTGGTAGTGGGTGGGAGGAGAGGTACACTTTATATGTCACACTTACACATTTGCAAGTAATTCGTAGCAAAAGTGTTTTTTCAGGGAGGGGGGGGGGGGGGGGGGGGGGGGTAGATTCACCTTAAATATCCCATTCCCACTTTTTCATGCATACAATCCACACGCGGGTACAAATTTAACGCAGATCTCAAATATCAGTGAATCTAATATGCTTTCAAGTGACTGTTATGAATTGTTTGAAATTCATTAAAGCCGAAATTAATTTAGTTTTCGAAACTCTAATTACAATCATTTCACAATTTCATAACCAGTAGAAGTACTGAACTACAGCAGAAAGTACTGGCAAATTACCAAGCTTGAGACTGTCTAGGAATACAACACATCGTGGCTCACGGTCTATTATTATGCACTTTACTAACCACAATCTTTCAACTTGTTTATAAAATGAAAAAAATAATTGGTTTAAAACGGTAAACAATAAAACAATTAAAAAATTTAACGATGTAAACGATTTCACAAGAAATATTGAACCCGCGGCAATCGGAAACCTGTGTCGATTCCCAGAAGGGTCGTTTTTTGCATTCTGACGTATGAACTCTCTCATAATAAACTCATAGTAACGTACTATAAGGCCGTACTGTATCAATATATCTGTGGCTAGGTGCAAAAAGGGCCAATGTCAGAAATGTGCTGTTTGAGTTAGGATATGGGTTACTATGTAAAAAACTCCCAGCTTTCGAATGCAAGAACGGCCAATGTCATAGCTAGCCTGTGTAGAAGATGGGGTTTGACATTGGCTAATGACTTATAGTTTAAAAACCGCAAACGTAATTTGTAAAAGGGCCAATGTGACATTGGCCCTTAAATTTTTTGAATTTTCCCCCTCCAAGTTGGGTTTCGATGACATTGGCCCTTTATTATTTTTTTATAAGTTGGTTAAATTGAGTCCATTTCTATAGCTGGCGGTGCTTGTAAGGTTATGGTATCCCAGAAGATGGGAGGGGCAGACATTCAAACCACCCTGTCATCAGTGAGGAATCTAAAAAAGATGTTAGATCGCATATTAGCAACTTTCCCGCTTGTGAAAGCCATTACTCAAGGTCAGACACACACAAAAAATTGAATCCTGATCTTACTATTGCGGAGCTGTATCGCCTCTACGGCACATCGCCTCTACGGCACATGGTGCACAGAGCAGGGAAAGAAGCCCGTTAATCCGAATATGTATAGGAAAATATTCAATGACGATTTTAACCTCGCATTCCACCAGCCATTTAATGATACATGTGCTAAATGTGACAAATTCAAAACGTTATTAGGAAACATTGATACAATAGGGAATGTGCATGAATTTTCTACAGCTCTGAAGGTACGTGGAATATATTGTTATTCATCTAAAGACATCACAAACCTAATTTAAAAGTTTTAAAATTAATTCATTATACTTCTATACATGTTCAAAGATTTTGATTATCTGTTTCCCGTACTTTTATTTTTAAACTGTATGTGACGTCACGATCCATGAAAATCACTGCTTATATGAATGACTTTGCATATAACCTCCTTGGAATTTGCCACCGCCTCCTAGACGAAACAATCAAATTTTCAAGGTTATCAAGCTATTCTTGTCAAAATTTGTACTCAAGCCATTGTCAAGTCTGCTTCATATGAATAACAACACCCAATATTTACTGATATTCTATGAAAATAGGTTTGGTATTCTTGTGTTTATAGTAATTGGGTTTCAAAATTTATTACTAGGCGTACTAGACATTAATTCGATTTTATATGATTATGGATATGATAATTTCCAAATAAGCGTTATTTTATTTATCATTTTATGATTGTTTGATTGCTGATACATGGCAGGTGACGTATGCCCCGTTTTTCCCGCCATAAATATGTGTGAAACTTTCAGCTCGTTTTTATAAATGAAACTTTATTCTATGTCATCGAAATAAAATATTTTTGTATTCAGGAAGTCAATCCTAATCAAGTAAAATGCAGAAAAAATTATGCATATTCCCCATTGAGGCAAAAGCGGAAATTCAATCTGAGTATGACTCTCATCTTACGTTGGCGGAGGAAGCATACACATCCAAACGTGTGGATAAGGCAAAAAGCGAAAACAATGCAAATGACATAACAGCATCATTTGATTAACAAAAATGTCTTCCCACACCTTTTCTCAGGAATGGTGTTGCTTTTTACAAGAAACAACTGTGGTGCTTCAATCTCACAACATATAAAACAAAGGGCCAGGACCCCTATTCTATAACTCTCCCGAAACAGATTAGTGCCGAATCCGATTAGCAACCGAATCCGATTCCGTTTCGGTCGTTTGCTAAATGGACAACGAACAGCGATTTTATAACTAGAACCGAAATTGATCTACTTCCGTTTCGGCTGACATCCGAATCGACTGAGCCACCGAGGCGGTAGACCAATCAAAAGACATACACTCGAACGAAATACATAAACAAACAAAAAATAGAGCTGTCACTTTAAAATACGTATTAAAAACTGGCTCCGATTAAGAATGTTAAGATGAGCGAGGAGCAAAAACATTATTTACTGCAGTATATGAACAATCACAGATTATATATATGAGCAACAACAACCCCATTGCCTGTGATACCTAGGCCTAGATCTAAGAGGTAAACATGATGCATGTGTTTAGGGTAGGCCTAGGCCTAGGCCTAGCAAAAGCTGTGTAGGGGCTTGGCCTACCTAGCCTAGCCCTAGATTAGCCTACATGCCTAGGCCTATTGGGAACGCGTGTGCTTTTAGAGTAGTTCTATACTGACAGTTGTGACACTTGCTTAACATAACCTCACTCTTCTCATAACAACATTGTCAACTTACCGGTAGGATGAAATCGTTCGTTGACATTTCAAAATCTTATACCGAATCCGTTTCCGACGGTATTGGACACTAAAAAAGTTACATTATCGCTATCGACCGAAATTGTTGGAATTTCCGTCCGAATCCGTTTCGGGAGAGTTATAGAATACGGGTCCTGCAGGCAAATACACCCATATGCTTTTGAATAAACAAACTGGAATTTATCAAACGGCCAATGTCATTTTTTCGTATTTTTTTTTTTCAAAAGGGCCAAAGTAAAAGGTCAAAATTGACCAGTTTACACTTTTTTTTAGTTTTAGTTTTAATTTATTATTTCAATGTTAATACATAATTAATATCACTTGTATCCGTGGTTCCAGAGAAATAAAGTTGTCCATGAAAAACCAAATTATTTTTATTGCTGTTTCATTCAAACCTTAATAACTCAAAACCCACTTTTCTGACATTGGCCCTTTTTGTACCTAGCCACAGATATATGTATAGATTCTAAATAAAAAAATAGTGGTTTATAACGTTTTAAAGGAAGATCTGCACATACAGCTAGTAATAAGTATTTATTTCAAAATAAAGAAATGAGTAAGTAAAATTCTACCTTTTTTAACTGAAAATAAATTGTAGTCTTTTTATTAGAAAATAAAATTTATCTTTTCGTGTTTGTATATAAAAAAAAAACATGAATCTTGTCTTAGATACTTGCACGAACATTTCAAACTTATGAGACTTCATTCATAAACTCTTCCTCGGAACTAGTATGGTTGTATGTGAATCCAATAAAAAACCGTACATAATAAAACCACGTTGCGATGACCTAACAAACTTGATTCTCTTACGTGAAGATGTAATTACAAGAGCCGTCAGCATACGACGCTACCTGCAGCGATACCGCACAAGTGGAAACTTCAGAATCTAGTTTGTTGGGACGACGACTGACTCGATGTGTTGTGTTGACAACTTGGAGTCTTTAGCGAGCGGCAAAGTTTCATGTCACAGTTTTCTGGCCGCGAAGAGAATTCGATCAGGAGATCTTTTGCATGGGAAATGAGACGGCGCAAAGTTTCGCTGTGCTGAACATGTGCTTTGCTCCGCCTAACCAGTAACTTAAGTTAGCCTCGGAACAGAACCCTACGGCCTCAGTTTTCTTTTCCTTTTCTTCAAGACAAACTCCTGCAACGAAAAGAAATTATTTGTTTGAAAACAAAATTATAATACTACTCAGTACTCGGATGACTGCGTTACGTACATTACATACATTGATAAGATTTCAAATTGTATGTTATTTTATAATTTAAGCATTCAAACGGTTATCGTGTTTTCATTAAATAAATGACGATAAATAAATATATTCTAAATATTTTATGATACTGCAAGATACCGATCCATTTTTATAATCTATTAATTTCCTATACATCAATTGTTTTGTAACACATGGAGATATTTACATGTTATTAACACTCTTATATTGATGAGACACGATTAAACATGTACTCTATTCTCACAGTGAGCTCCCGAAAAGTTAAGTAATGGCATGGGGCGTATGAATCAATCTTACAATATCATCGCTCATACACAAAGAATTGTGTTTTTTTTTTAATGATTCCAGGCACTTCATATTAGGGCAGCACATTTAAAAACTTATATTTAATATTTCCTAAGGAAGCGTTATAGTTGATAAAATACGGTTTGTGAAATTTCCAGTATAATTAAATTGCTGTCAAAACGTTCCACTTTCACATAATGTTCAATTAAACTCTATAACCGTCGTCTATGCTCCGTGTTTTGTTTACCCAATTAACGTTAGGTAAGGTGATGTTCATACTGGAATTACATTAACTAATTATTTAGCTGTCTCATTGCGGTCTTGTAAGACAAGCATGTCGTTTCTTAAAGAAATGCATTGCTAAGCGTGGTACCATCTAGTAGAGGAGCAAAAGGTATCTCGTGCGCCTTTCGTGAAAGAGTATTGCGGTAAACGGTATTCTGTTACGGCATACCATACGAGTATTTTGCACCTTCCTGGCACATCCTGGCACGCTGCAGAGGGCGCCAGGAGCGTCGTGACGTCATAGACACGTTTTAATTAATTACTTTTGAATTGTTTATGTCACAGAAAATATCAAGAGAACAATTTTATGACGTCATACTAGACGAGCATTTATAACCTATCTGCCACATTCTGGCGGGCTGCAGAGGGCGCCAGGAGCGTCGTGACGTCATATACACGTTTGAACTAATAACGTTTGAACGGTTCATGTCACAGAAAATATGTGGGATAAACTTCTACTATAAAATACTATACGAGTATTTTGCACCTACCTGGCACATCCTGGCACGCTGAAAAGGGCGCCAGGAGCGTCATGACGTCATAGACACGTTTTAATTAATAACGTTTGAACGGTTCATGTCACAAAAAATGTCAAGGAGACAATTCTATTACGAAATACTATTTGAGTATTTTGCATCTACTTGGCACATCGTGGCACGCTGCAGAGGGCACCAGGAGCGTCGTGACGTCATACACTTTTTCATTAATAACTTTTGAACGGTTCATATCACAGAAAATATCAAGACGACAATATTATAGAGAATTTAAATACAAATCGATTGATATGTACCAATAGGGTAATCATGTAATATTTAAGGGAGATATTGCTAACAAATAATAATAATTAGATGTGTAAATGAAATGCAGGGCATCCATCATCGTAATATCTATTAATTACTATTTCGGAGTTATAATTGTATCACTGCGAAGGACTTAATAATCGTAGTCATCCCAACATACCCATGGATATCTGTTGTTTAACAATAATAATTATTATTCTTATTGTATACTAGTTACTATTCATAGACTGATTAGTAAAACTCACGTTTGCTAGAAGTTCTCTTCATCTTCATCATCATCGTCTTCATCCTCATCTCCCGTGTTGTCGGTATTCAAGCACTCTTGTTCCTCGTCTTCAGTAGAGCAGCCACAAAGCTCGGTGCACGTCATGTTATTTGCTTTGCAGCTGCATCTTGACGCACACCCTGATTTTAAGCAGTTGCACTTAACTAGTTTAATGACGGCAGCCGGTGCAGGTTCGAGGGTTGTCATGACTGCCACATACTCGTTGCTCTCAAGTAGCCATCCGTAGTCTTCGGGTAATAAGTTGATAGAGTTGGCAACCTGGTCATTATGCAACACCCAGCATTGATGGTGAGCACGTAGTATGGTTTGGAGATATGCGGCTTTGCTGGGTGGAAGCTTTTGGTGGGTGCTTGGCAAGACTTTTTGTGAAACATGCGCCATCGAAGGTCAGACACTGATCTCAGTTTAGTGAATGGACAGTACAGTTTGCAAACAAACTTCTCTAGACCACTTATCACGGAGTCTTTTAGAGCAACAGTTTAACCTAGTTCTTTAAATGCCGAAAATATTTCATATAGTCGGATTCTTCCACACACCAGCACTTGTGAGGATCTAGCCAAATCTCTTGTCATGCGCATTAACAACAGTTATAGTGAGTTTTCAGAGGTCCACGCGGTATTTGATAGATATGACATTCCTGTTTCATTTAAAATCGGCTACTCGAAAGACCCGGCAAGGAGGAAAATCTGCTGTAGCTTATCGCATTACAGTTTACAGACAACACGCCAATCGGGCACTTGAGCATGTCACAACTACTTGGTCACACCAAAACCAAGTATGAGCTGACAGAATATTTTTCACAGAAGATAATTCGAGCCTCACAGGCCATGGAGCGACAAACAGTTGTCGCATGCAGTAACAAGACTATTAGTACAAAAACACTTCTATCACACTTAAATAGTGAACAGGAAGAAACCGATACAAAGATGTTGCTTCATGCAGTAGATGCGACAAAACGAGGAGCTACTCAAATATCTATTTTTTCCCCATATACAGATGTCCTTATCCTGGTACTGCGACGTTACACCGATCTCTGTAAAAATACTGTGTTCATTACAGGTAAAGGGGGAAATAATAGAAGGATAGCACTTGGGTCACTATACAACACACTTGGGCACAATCAAGTTTCAGGACTAACTGGATTTCACGCTTTCAGTGGTTCCGACAACACTGGGGGATTTTCAGGAAAGGGGAAGCTTTCGTGCTGGAAAGCTTTCAGAGAATCCGACTATGAAATATTTTCAGCATTTAAAGTGCTAGGTTAAACTGTTGCTCTATAAGACTCCGTGATAAGTGGTCTAGAGAAGTTTGTGTGCAAACGGTACTGTCCATTCACTAAACTGAGATCAGTGTCTGACCTTCGATGGCGCATGTTTCACAAAAAGTCTTGCCAAGCACCCACCAAAAGCTTCCACCCAGCAAAGCCGCATATCTCCAACGTGCTCACCATCAATGCTAGGCGTGTGGCATAATGACCAGGTTGCCAACCCTATCAACTTATTACCCGAAGACTACGGATGGCTACTTGAGAGCAACGAGTATGTGGCAGTCATGACAACCCTCGAACCTGCACCGGCTGCCGTCATTCAACTAGTTAAGTGCAACTGCTTAAAATCAAGGTGTGTGTCAAGATGCAGCTGCAAAGCAAATAACATGAGGTGCACCGAGCTTTGTGGCTGCTCTACTGAAGACGAGGAACAAGAGTGCTTGAATACCGACAACACGGGAGATGAGGATGAAGACGATGATGATGAAGATGAAGAGAACTTCTAGCAAACGTGAGTTTTACTAATCAGTCTATGAATAGTAACTAGAATACATTAATAATAATAATTATTATTGTTAAACAACAGATATTCATGGGTATGTTGGGATGACTACGATTATTAAGTCCTTCGCAGTGATACAATTATAACTCCGGAATAGTAATTAATAGATATTACGATGAGGGATGCCCTGCATTTCATATACACATCTAATTATTATTATTTGTTAGCAATATCTCCCTTAAATATTACATGATTACCCTATTGGTACATATCAATCGATTTGTATTTAAATTCTCTATAATATTGTCGTCTTAGTATTTTCTGTGATATGAACCGTTCAAAAGTTATTAATGAAAAAGTGTATGACGTCACGACGCTCCTGGCGCCCTCTGCAGCGTGCCACGATGTGCCAAGTAGATGCAAAATACTCAAATAGTATTTCGTAATAGAATTGTCTCCTTGACATTTTCTGTGACATGAACCGTTCAAACGTTATTAATTAAAACGTGTCTATGACGTCATGACGCTCCTAGCGCCCTCTTCAGCGTGCAAGGATGTGCCTGGTAGGTGCAAAATACTTGTATAGTATGTTATAGTAGAATTGTACCCTACATATTTTCTGTGACATGAACCGTTCAATCGTTATTACTTCAAACGTGTATATGACGTCACGACGCTCCCAGCGCCCTCTGCAGCCCGCCAGAATGTGGCAGATAGATTATAAATGCTCGTCTAGTATGACATCATAAAATTGTTCTCTTGATATTTTCTGTGACATAAACTGTTCAAAAGTTATTAATTAAAACGTGTCTATGACGTCACGACGCTCCTGGCGCCCTCTGCAGCGTGCCAGGATCTGCCAGGTAGGTGCAAAATACTCGTATGGTATGCCGTAACAGAATACCGTTTACCGCAATACTCTTCCACGAAAGGCGCACGAGAACTAAAATGTTACCTTTTGCTCTTCTACTAATCTGGCGGCGCGGTCGTTCTGAGTCTGTTGCGATATTCATAGCTGTACGAAGACTGTCGGTGACGCGGCGGAAGATCATGGCACCTCGCAGCCGCTCTACAAAATGTCGTGGACACTTCTGGAAGCGAGAAATGGTAATGTTGTTCTATATAAGCGAAGATTTCCGGTAATGTTGTATCGAACGAGATCAATAAGTATCCGTCGGTTGTGGTGACAGACTCGAGTCTATTTACTAAGTTAGAACTTCGGCTTGTTTACTTTGAAGGGTATGGTAGTAAATATTTTGTTTTATTTTTTAAATATACATTTTTTTGTAAGTTTTAGACCAGTTTTTATGTATACCATCTAAAGCTGTGTGCTCAAATTTACTCACACCAGATCAATTTAAACAAGGAATATTTCCTAGTGTGAAATTCCTTTTTTGCCAAATATATATACACACACACACACATATATTATTATATTATACATATATAATTATATAAACAATTTAGTTTTTAATTGGTCGGCGTACTTAGAAAGTCGTTTTGATTAGAGTGAACTAAAAGCGAAACCTCAATGTAAAAGCAGTATGTAGCACTTTAACGGTTGTTCCTAAAATTATCATGGCCGAGATCAAATGAATGAATAAGATTATTGTTCGTAGGTTTACTCTAAATCAAACACGTCAAAATATGTATAATGACGTCGACTCGTACATTTCATCCAAGCTAGCTCTAGAGTGTCTTGAAATGTGTTACTTCTTCAGCAGACCGTAAGGGTAGTGTGAACGCGTTCTGTATGTCAGCCACGTGCAGTTGCTCGGTGTATACGGTCCGTTGCGTCACAGCTCGACCAGGACGCCGCGTACCCGCAGCCGACGTCTTTAGTATTACTTGACCCCTGTCCCCGCCCCCTCGGTTGTCGCAAACAGGGTAACGATTCCGTGCTCTCTCTATTCCATTCCATTCCATCCTGATTTCACAACACGTTTGGCCCAATTTTGTTTTGTTTCTTTGCTTTCTTATTGAACTGGAAAATCCTCAAGGGTTTTCGGCATTGATGGGAATCGTATAGTGTATTGACGTTGCATTGAAGGCCATCACTTGAATATAACATTTTAATCACTATCTAGACCCTGGTATGATTATCATTACATTCTTTTATGAACAGCAATACACATACAAAATTTAAAGTCCAGGGTCCGGATTCACAAGATGTTCTAAGTATTTTTCTGGTCTGAACCCTAAGACCGGCCTAACTTGGACCTCTTCTAAAACCAGACCCAGGTCACAAGAAGAAGTTACTAATTTCTGGTGGGAACAAGGATACAATAACAATTCGAAGAGGACTCCTTCCTTCCTCCTTCCTTTCTGAGGACTCCTTGTGAATCTGAGCCCAGATGATTATCTGGTATGCATCAATGCACCTTGATATAATAATTGAAAACTCATTATAAATTGATTTTTGTATAGTGTTGTTCTTGAAGATTTAAGGAACCATGTTGAGTGTCCTGGACAATTTTTAAAATGGTCTTTTCTACAATGTATGATCTACAAATATCACCATTATTGTTTGGACAACTTGACTAAGTGTCAATCATTCAACTGCGTCCCCACATCTCATCGCGTTTCAGGCGTACAATGTTATAGTATGGTTGGCCCAAGGTTAATGACTAAGATCAAAAGGGATGGTAAAGATGAGTATAAGATAATAGCGTCAGTGCCACGTGCGTCTATGAGATCAGCCACTTAGCACATTAAATAGCTTGACACACATACGACACCTTCAGTTACCATTTCAAAATTGCGAAATTACTTATAGCTATTCATTCACCCATACATTGTTGTCATAACACGCCACTTACTATTTTTAATCACGGTCACATCCGTTCTACTGCAACTAAGAAAACTTCTTGTACACATAGATTAGAAACTCTCTATTGTATTACCAATAAGGATAGTGCAGTTAAACGTAATATGTGTGAATGTTTGAATTTTTAAACGCATATATTTTTACTACGTTATTACTATTATTATGTTTAGTTCTAAAAATATGCTTTTATTAATATAAGGGAATAGAAAACAATACAATTATTATAAAAACAGTGTAATTATATGCATCAATGAAAAATCACACGTTTTACAATGTATTAGCACAATGCCGTTTCATCTACTTGTCTACTTCCAGTCACACTTGTCATTTACGAGGATCGTATACTTTACAAAATGTTACCAGGATTTGCACAGCTAGGTAACTCTTCTCACGAATGTGTGTGTGCCTCTCTCTCTCTCTCATTCTCCAAGGCCACCAAGCAGGGGATGAAACCGAACAAGTGCGCAAATAGTTTACTCTTCTCATGAATGTCTCTCTCTCTCTTCCGCCTCATTCTCCAAGGCCACCAAGCAGGGGATGATCCGAACAAGTGCGCAAATAGTTTACTCTTCTCATGAATGTCTCTCTCTCTCTTCCGCCGCATTCTCCAAGGCCACCAAGCAGGGGATGAAACCGAACAAGTGCGCAGATAGTTCTTCGTGAGGGGTGGGGGCGCCACAACAGTGTCCGATGGGAGTGTTTTAATGATTTATTAATTGTTTTTTTGTTTTTACCCAAAGCGAAGCTCCATACGAGCAATTTCTAAACGGCAAAAAATATTAATTCATTTTAATTAATTGTCTGCCAGGAGAAGTGAATGATGAGCCCGCTTGCGGTTGGGTTGGGCTGGTGACCAAAATGTGTCTGGAATGGGGCGCGAGTATTAGCTTAATTTTAAAGACAACGAATTCACAAATCGAGGCTTATAAAGAACGGTAAAGGTTTCGAAGAAGGGTTTAATTGAATGGTGATGGGGGGTGTTTGCACTCTTACTCCCTTCCACCGCCCATTCTCCATACACAAACCTTTGTTTATCAAACAGTAAAATTCCAACTAACAAAGAAAAGGAGTGTATTTCAAGTTAAGTCGAGACATTGTTATGATCAAAATTTTATGTCACAAATTTTATTTCCTGAAGTTTCCACTAACTGGGATTTGCTAGAAAACTCATATGTATGTTTATGGTACATTTTGGTTCGTTAGGTTGATGATCCGAATAGTGAAAGTAGTATAGGACTTCTTCCTTAAACTGTAAAATCATAAGAAGTAAAGTTTTCATTCTTGAAAAATACATTTTGAACGCATGTATCGGCTTCAAATCTCCGACTCGAGCTTTGCGTGTAGAATGAACATTGAATGGAGTTAGATATTTGTGACCCTGGACAGGTGTGATTGAGCGTGAATAGGCCATCGCCTACGATTACATCAGACAGGTTGGACGTGAAAAGACTCGTTACTGCCAGCCAGTCGCCAACATAGTTAATCTGGTACTCTGTCTTGCCCCTGAGAGTTACCGTTGGTTTTAAAGAGAAAAATAACTATTCTGAATTCATTAGGTTTATTTTTTAGTTTGCTTTGCGAAACGTTCAATTAAAATTATCGATATGTCAAGGGATTTACATTTTTTATCTTAGTGAAAAAAAAAAGTTTGGATTTAGGCCAAGTGTCAATGTAAGTGCTACTGTAAGTAAGTATAATGTCAAGTAAGGAATGTGTTCTATAATATGTAGACCTGAGGATTTGTATGGTTACTAAATGACTTGGTTTACAATACAACTTTCTATGTGTTTATTGTAAACGACACAAATAACATTGAATGATTTGGAACACACATAAGAAAGAGCTTTTTAAGAACTTTTTTTTACAAATACTCGCTCTAAGCACTATATTGTCTACGTACGAGTCAATATTCAATAGTTTTAAAATTATATAAGTTATGTAAGTCCTATTTGTACATTTGGCTGACGCCATATTTTATTTGTATTTAAAAATGAATTCAATTATTTTTTTTGTAGCTGGACTATATTTCAGTTCCCTATTTTCTTTTTCCCTGGAAATGTATATTTAGAACAATGAATATTAACGTAATACACACGAACTAGGGAACAACTTGTCAGATTTTTTACTGCGAATGTTTCGCTCAATATTATACTTTCTAGATGTAAAAGAATATGAATTTAAAATACCATATTAATGCGTCGTTAACGAGGCACAGTAAACCCTAAAAGTAAACCCTATTGCTTAAGGACAGTTGTGTTAAATCTACAAAATGATCTCTCTCTCTAGCCAATATGCTCGTTCAGGGCCTCTCAACGTCTCAACACCAAGTTAATATGCCTGACCACTGCCTCGCGACAAATAAAAAAATAATAAAAAAAAATCCATTTATCGTCTAAAACCCAGTTACAAGAACATATAAAACACAAAACAAGTAAAACATCGCTGGCCAATTCAGTGGTAAATGTATGGCCGGTTCAGTGTGTGGTTGTAGGTGTGAGCAAACAAACCGCGCCTGCACCACGAGAACCTAATTAACTACGACATTGATGTGTTTGTTGTAGTCAAACGTGTGTACTGCTCTGTGATGTCAAATTACCGATATTATAACGTTCAGAATGCATGACTAAATCATTCAATATTGTCGCATGTTCAATTATACCGTCAGTCTATACAACGCAGCAGCCATTGGTTTGTTACTATTCCCGTACAGCAAATATTTCTGGTCTTTTCTCCATATTTATATCAGTACAGTCTATCCAACACATGTGTGGTCAAAGTCAACTATTAAACCAGGTTAACTATTTGCGTTAATTTAACGTGGAATTGTGACTAAAGATTTCAATAGCTGAAAAATCAATCCGATGGTTAATTTATCTATGCATGATGATTTATTTTTGTTAGAGATGTGTCCATAAATAGTAAATTAATAGAATTTGTTAAGGTAATTATAACCTATAGTACGGACCAGACACCAGAACTCACATCATACAATATACAGAGGGTTTAGCTATAGCCAGCTTTGTGGACAAGTTGTGAAGTAAAACCTATAGCAATACACATTATATAGGGTATCATGCAGAATTGAAGTGACTATACAACATAAGTCAGCACAATGTTCAAGAATACTATATCAGTAAATGCATGTGAAAGAATAATCATTTGAATATAGTGTCACTGTTTGAAACTATGTACACACTTGTTTTACCTCCGGGTACACTTCTAACTTGGTTTGGTTTCAATTATTGCCATGAACTCCCAAAATAGGTAAGAAAAGTTTTTACCTAGATAATTGTGCGCACATTTTGTTATATTATTGTGTTAACTACAAAACGTACTTCTATAATCTATTATTTTTCTAGATTGAATGGAGATACGTTTTACAAGCATGCTAACACAATAGTGGTGTATTGTGCTTTTGATGGTGTGTGCAGAATTGCTTTGTAGTCCAAATGAAAAATTAATAAAACTTTATAAAATGCATTTATATTACCACCTTGTCAGCTCGGTTATAGAAATGAATGATTTTGACAAATGTATAGCTGAGTATAAAAACACTTTTTTCATGGCATAGGCCTAGAACTTTTCTTAATTACAAATTTTAAAGATAAACTCTAACAAGCAAACAAAAAATTATTTTTCATAAGCAACACGAAAATAAAATGTCAACTTCCATGTTCAAACATAAACGGTGATTAAATAAAGGAGGATCTGGTTAATTGGTAACCGTAGAGTCAGCAAAAGGGTGAAAATTGCTTCTGAAAGGTATTTTAATCAAAACGTGTCCCGCGCGTGGTGGAATGTGCAGGAAGAGTGTGCGAGGTTAAATAGCAGTCACAAGGGACAGGAAATAACATCCGATCGATCAGGGCAGGATTTGTTGCTCTTTTGTTAAATCCGCCGTACAGGCCGTCAAATAACATTTCATGACATTTAGGCGGCACCGACGACGGCTGGAACACGCGCGACCTTGAGACTTGAACACTACACGTGTTCAGCGATATCTCGCCATCTCATTCATGGTCGCTCATTCTTTCTAACACTTGTCGTTGCAGCATGTAACTTTAAGTCACCACCCCCCTCCTCCCCCCTCCCCCCTCCCATTATTTAGCTGATAGAGAAACCTAAAACAATACATTATGTGATTATTTAATAAGATTTTTAAATTTCTCAAAATATATCATGATCGTTTTTTAGAATTTTTCTGGGAATTTTGGATTTCATATAAAACCCATTAATTTGAGACCAAAATACCTTTCTCACAGAGATATCTAAAAATAGTTTTTACTCTCAATTATTGTATACATTTTTCGTATTATTGTCTCTCAAATGTAAGAAAAACTAAAAATGGACCAAATTTCCGGGATATATAAAAATTCTCTTGTTTTTAACGCTTATTGCAAGTATGAATTTTGATAGTCTCTAATCTAGGTACCATTCGTCACATTGAAATGAAATAAAATGGTTTGCACCTAGCAATTCATTTTGTAACGATCAATGAGTACAAAGGTCCGAATACAATCTTAAAATATGTGTTCTAAAACGAGGAAGTTGGGTCTGATAGAGCTAGCTTACACCGGGCATTGAATGATGTCTATACTACTCCATCCATCACTCACTCACTCACTCGAAAGGCGTTTTGCTAAGAATTGCTGCTAAATCTGTGTTATACGCTAGAATTTGCAATTGATTTCTAACAGTCTGTTGTATTGTTGAAACATGACAGCAAATTTCAATCCCCGTTGCAAAATTTACGCGATTTTTAGTCTTTATTTCTTATTGCAGACGCTGCTTTCAGCATTTTGGATGTGTACGTATCAAACATAACAGATTATTTTGCGAAGTGAAAGATCTATTGATCTATTGATCTATAAAAAATGTACTAATTTATTGCGCTTTTATAAAATCATTTTTCTTTAGCAAAATACACATATTTTCGAATGATAACAGTAGTTATACTGGATCTACATTTTTGTTTGTACTTATGTTGAAATCTTTGAAGGAAGAAATAATTATAGAAAGTAGGAACACATAAATGCATTGTATGTTTAGGAATGGGGACATTACAATAAAATTAAGGCTTTTTATGCCATCTGTTGAAGTCGTTTAAAATATAAACATGAAATTGTATTTTCAATGAACAGAAATGAGTAGAAAAAACGCAGAAGTAAAATTTGTTTGGTTGGTAATAAAAGAATTTAGTTGTAGAGAAAACTCGGTATAAAAGTCATTGATCTGATTTCCTTTACAAATTAATGTGCGAAATAAAGTTGCTTACCATTGTGTAGCACCTCTTTTATTTTATCGTTAATTTTTGTTGTCAATAGACGCTATTTTGAATCTGAGAACAGGATATTAATTGTAATTTTTTACTTCCACTTTGTTCAGCTTTAGTTTAATAAATATGTTTTTTATTTAAAAAAAAACCATATTATTCGTGATATGAGCATCACTGGATCTCAGATGTAACAAACGATAATTAATATTAAAAATAGTATTGTGTATCTTCCGGAAATCTAACACGTATACAGAGACAATGACCATACATACTCCATTCTCACTTCACAGACGAATAATTAGAGAACAAGCTTAAAAAGGCTTCTTATTTACATCAAATCAAACCTACTGTATACTTCGAAACTACACACACGAACCTAGTAGGTAATGTGGGATGGCTCCGACTGCCAATTTTAAATTAGAAACAAACCGAAATTGCGTCTCCTCTTTGATGTTTCCGACCGGCCATTAGTCTATACATATCCTCGTCTCATTACTGCAATAATATTAGTCGAAGGGATGTTACAGGGTTGGTTCACAGTTCACTGATGGATGATGTATCACAACAAACAATCACCATGGTTAGAGTCTTCCGGTCATCACACGCATATAATGGTCCTCGCTTACAGTGGTGGACTTGTCCAAGTAGAGTGCAAGGGGCTGGCAATAAGGTCAATACCCATATAATGGTCCTCGCTTACAGTGGTGGACTAGTCCAAGTAGAGTGCAAGGGGCTGTCAATGAGGTCAATACCCATATAATGGTCCTCGCTTACAGTGGTGGACTAGTCCAAGTAGAGTGCAAAGGGCTGTCAATAAGGTCAATACCCATATAATGGTCCTCGCTTACAGTGGTGGACTAGTCCAAGTAGAGTGCAAGGGGCTGTCAATAAGGTCAATACCCATATAATGGTCCTCGCTTACAGTGGTGGACTAGTCCAAGTAGAGTGCAAGGGGCTGTCAATAAGGTCAATACCCATATAATGGTCCTCGCTTACAGTGGTGGACTAGTCCAAGTAGAGTGCAAGGGGCTGTCAATAAGGTCAATACCCATATAATGGTCCTCGCTTACAGTGGCGGACTAGTCCAAGTAGAGTGCAAAGGGCTGTCAATAAGGTCAATACTCATATAATGGTCCTCGCTTACAGTGGTGGACTAGTCCAAGTAGAGTGCAAGGGGCTGTCAATAAGGTCAATACCCATATAATGGTCCTCGCTTACAGTGGTGGACTAGTCCAAGTAGAGTGCAAGGGGCTGTCAATAAGGTCAATACCCATATAATGGTCCTCGCTTACAGTGGCGGACTAGTCCAAGTAGAGGCAATGGGCTGTCAATAAGGTCAATACTCATATAATGGTCCTCGCTTACAGTGGTGGACTAGTCCAAGAAGAGTGCAAGGGGCTGTCAATAAGGTCAATACTCATATAATGGTCCTCGCTTACAGTGGTGGACTAGTCCAAGTAGAGTGCAAGGGGCTGTCAATAAGGTCAATACTCATATAATGGTCCTCGCTTACAGTGGTGGACTAGTCCAAGTAGAGTGCAAGGGGCTGTCAATAAGGTCAATACCCATATAATGGTCCTCGCTTACAGTGGTGGACTAGTCCAAGTAGAGTGCAAGGGGCTGTCAATAAGGTCAAAACCCATATAATGGTCCTCGCTTACAGTGGTGGACTAGTCCAAGTAGAGTGCAAAGGGCTGTCAATAAGGTCAATACTCATATAATGGTCCTCGCTTACAGTGGCGGACTAGTCCAAGTAGAGTGCAAAGGGCTGTCAATAAGGTCGATACCCATATAATGGTCCTCGCTTACAGTGGTGGACTAGTCCAAGTAGAGTGCAAGGGGCTATCAATAAGGTCAATACCCATATAATGGTCCTCGCTTACAGTGGCGGACTAGTCCAAGTAGAGGCAAAGGGCTGTCAATAAGGTCAATACCCATATAATGGTCCTCGCTTACAGTGGCGGACTAGTCCAAGAAGAGTGCAAAGGGGCTGTCAATAAGGTCAATACTCATATAATGGTCCTCGCTTACAGTGGTGGACTAGTCCAAGTAGAGTGCAAGGGGCTGTCAATAAGGTCAATACCCATATAATGGTCCTCGCTTACAGTGGTGGACTAGTCCAAGTAGAGTGCAAGGGGCTGTCAATAAGGTCAATACCCATATAATGGTCCTCGCTTACAGTGGTGGACTAGTCCCAGTAGAGGCAAGGGGCTGTCAATAAGGTCAATACCCATATAATGGTCCTCGCTTACAGTGGTGGACTAGTCCAAGTAGAGTGCAAGGGGCTGTCAATAAGGTCAATACCCATATAATGGTCCTCGCTTACAGTGGTGGACTAGTCTAAGTAGAGTGCAAGGGGCTGTCAATAAGGTCAATACCCATATAATGGTCCTCGCTTACCGTGGTGGACTAGTCCAAGTAGAGTGCAAGGGGCTGTCAATAAGGTCAATACCCATATAATGGTCCTCGCTTACAGTGGCGGACTAGTCCAAGTAGAGTGCAAGGGCCTGTCAATAAGGTCAATACCCATATAATGGTCCTCGCTTACAGTTGCGGACTAGTCCAAGTAGAGTGCAAGGGGCTGTCAATAAGGTCAATACTCATATAATGGTCCTCGCTTACAGTGGTGGACTAGTCCAAGTAGAGTGCAAGGGGCTGTCAATAAGGTCAATACCCATATAATGGTCCTCGCTTACAGTGGCGGACTAGTCCAAGTAGAGTGCAAGGGGCTGTCAATAAGGTCAATACTCATATAATGGTCCTCGCTTACAGTGGCGGACTAGTCCAAGTAGAGGCAAGGGGCTGTCAATAAGGTCAATACTAATATAATGGTCCTCGCTTACAGTGGTGGACTAGTCCAAGTAGAGTGCAAGGGGCTGTCAATAAGGTCAATACCCATATAATGGTCCTCGCTTACAGTGGCGGACTAGTCCAAGTAGAGTGCAAGGGGCTGTCAATAAGGTCAATACTCATATAATGGTCCTCGCTTACAGTGGTGGACTAGTCCAAGTAGAGGCAAGGGGCTGTCAATAAGGTCAATACTAATATAATGGTCCTCGCTTACAGTGGTGGACTAGTCCAAGTAGAGTGCAAGGGGCTGTCAATAAGGTCAATACTCATATAATGGTCCTCGCTTACAGTGGCGGACTAGTCCAAGTAGAGTGCAAGGGGCTGTCAATAAGGTCAATACCCATATAATGGTCCTCGCTTACAGTGGTGGACTAGTCCAAGTAGAGTGCAAGGGGCTGTCAATAAGGTCAATACCCATATAATGGTCCTCGCTTACAGTGGCGGACTAGTCCAAGTAGAGTGCAAAGGGCTGTCAATAAGGTCAATACTCATATAATGGTCCTCGCTTACAGTGGCGGACTAGTCCAAGTAGAGTGCAAAGGGCTGTCAATAAGGTCAATAACAATATAATGGTCCTCGCTTACAGTGGCGGACTAGTCCAAGTAGAGGCAAAGGGCTGTCAATAAGGTTAATACCCATATAATGGTCCTCGCTTACAGTGGCGGACTAGTCCAAGTAGAGTGCAAAGGGCTGTCAATAAGGTCAATACCCATATAATGGTCCTCGCTTACAGTGGCGGACTAGTCCAAGTAGAGTGCAAAGGGCTGTCAATAAGGTCAATACCCATATAATGGTCCTCGCATACAGTGGCGGACTAGTCCAAGTAGAGTGCAAGGGGCTGTCAATAAGGTCAATACCCATATAATGGTCCTCGCTTACAGTGGCGGACTAATCCAAGTAGAGGCAAAGGGCTGTCAATATAAGGTCAATACCCATATAATGGTCCTCGCTTACAGTGGCGGACTAGTCCAAGTAGAGTGCAAGGGGCTGTCAATAAGGTCAATACTCATTTATGGTCCTCGCTTACAGTGGTGGACTAGTCCAAGTAGAGTGCAAGGGGCTGTCAATAAGGTCAATACCCATATAATGGTCCTCGCTTACCGTGGTGGACTAGTCCAAGTAGAGTGGAAGGGGCTGCCAATAAGGTCAATACCCATATAATGGTCCTCGCTTACAGTGGCGGACTAGTCCAAGTAGAGTGCAAGGGGCTGTCAATAAGGTCAATACCCATATAATGGTCCTCGCTTACAGTGGCGGACTAGTCCAAGTAGAGTGCAAGGGGCTGTCAATAAGGTCAATACCCATATAATGGTCCTCGCTTACAGTGGTGGACTAGTCCAAGTAGTAGAGTGCAAAGGGCTGTCAATAAGGTCAATACCCATATAATGGTCCTCGCTTACAGTGGCGGACTAGTCCAAGTAGAGTGCAAGGGGCTGTCAATAAGGTCAATACCCATATAATGGTCCTCGCTTACAGTGGTGGACTAGTCCAAGTAGAGTGCAAAGGGCTGTCAATAAGGTCAATACCCATATAATGGTCCTCGCTTACAGTGGTGGACTAGTCCAAGTAGAGTGCAAGGGGCTGTCAATGAGGTCAATACCCATATAATGGTCCTCGCTTACAGTGGCGGACTAGTCCAAGTAGAGTGCAAGGGGCTGTCAATAAGGTCAATACCCATATAATGGTCCTCGCTTACAGTGGTGGACTAGTCCAAGTAGAGTGCAAGGGGCTGTCAATAAGGTCAATACCCATATAATGGTCCTCGCTTACAGTGGCGGACTAGTCCAAGTAGAGGCAAGGGGCTGTCAATAAGGTCAATACCCATATAATGGTCCTCGCTTACAGTGGCGGACTAGTCCAAGTAGAGTGCAAGGGGCTGTCAATAAGGTCAATACCCATATAATGGTCCTCGCTTACAGTGGTGGACTAGTCCAAGTAGAGTGCAAGGGGCTGTCAATGAGGTCAATACCCATATAATGGTCCTCGCTTACAGTGGTGGACTAGTCCAAGTAGAGTGCAAGGGGCTGTCAATAAGGTCAATACCCATATAATGGTCCTCGCTTACAGTGGCGGACTAGTCCAAGTAGAGGCAAGGGGCTGTCAATAAGGTCAATACCCATATAATGGTCCTCGCTTACAGTGGCGGACTAGTCCAAGTAGAGTGCAAGGGGCTGTCAATGAGGTCAATACCCATATAATGGTCCTCGCTTACAGTGGCGGACTAGTCCAAGTAGAGTGCAAAGGGCTGTCAATAAGGTCAATACCCATATAATGGTCCTCGCTTACAGTGGCGGACTAGTCCAAGTAGAGGCAAGGGGCTGTCAATAAGGTCAATACCCATATAATGGTCCTCGCTTACAGTGGCGGACTAGTCCAAGTAGAGTGCAAGGGGCTGTCAATAAGGTCAATACTCATATAATGGTCCTCGCTTACAGTGGCGGACTAGTCCAAGTAGAGTGCAAGGGGCTGTCAATAAGGTCAATACTCATATAATGGTCCTCGCTTACAGTGGTGGACTAGTCCAAGTAGAGCAGGGGTCGGGAACCTGCGGCTCCGGAGCCGCATGCGGCTCCTGATTGGGTCTAGCGTGGCTCCATAATTTAGTAAGGAAAGTAGTCTCTAATATCCAAAATCAACTAATATTTTAAATATTGCGCGCTAACCCTCCCCTGCCCCCCCCCCCCCCCATAGCATTGTCGGCTAGTTCCACATTACCTCACCCCCGCAGCCGGCAGTCAGCGTGCACAAACGAGACAAGACGACAGTGTCACTCACTGTCGTCTTGGTGGTCAGTGGTGGACTAGTCCAAGTAGAGTGCAAAGGGCTGTCAATAAGGTCAATACTCATATAATGGTCCTCGCTTACAGTGGTGGACTAGTCCAAGTAGAGTGCAAAGGGCTGTCAATAAGGTCAATACCCATATAATGGTCCTCGCTTACAGTGGTGGACTAGTCCAAGTAGAGTGCACGGGGCTGTCAATAAGGTCAATACCCAGGGGCGGATTTAAGAATAAGGGCCAGGTCGACATTGAGATTGTAGTAATTTCGTGTAGATGAGGGAGCGCGGAATAGCAGGGGTCTGGGGCGAAGCCCCAGCCGCTGGAAACAATTTCGATAAGGACGAACATAATTTTGGTACTGCAATTAGTTGGATGTCCTAAAACGCGTAAAGCTAATTTGTAAAAAGAGCCTTGTCCGTGGGAAACTTTTCCCCAAGAAATAACGAATTATTACTGTCCCCATTTTTGCTTGAAGTAGCTAATGATGTGATTAAATCGACGCAAGTTTAAGTAGTAGTCTGGTTTTCAAAATTAACATTAAGTTCTACTTGAGAAATACTCGTGATATCACTAGACGATTCGGACACATGTTCCTGTTGCACTGTGGGGAGACCAGAACAGAGATTTTTAATATAAATCGACGTTTCATCGCGTTTACTTACTTCACCAACACGTGCTGATTTAATTGCACTCGAACATACCTTCCTCTCAGCAAAAATTGCTAATTTTGTTTGTTTAGGATCACTGCCCTCACTCGTTAAAAGAGAACGTTACCTATCTTTACATTTTTGACAGCCTGGTTTTGTTTGTATTTGTCTGTCTCGCTCATTTCTAAACATACCTGAACCTGGCAGTGGCACAATTTCAATACCACATAACAATTCAAACATACAAACAAAAGGAATAAAACGAATACTGTCCCACAGAATAACGCTCACACACACGCACACGCTGAAGCACAATATTATGCAAGAACTACTTGACTTCCGTCACTTGCCAAACTTATAATACAACTGAGCTACGAACACGTGTTTAGGGTTTAATAAGACACAACAAGACACCCCCACCCGACCGCCTATTGGCCACCTACATAAGTAACTGATTTTCCACGAAATTTGAAATATGTGCATCCGCTTTTATGTTTACGAAGCGTTGTTCCTCAGAACGGTGTAAATCTGTTAAGAACCTGAAAAAATCCTGTCCCGCTGTCCCTACCCTTATCTTCTAACAACTTGTTGTTATTGTGAAAGGCCCACACTAAACTCTTCAGATAATTTATGACAATTGTAGCTTCGTAAGTAAGACGCGAGACTCTAATTCGGGAGGTCGCCGGTTCGATTCCGGCCAGCGGCAGTTCTGGCCGGAATCGAACCGGCGACGAAGTTTTTTCCGAGGTTTTTCCGCAGTCGTAAAGGCGAATGCTGGGACTGAGTCATACGATCAGCCCTAGGACATTCCTTCGCAACTATTCAAACACCCTAATATACTTATAGATAGTCACTTTAAGAGAGGCACATCAAGTAAAGCTGGTGTGCACCCTATAACAGGGATTCCTATGTTAACTTATTATTATTATAAGGAGTTGACTATAATAATAATATTGACGATGATGTTGGAATGTACTTACTCTATAATAAGTTAATATAATATATTAAACACGTTTTCGTGCCCCGGTTTTATCTAAATAAAATTAAAAATCTATCTAATTGTTTTGCCCCAAGCGTTGACACTTACTGTCAAGTCGACGTTTCTGGACCGCTCTGAGTCCTGTCATGTCGTCTTGATGACAGAACCTAACGCGGTCCAGAAATGTCAACATGACAAGTAAATGGCAACACCGTGACGAACCCCAATCGGTGTTTAATTGTAATAAATTAACATATGTGTGTTCATTATGTATACTCTGCTTAGCGTGGGTGTGTGTATGTGTGTGTGTGTTTGTGATTTTCAATCTAAAACCATGTAGGCTTTTTCATTTGATGGAATGAAATTACAGTGATACAACAGTTATTTTATAGTAGGTAAACATCACCGTAGGGCTGTTTTAATGTCTACTGAGTAAATTAAACGTTCTGAAAATGAAATAATCTCACCCGCGCTTTATTTAACTGGCGGATTTGTGAAAACATGAAGTACGGAGCTCGAGATATTTATTTTATTGCATTGTGTTTCCGAGTAATTTTACCCGCCTCAAACATTTCAAATATGTCAGTAATCCACATGCAGTACTCTGTAATTACTCTCGGAACCAGTTAAACAAAAGCACTTGAATTGCACTTGAACTATGGAAGTATTACACGTATAACGCTGCATTCACATGAGAATGTGGCAAATAGAAATTTTTAATCGTTTTGCCTAGAGCATATTCATTCTGAGTTAAACATTTAATTTGAATATCTCTTGTCACAACCACATCATTCACAGTTAACTCCGCACGTTGCCCGTCAAGCGTATAATAGGTGGCCAACGTGGTTCGTGTTTTATTGTGTACAATGTGTTTCAACATGTCAAATATTGGGCTCGCTCGTTATTAAAACAGCCGTGTACTCTACGTTACGTTCGTTAACACCCATTATTGGTTTACCCGTCAGGAATATTGTTAAAATTAAATTCTTTTGTCCATAAGCCGAACCATTCTGAGGTTGTACAAAACAATGCACAATCCAATACCGGGCAGCGCCAAAACCAATACGGTTTGACGTTTAACTTTTCCAAGTCGTTAGGCAACTTTTTATATGAACCACACGATTCGTGACACACAATACAGTTTCAGCTTTTATGTGTTAACAGCAACGGTATCTCACAATATTTAACCTTGCAAAATTAACGTTTTTTTTTGTTATGTGACTTTAGAACGTTTCAAGATATTTAAAATGCGATTTATGTGGGAGGGATTTCAACTAGTACAAAAACTCGTTACCTGAATTCCAGTTGCACGATTCTGTAATGATGTTTTTACTGTGGTTGTAGGTTTTGTTTCTGGTATAGAATGTTATCAAGTGCAATTTGATTTCATATTCAATTTTTAAATAATGAATAATCGATTAGTTTCCAAAATGATAACGTAATCATTCCAACAGTTGTAATTTTGTTAATCCAGTGTTTAGTTCTTATGAAACTAAATGTTGATTAGCAACCACTTTGTAAACGTTATGTACCGTGCTTATAGATATTACTAAAAATCTTTGATTTTGTTCTGTTTTAATAGTTCAGACGCACCTTCCCCTTAACATTCCTGTGGTAGAGTGCAGATATTGTTTGACCTAGTTAAGAGCTCTACCCGATAGTCATGTTATCACCACTCAGCTAAACAAATATGACTGATGATTATAAACAATATAATATGAAAGGAATAAATGTGGTATTGTGAGGTTGTCACGGGGGTTTAAGGGGTGGTTACATAGCGTCGGAGGGGACCAAACCGGCAAGGGAGCGTCAAACTAAGAAAATCTCAAGTCTAGAGCATGGCCGCTTGCACACTGATACTGAGGAATCTCCGTTATCTAAGCTTATTTCATCTTCTCTTGTTTGAACTTCGTGTTGCCGGAGTAAAGTGTGCGTGATGATTTGAACTCAGACCCCCTGTTCGTGATTTACCGAGAGCCTCTTCATGTGTTTACACGCAGTTGGTTGTATCGCGGTGTGGGACGGTGAACCAGGGAAGGGGGGGGGGGGGGGTGAAAGGAGCCATCGCTAACTTAAGCTCTTGGCCAGTAAACAATTCCTTCGTTTTTAGCATTCAGCTGCCCCAGTTCTGGGGAGCACCGTCTGGATGGGATGTTGAAGCAATGAAATGATCGCTCAACGTAGCATCAATTAATACTATACATTATACAATACCAACAGACGTTTTTAATTTAAATGTTGAAACATTTTTCAGTATCCATTTAATTGTTTACTTAATGCTAATTGACAGCATGTTTTCGAGGCGTAATTAATTGAAACATACTAATTAATATAACGGAGCTCTCCCCTCTCACTATATTGCCACGCACACATGCAATCAAAGCTATAAACGAATGGAAAAAAAAATTGCAGTAAAAATAAGAAATGTATACTTGTACTACACGAAATAAGTCTACTAAAGACGACTAAGGAAATGCAGATTAGGACAATGCTGACAGAGAGGGTAATTATGAAGAACAAGGTAGTGTCCGAATGCGATCTTACTACCCTAACGAGATAGTCTACAGTGTAACAATGATATTGTTATTCGAAGTAAGTTGACACATTCTGTATGGTAACACTGACTAGGTCATACAAAATTATTTTACATGTGTGGGAACCGAGTGGCCATTCGTGGAAGTGAAATAATTTCTAATTTGAAGTGTCAAAATATTTTTATATGGTTTGATCCAATGATTCAAAAGCACAGTTCGCTTTGATTTGTAATTACTATTGTTCTAGTCTGTCTAGTCTCGAACTTTATTTCATTAATACGTCGCAATACATAGATACAGAATATTTCAAATATGAATGAAATCATGGAGGTCAATATTATTTTTTTTATAATAATATTAACATTATTTTATAATAAGTATAGATAACATAGTTTTTTAAAATATTAGAGGAACTGATTTCAGTAACTATATATGAAAGCAAATTATAACATATTTGTGATGAAACAAGAACTAGATTTTAAAATTACGTATACACAAAAACAAAAGAATAATAGAAAATAAATGTACCTATCATTTTATGAACCCTTGCTCAACTAAAGTAAACATCGGGCACCGTACTTAGAATGGTTTCCAAGACTAGAACTGATCAGAGTGTGAGAGACAGGTTCAAGTATAACTAACTTAACCCTATCTACATATCGCAGATGATATTTTGAATTATCAATCTACCTACTCGATTCTCAATCCCCACACAAACAAGTTCACTTTGTTTAATAGATGTAATTAGTAATAAGTAACAATTTGTTTTAGATTAACTTTGTCACATTATATCTATGTGCTCGGTATTAGAAAAAACAAATAATATTTGACACTTAACGAGAATCTACGTAATAAAAAATTAGTAAGGATGTAATTTTTAAAAACTCCTCTCACGGGATTTATTGAAAAGATTGCAGAACACATTTAGTCTTATCGATATAAGACGGCCGGCCACTTGTGCAAGCACAACATTCCGCAGACCCTAATGAGTTTGTCGTGGAAGGAGAAAGGGTATATGTCCATTCAGAGAATGTAGTTTAATCTTCCCTTTGCTTGCTGATAAAGTGGCTCACCGACAGCCCCTGAGTTATGGAGTTTGGTAAAAGCAGTGAATAAATCTATTAACTCGGAGTGTCTTCTCAATTCCTTAGAGGTTTTAGGGAACCGTTTGGATAGAATTTGCTTCACACTTCATCCGCTTCATCTCGAAATCTCAACGCATTGGTTCTGGGAATTGAGTGTGTTTCAATATTTCATTTAAAATGGTTTATTTTCACGAGCAATTGAGAGTAGTCCTTCTCAAAATTTTATGGTGAATTTTGATACGTTAGCAGTATATTTGAAGTGTTTGGTTGAACTATTTTCATTAGTTGTTAGTTCTTGGTTTTGTTTATCTGAATTGTTGTTTTTTTGTATTGTGTTTTCTTGGGTTGTTGTTGTTTGTTGGCTGACTTGTTTTCCCATGAAATCGAGGGGATGATATATGAAATTTAAGAAAGATTTTGAAATTGAAAATAAAAGATCATCACCAAATTTGGGATTCGAAGCCTGGATTCGTATGTTACTCATTTCCGTAGATCTAAGATCTGCGCTGAAACCTTACGGCCGATTCACTGTGGTTGGATTTATCTTATCTGTGGATAGAGAATCAAATATCGACATTATTTTGTGTGACGTACGCTGGGTTCTACTGTAAAACTTTCTTAACTAGATTAAAGCCTGCAAGACGAGTTCAAAGTTACTCATTTTTAACGATGCCATAATAATCACTTACAAGTTAAATTTCTTGAGAGAAAAGTGTTTTTTTTTCTTGTTAAAAGAATTATTAAAACAAAAATAAGTGGATACTATAAAACTGTACCAGAAGTATAAAAATGTATTTCCTCCATGAAAAAGAAACCAATTTATGGCATTATACACAGACAACGCTTACAGAGATAACAGAGGTTCTTTATGAAGCCATGATCATTAGTATGGTTCCTGGTTCCTACTGAAAGTATTTACTCTTATGTTAGAAGATATCTTATTTTCACAGATTGTGTTTGCGCCGCACAAATAAGGAACACATGTTCCGTGGGATTTATTATTCCTATTTATATGATTATCAGCCACATACACACAGGCTATTCGCCCACGTTTAGAATAGTTTCAATAAACATCATGTTCTAGTTACTTCTAACAAACAAACCAAACGGAACCAAAACAGTCAATTTAAAAAAAAACAAAAAAAAAACAATGAAACAAATGGGATAGTTTGTAAGCTGTCTGTTTGAAGGTTCAATTCAATTCAATTCAAATTTTATTTTATTTTCTTACATTTTACACAATATACAATTACATTGTACACAGAACATTTAAGATTAGGATTATGTGTTAAACCAAGAGATTGATGAGAATGATGCTTAAATTAAAACTCGTGCATTTTTATTACCGTCCAACATAAATAACGAAAATAATCGTACGATATTTATTTTGGGGGAGATAAGGTGTTAGATTGTGGTTTCAAAATATTGAGATTATACAGGTGGAATAGAATATGATTTATTAGACACTGGTAGAGAAAATAAAGCAAGACCACATTGACTGAATGGTTGACAGCAACTGTTTCCATGGATGCATATTATAAACAAAGTTTATATTAACAATTAAACACCAAGGCCTACTGGATTTACTCCTACAAGTGATCTAGTGGACCTTGAACAAACCCCAATTACATCATAGAGGGCTGTGGCATAACAATAACATTTCAACACTCCCACTTGCCATAGCCCTAAACAATAAACATATCTTCACAAGAGTCCCAGATTTTTCACACACCATCCGTGCTTTGCAGGGGGTAAGCTCTTGGCTCTTGGTCATAGTGTCTGCGATCATTTCTCCTGTGGGTAGATACTGGCTTTGCTTCAGACATGTTGAATCTCTTCAAGATATTGTTGTTCAATCGTTCCCGCGTCTTTGTCCCTTGTTATTTTAATTCCAAGACAGTGGTGAATAGGTCCCATGTCTTTCATCTTGAACTTGGCCGCTAGTTGTTTCTTTAGCTAATTTATTTCGTTTATGCTTTCCGATGACACTATAAGATCGTCAACGTAAACACACACAATGATTTTTGCATTTCTTATTGTACCATGGTATAGGCATGGATCAGCTGTGCTTCGTTTGAGCCCAATATTACGTAACTCGGTATCAAGTTTTTCATACCATATACGGCTCGATTGTTTGAGTCCATACAAGCATTTCTTTAGTTTACACACCTTTTGCTCATTTTTGGGGTCAATGTAGCTCTCCGGTTGTTCCATATAAATGGTATCAGAAAGTTCACCATGAAGAAATGCAGTATTTACATCTAGTTGATGAACCTCCAGGTCATTCTCAGCTGCCAATGCGAGAACTGTCCTTAAGGTGTCGAAACGTACGACCGGTGAAAAGGTTTCACCGTAATCTATTCCCTTTCTCTGCGTGTATCCTTTAGCCACTAGCCTGGCTTTATATCGGCACACGTTCCCTTCAGCATCGACCTTTCGTTTAAAGACCCATTTGCATTTTATAGCTTTGGCTCCCTCTGGTAAGTTTACGAGGTCCCAAGTCTCATTATGTTCAATTGATTTCATCTCTTCGTCAGCTGCCTTTTGCCATTGTGTAGCCTCGCTCCCACTGAATGCTTCTTGCAGGTTCTCGGGCTCGTCTGCGATGAGATGTACGTACTCATCACTAAGAATTCTTGTCAGACGTCTGTTCCGTTGTGAACGTCTTGGCTCGAAGACGGCTTCTTGTTCATTCTCGATGTCAAAAACACCATCCTCCTCAGTAACTTCTGCATTGTTATCTTCTTCATTTACATTTGCATCATCTTCGTCATGGACATAAGAAGGACTGGTTTCGCTCCCACTTCCACCATCAACCACGTTGTCTTCCGCTTCTAGTTGATTATCTTCCAAGAAGATCACATCTCTCGATAAAGTCAGTTTTCTTGATTTAAAATTGACCAATCGATAGCCCTTGCTGGTTTCGGAGTACCCAACAAAGATATGCTCCGACGATTTAGCGTCAAGCTTTGTTCGGTTTTCTTTTGGAATGTGAGCATACGCTTTGCAGCCAAAAGTCCTTAGGTGAGCAAGGTCCGGTTTCTTCCCAGTCCACGCTTCTTCCGGTGTAATGCTATCCACGGCAACTGTTGGTGCTCTATTCTTTAAGTAGGTTGCAGTGTTTACTGCCTCAGCCCAGAAGCGTTTAGGTACTTTAGCTTCCTCAAGCATGCATCGCACCTTCTCTACTATCGTTCTGTTTGCCCGCTCGGCAACCCCATTTTGTTCTGGGTTCCGTGGTACAGTAGTCTGAGAACGTATCCCACATTTCCTTAAATGGCCTAATAGTGATTTATTAATGTACTCACGGCCATTGTCTGAACGCAGAATCTTGATCTTCATACCGCTCTGGTTCTCAACTTCTGCCTGATACTCGATGAAGCGTTCGTAAGTTTCACTCTTCTCCTTCAAAATGTAGCACTTGGTCCATCTTGTCTTGTCGTCAATAAATGTTAAGAAATACCTTCCTCCACCAATGGATTCTTCGCTCATTGGTCCACACAGGTCTGAGTGAACAATGCCTAGCTTTTCTTGAGCTCGTTCTGCCTTACCTTTTGGAAACGGGGTACGATGCTGCTTTCCCACAGCACAGCCTATACAAGGTGAAGTAGGAGGCTGTCCCATCACTATGCCAGTGGCCATACCATCTGCTAATCGCTTCATTCCACCAGGACTGAGGTGAGCGAGGCGTCTGTGCCACAACATGTACTCACGGTTTGTGGCCCCCACAGCAGCAATGTTTACCATGGCACCGTTAGTCTCCGGAGTGTCTAGCTTATACAACCCTCCAGTTTTACTCGCGGTGGCTATGACGTTTCCTTCTTCATTATGGATCTGGCATTTATGTTTGGTAAACACAACCTTGTAGTCCTTATCTGTGAGTTTACCCACCGACAAAAGATTAGTTTTGAGCGTTGGAGCATATAGTACATCCTTTATTGATGCTTCTTGTATTGATCCATTAACCGAAATGGTTACAGCGACATCACCATTTCCTGTAGATGGAGCGGTCGTACCATCAGCCATACATAATGATGTTTCTTGACCATCTCGGATTGTATCAAACCATTCAATTTTATTTGACATGTGCTTAGTCGCTCCTGAGTCAACGCACCAGTCTTCAGCATTGTGTCCATTTCGATTAACCGTTGCGCAAAGAACTGTGGATTTAGGCTTATCCTTTTTGTCTTGTTTGTCACCTTTCGGGCTTTGTTTTGGATGCGACTTACAATCTTTAGCATAATGTCCAACTTTACCACAATTGTAGCATTTAAACTTCTTAAATGGCTTTGTAGCTAGAGCAGATTCATCAGGAATGGACTCACCTCGTTGACGTCTTGTTTCTTCTTGTAGCAATTTAGCTCGGACGACATCAGTGTTCAGTTCCTGGCCACAATTTTCAAGTGTAATCACAAGTGGGTCAAATGAGTCTGGCAAGTTGGATAGGATAATTATAGCCAATTCGTCATCAGTCACCGCTGCATTTATTGCACTTAACTGCTGAGCAATAGTCATCATTTGGTTGAGGTAATCCTCCATATTAATACAGTTTTTGTATGTAATACTGTTCAGCTTTCGACGTAGGTGAATTTTTCGCACTAGTCCTCGATCCTCGAAAGCAGACTCTAATTTTAACCATGCTTCACGGGCTGTTTTACATGAGTTTACATGTATGTACAGATGTGGCTTTAAACCCAAACAAACAGTTGCAAGTGCACGCTGGTCTAATGCGATCTCATCTTCTGAAGAAAGATTTAAGTTACCTTCAATAAATCTCCACAATTTCTCCCGTATAAGCTGCATCTTCATACCAAATTTCCATGCACTGAAATTGGTTGCTCCTTCCAACCTCTCAACTTGCAATATATTCACTGCCATATTGACCACAATTATTAAACAGTTTTTGCTTAAAGATCACTATAAATCAATTCTTTGCATTACCTGGGCCCATAACCTATTGAGATTATACAGGTGGAATAGAATATGATTTATTAGACACTGGTAGAGAAAATAAAGCAATACCACATTGACTGAATGGTTGACAGCAACTGTTTCCATGGATGCATATTATAAACAAAGTTTATATTAACAATTAAACACCAAGGCCTACTGGATTTACTCCTACAAGTGATCTAGTGGACCTTGAACAAACCCCAATTACATCATAGAGGGCTGTGGCATAACAATAACATTTCAACACAAAATAGAGCAAAATTTCTATCTATATTCAAAATCTCTTCTCTGCTCCCGGTTTAGTGATGATATGAAACGAATCAATCTTCAAGATGTAAAATGAATTGCTGATTTAGAGTCTCTTATAATATCATGTAAGTACCTGTAAGGGATTGGAATGCGCGAATGTGTTTGTTATTTATACTGGGCGAGAGATGTGAGCGAAGTGATTTATCTATCTGTGCGCGTTGAGCGTCGGGAGATAAATGTTTGATCTCCCGAGGCGAGCGGGCAAGAGACACGCGAATATCATGAAGTATGATTCAAGCACGGCTGGTTCGAACGATCTGCTCGCTAGACATTTTGGAGAATAAAGACAAGGAGAATATACCACAATAATTTAATGAAGCAAGGAAAATACAAATAAAACAAATAAATATTGTTCGCAATGTACAATGAAACAATTACAACACAAACAAATACTGTACATTTATAGAACGAAAAACAATGTTAGAACGAGAAAAAACTATTTTAGAAAATGAAAAATAATTAATAATCTAAACTTAATAATTTTGTATAATAACGACATAAGAGAGTGCAATACAGAGTTAAATAATAAGACAAACGTTTGCATAAAAATAATGTGATAATTGAAAAATGAATCAACGAGAAAACTTCCTTATGAATGATTGTAATGTATTGAGAGTTCACTACTACAGTTCATCAGGATACGAAAATACATAAAAAATAAAACAACTGACAATAAATAGATAATATAATGTTATTTCTTCCGCCTAGTTATTTCAATATCTCGAATGTTTCTCTTATGTCAAACTTACTTCATTATAGAGGTTTGAAAATGTTTTACTCTTCAATCAGCAAGCGATTACGGCATAATATTAAATGCGCCACTTTTGTTACTTATTGGCAGTGATTCCTCAAATGTGGTTCCAAGTATCGCTTCAACTGCATAGCAACTGCATACAAATACGTAGCCTATAAGCAAAGAAAATACACGGTTAAACATTTCGTCTAAGATCGCAGCTTATGTGTACTAGCGTTTACTAGTAACGTACAATGCCGATTTAATATAATAAAGTTAGAATGAAACAATGTTGAAAAACGAACTCTACATGTTTTAATATGTTTACATTCCGAACAGGCCAAAGGAACCCACTAAAGCAATGTCAGAAAGAGATACAAAAACTATGAAGACAATATTAAACATTCACAAGAATTGTGTTACATAGAAACTGTTTTAATGTAAATATGATGTCAGAATTAAAGGTTTTATGGACTGTTGATTGATACAATGACTAGTGATACTTATTGCTTCTAATATAAAGAATAGAATTAGTTTGCTTTTTAAGAATGTTATATATTAATGAGAAACTTATAAATTCTCATATAAATCGGAAACAATCAACCAAAGTGATAAGAAATGACGTGTTTACAGTGTGTCAGTTTTGGTTTGGTATGTGAATAAACCACACCACCACCGTGTGTTTGGTTGTGTGTGTGTGTGTGTGTGTGTGTGTGTGTGTGTGTGTGTGTGTGTGTGTGTGTGTGTGTGTGTGTGTGTGTGTGTGTGTGTGTGTGTGTGTGTGTGTGTGTGTGTGTGTGTGTGTGTGTGTGTGTGTGTGTGTGTGTGTGTGTGTGTGTGTGTGTGTGTGTGTGTGTGTGTGTGTGTGTGTGTGTGTGTGTGTGTGTGTGTGTGTGTGTGTGTGTGTGTGTGTGTGTGTGTGTGTGTGTGTGTGTGTGTGTGTGTGTGTGTGTGTGTGTGTGTGTGTGTGTGTGTGTGTGTGTGTGTGTGTGTGTGTGTGTGTGTGTGTGTGTGTGTGTGTGTGTGTGTGTGTGTGTGTGTGTGTGTGTGTGTGTGTGTGTGTGTGTGTGTGTGTGTGTGTGAGGGTGTGTGTGTGTGTGTGTGTGTGTGTGTGTGTGTGTGTGTGTGTTTTGGTGGTATGTGATCTCATTTAGTGAATATAACATATAATATAGCAATACGATTGTATTTCTTTATTCCTTTGATCTGTACAGTGTAGATATAGATATATCTCGCTGAATATGCTGATAAAGTGAATATCTTAATGCGTGATAATATGCGGTGTATACTAATAAGGCGTTATAATGCAATACAAGAGTAATTTAATACAGTCACCAAATGAAATAAAGGATAATGGTATATACTAATTTAAAAGACAAATAGGTAAGTGTATAGAGGAAATGATTACAATTTTATTTACCTCGTTAGGTAAATTCGATTATTGTTTAGAAGATGAAACCAACGATGACGCATTTATTCATTCATTAATTCTTCAACCATTTATATTAGAGTCTTGAATATTTTCCCATCGGAAATATACATGATAACTGCTTTCCAATAATTAAGAACTCAGGGATATTATTTCACCTATTTGACACACTTCTTCCTGCGCAATAATATGTGCGAATAGAGCGTTTGTCACAGCCTTGTTTTATCTTGAAGTAGAAAAATACGAAAGTTCTCACAGCTGACAAACAAAACGTGTGACTTTGGCAATCTTGTCCATAAATTTAAATTTTGTTTTATAGATAGCTTTATGATGTGTTATGAAACAGATCTAAGATCGATGTTTGATGAGTGCAGAGAAATAATCAAATCATGGCGTGTATTCATTCACAAGGTCAAATTTCACTCAACATTCCTAACACAGCAAATAATTAGACTTCACATTGTTCCATATTTGGTTAAGGAATAAACTTGAACACTTGTTCACGTTTTTATAAAACATAAAACAAAACATATTTCTGTCACATATAATGTATTGGAGGAACAGATTTATTACCATCAATTATATTGTATTATCTGGCAATATCGTCATATTTGAGATAATGAATGAGTGAATGACACATAGTTGAGCTCTACTTTAGTAAGTAAAGAATGGAGGTTATAATACATTTTGTCGTATTTAGTGGCTGAGAGGATGGGGAAATTAGGTTCGTGGCTAGAACAAACATAGGTTATAATCACCGAACACATTTTATTTATTTTCTTCACGAACAAACAAACAGCTTCACCCAACAACTCACCGTTCAAGACTGAGTCCACAAATAAAATGTAGGGGAATGTTCTCCCTTCAAACTGCGCGTGCGCATTTTATTCACCACAATATCATATCTAATAGTTTCCCTTTGACACTGGGTTTCACATTAAACAAGTTAATACAACAAGAAGTAAGTTTAACATTCTACACTAGCAAGGAAATCATCCTCTTCTAGGTTTTACCTTTCCTACCAATTCCTCTCCTAGTTTTATTATTGAATTGATTTCTTTATTGTCACCGTTTCAGCGATATCACAGACATAGGTTCGAGATATTCACCTATAAAAAGTTGAGTATTTCTATTTCTGGCGCAGCAAAACAATAAAAATCCATTTTAGTACAGCCAAAATGACAATTTAACCTTCGATAAATTTCGGGTTCGATCGGAAAACGCCCAGATGTCTCCAATTAACCCAATTATTGGCCACGCAGCAACAGCTGGCAATATCCATTGATCACTTTAGTCAATTATGAATGGTCAAAGAACGGTTTTACTTATATGCGATAAATGACGTTTTTTTGTTTGAAACTCGCGGCTATTTCGTATAAAAATGAGAATACTTACAAGATACAAGACAACCCGACCTGCAGCCTAAGTTGATATTAACTGAAATTCGTCACCATATCAAATCATACGTGTCTGCTGTACTTGTTATTTCACTGCTTCAGGTAATGCAAAACAACTTAAACTGTCATCCAACAACACAGAATATTGGAAAATGCTAAACGTACTGAGGGACATTCTAGTTTTCGACGCACTTTGCATACACGAAAAATAAAAACCTACAATGATATAGGCGGTCAGACGATGGAGCGCTCAAAGCGGTGTTGCCCTGTCTACGGTTTACCATACTATTCATGGTTGAAAGAATAGTTTTCCATATATGTATGTCATTTTTATTAATAACCGGGCGTATTTCGCACAAGTGAAGTATAAAATACATATTATAAGTATAAAATTGTTCGGACAAACACGGTTAAAAACATGCACGCACTTCTCACCGCGTTATATTTCGGCAACATCCGTCGCCATCCTCAGACGCGAGGCAACTGAGGTACGTCTTGAAACACGCTAGTGGCGTCCTTCCACGCCATTTGATTGCAAGACTTAAATATTATTTGGCAAGAAGATAAAATGGTACTCAAGGAAGAAAACACGTCGAAAAGGAAGTTGAAAGAGGCTGCGGTTATGACGTATTTTCCCAACATTATAAGTCAACCCAGTGTGGAACTTCCGGCCATGTGGAGGTCGGTAATTCGCGATGAGGTCGACAGGGCGTGGAAGGGCGCCACTAGCGTGTTTCAAGACGTACCTCATTTGCCTCGCGTCTGAGGATGGCGACGGATGTGGCCGAAGTATAACGCGGTGAGTAGTGAATGTATATAGTGAATAGTGAATATGTGTAGTGAATAGTGCGTGAATGTTTTTAACCGTGTCCGAACAATTTTTTACTTATAATATCATCTTCCGGTTAATGAGTCCTGGTGTGTGTTAATAATATACATAACTACATGTCATTAAATGTGTTTAAAGGTAAATAAATACACACACAATATCTCACGCCCCGCAACCACATCAACAAACATAGCTGACCACTAGTCTCCACTTCAATACAAATTTTTCAGTAGTTAGTATTATTATTCAGCTACCCCAACTTTCTATAGCTAATTCGAACTCAAAGCAAAACATAAAAACGAGTTTCATTTATATTTCCGAATACATCTTTCCACGCGCCCTATATCCCTTAATATGCCCTCCGTAAGGGGAATGTACACTGAAAATCCTCGATTTTTGAGAAATTCCCGTTTTTTTTTTTGCATTTTGATTATTGTTCCCTTGTTTATCATTTAACAAAGTAGTAATTGGATTCAATATTTCCTAATGTGTTGAAATAAATCCAAGCTGCAGCGGCGTGAGCTGTTTAACCATGTTTCAGCGAGCAAATCGGCGTTTCACAAGGCTTTATTTCAGTATAATGTTTCCTACGTTTTTAACAATTCTTTTCGCTTAAACTTTTACACGAATGGACTTAGAGCATTGATGTTTTGTGTATGTACAAACAAGATACAAATGCAGACAATGAAAAAGGGGATTTTGGAAAAAGTGTTTGGTTTACTTTTTAAAAAATGTTGAACATTTTTTTAATGAAAAATGTACATAAAAATATAATGTTCATAATTAAAAATGTATAACTTGAGTTGTAAACACAAAATTGAAAATCTGGTTTTTGATTGTACCAATTGCACATTTGTTAACAGAAAAATACATTCAATTTTTTATTTTTTTTTCAAAAATGAGATACTTTTAGCATTTCCCTGGTTTATTCTTTATGAATGTAAAGTTTAAAAAAAAAACACAAGACAAATTTGTGTTTGCTTTTTTTATTTTTTTTATTTTTTTCTTCATGCAACTTGAAGTTAGTCCAAAATTTGAAGCAGTTATCTTTACAAGTAGCTGAGATACCATTTTCTGTGTACATTCCCCTTAATCTACAATAAAACAATTCACTAGCTATTTCTTAAAAAAAAAAAAAAAAATACAGCTGGCATAATCCATTGTACATGTGCCTATTTATTTATTAACGTCTTACAAATTAAAACAACCTCATATCATTGAATTTACCTTTGTCTTCGGCACAAGAAATGGAGCAAAGTATTATAAAACACAATAGCTTCGACTCGCTAGGGAAGGACTTGTTGTTTAAAATAACATATAGTAGGGTTATGCAAGCGAAGAGGAAAACGCTAGTGGTGTTTGAAGCAAATGACCTTACAAACAAGTTCATTTTGGGTGTGAAGAATGGTAAACTTTCTGTAGGATGGGAGATGTGTCAGGTGAAGAATAGTGTAAATGTCATACATTGTTACAAGTGCCAAGGATATGGTCCTAAGAGTGATGTATGCCGAAGTATGAGACCTATCTGCAACTTCTGTGGAGATGAGCATTTGTGGAGGGAGTGTATGAGCCAACACCCTTTCTGCATTAACTGCTGGAGGCAAAATCAACGGAGCAAAGGTCACGAAGAACGTGATTGTCATCACCAGGCTCATAGCCCTATATGTTCCATATACATGGAAATAAAGGACAGGCTCGGAAGCCACAATGAATAGGTAAGGAGCCTACAGTCTTTAAACAAAATAATCTGTGTAAATGTCAATGGCCTAACGAGGCACATAGATGAATTAAGGGTATTAATATCTGACAACAGACCAGCAATATTATGTACAACAGAGACTCATGTTACGGATGAAGAAGAACATGAAATAGTTATTAAAGGTTATAACATGGTTAGTGTAAGTTCAAATAGCTGCCACACTGGTGGAAGTACTATTTACATTAGGGAAGATATTAAAATAGTTTCAACATACAAATATGTATTGAACGAGCGGAACTGTTGGATAACTAGTGCTAAATTATTAGTCAAAAACAGGTATATTACTATAATTAATCTGTATCATTCGCCTAACCAATCACATATAGACTTTATAAATTTCCTGGATGGCTTGATAGAAACAATAGTTGACAAGAGTAAGGACGTTATTATAACAGGGGATTTCAACATTAATATGTTAAAGAATGATTTAAATACTAGTAGGCTAAGTACAGTGATGACTACAGCAGGGTTAAAGTTGAGAAATGATAGACCCACAAGAATCACTGAGAAATCACAAACAATGATAGATGTAGTGTTTACCAATATTGATAATTTTTTAGTACATAATGATGAGAAATATAATGTCTCGGACCACGAGGCAGTAGTATGTGAATATAATTTCAGTAAAAAAGGTTGTAGTGCAAATTTGCACAACAGATCAGTTCCTAAAGAGAAAGTATTGAAGGCTTTCGATTTGGATACTTTTAAAAATGAAATGTTTGGAAAAGAATTATGGTTGCCAGATTGTGACGATGTGAATGAACAAGATGAGACTTTAATGACAGCGTTCTGTGAAGCAAAAGAAGCTGCAACAAGAAGTAGGCAAATAAATAAAACAAACAATTTTCATAAACCATGGCTGTCAAACAATAAAAGTATAAGAAAATTTAAGTTAGAGAGAGATAGACTAAGAAGAATTATTAATAGTAACATTGATTGTGGGTCAGAAATATGGACAATGTACAAACAAGTTAGGAATAAATATACAAGTATGTTAAGATGTGAGAAGAAGAAGTATTACGAGAGAAAAATTGACAATAATAAGCATGATGCAAAAAACATGTGGCAAGTACTAAAATCAATAATGTCTGGTAATGTACAACAAAAAATAGACTACTCGAATATTGTATTTAAAGATGGAAAAACATGCTGCAGTGATATGGAGTTAAGCAAAAAAATTAATAAGTACATTGTTGAGAGTGTTGAAGAAATTAGTGCTAGTATTGTAAATGATGATAAGTACATAAATGTAATAGGAAACAATGAGTGGCCTATGCCCGAAAAGCCGGAAGGTTTAAACTTTGATACATTTCAGGAGATCACACTAAAGGACCTTAAAAGTATCATTAGTGAATTTAAAAATGGTAAATGTAGCCCAGATGGGATTGATATAAAGTTACTGAAGGAGTCATTTGATGTATATGGTGAAGAGTTATTGAAACTAATTAATCTGTCGTTGTCAGAAGGGAAGTTATATAACGGATGGAAATGCTCAACAGTTATACCTTTACCCAAAAAACAAAAAGTTACAAAGCCAGATGAACTAAGACCAATTAATTTGCTTCCTATAGTCGATAAAGTAATAGAAAAATGGGTGCATAAACAAGTGTGTAGATATTTTGAAGATAACAATTTGTTCTACCAATTCCAGTCAGGTTTTAGAAAAGGTAAATCAACAGAATCTGCGCTGCAATTAGTGATGTCTAACTGGAGGGTTGAAATGAACCAAGGCAACGCTATTGTTACCGTGATGCTTGACCTAAAACGTGCCTTCGAAGTGGTTGACAGAAAAATATTAATAGAGAAACTTAAGATGTATGGTATAGGTGGTAAGGTATTAAAGTGGTTCATTGATTATCTAAATGGAAGATTCCAGAAAACTAAAATAAAAACATGTGTATCTAATGAGCAAGAATGCAATATAGGGGTCCCACAGGGATCAGTGTTGGGAGGTTTTCTATTCTTAATTTTTATAAACGATTTACCGTTGTGCTGTAAGAATGTTTTTGTGAAGTTATTTGCGGATGATGCGTTGGTTTACATTACGGGTACGGACATCAATGACCTGTGTGAGAAAATGAATGTAGCATTGCAGAAAATTGAAAAATGGTTCCTAAAAAATAGACTGAAACTAAATGTAGAGAAGACATGTGCTATGTGTATATCCAACTCGTGCAGTAAAGAAAGAAAACTGAAAAATGCCTGTTATACAAATATTGTAGTTGGACGGGAGGTAATTATTTTTCAAGATAGTGTAAAATACTTAGGAGTAATTATCGATAAAACATTAACTTTTAATGAGCATGTAGATTATATTTGTAAGAAGATTGCAAAAAAACTTGGAGTGTTGAAAAGAAGTGGTAGTACACTTTCAATGTGGGCAAAGCTACTTATTTACAAAACAATAATAGCACCCCACTTTGAATATGCTGCTACAATAATGTTTAGCATGAGTAGAACAAATTTTGAGCGATTACAGAAACTTCAATGTAAAGCAATGAGAATTATATTATGTTGTGGTATAAGAACCAGCAGGAATTTGATGCTGCAAACATTGCATTTTATGTCTGTGGAACAAAGGATTCAATACAGAACTATTATGTTCTTAAATTATTGCATAACTACTAAGGAAGAAAATTATTTTAAGAAATTTATTATCAAAAAGTCGTCAATACATAAACATGAAACAAGAAACTGTAACACAATACACCTGCAAAATCAACAGTTCACGAATGCGCAAAAATCAATTTTTGTCAATGGTATTAAATTGTATAACAGAATGGGCAGTATAGGGCAAATGACAGGTGGTAAGTTTAGAAGGCATGTAGTGGAATTTGTTAAAAGAGAATTCCCACTGGGAGTATAAATAATGCCTTAGTTGTGATAAATATGTAATGAAAGTCTGTAGGCATAGGGTAACCTAAATTGTACTTTCTTATTTTTATATGTATAACTAATAATATTATATGATGTATTGCTTAATATATGTCTAGTGTGTAAACTACTATACGAGTATAACGTGTTATGTACGAGTATACGCGTTTTGTATTGTATAATGTATAATGTGTAATGCAAAAAGTGCTACTAGCTCCAACCGAGCTATAAGAAATAAAGAATACAATACAATACAATACTTAATTTCTTTATAGAATCCATTACCAACCTTTGACAATGTTCATTTCTTCTTTTTTGCTATACATGGCCAAGATTGTAATTACCGTGTCTTATGACCCTAATGGAGAAGTTTGATATGATAGTAGCACTCAAACTTTAAACTTTCCAGACACAACATGAAGCCTTCTAGTTTCCGAAGATGACGGGGGCCACTTACTTTCAGACTATAAAAATAACAAATTAGTATTAAAAAAAAGCGTTAGGGGCCTGTTACATTTATAGATAACTTACTTACTTACTAGATGCAATAGTTCAACATTGAACTTTGCTGGAACGCTCTCCCGGGCTGGGCCCTCTAGAGCAGATGAAGGAATACAGAGGTAAAAACGCATAAGCCCGAGGGCTGGGGTGATAATAAGAATTAGTGTGGGGATGAATGGGGGTAGAACCTGCTACAACGGAGTCAGTGCGAAAACGAGAAGAAAACTGAATTAGTGCTCAGTACGGGATTCTAATGAAGCGAAATCTTTCTCAAACCAGCATCTAGAGGGTACGAACATAACATGGCTTCCTTGTACCTTGCGGTTACCTAACTTGTGAGTTCACCGACTCTCCACCAAAGGTCCGCTAACGCGCTTTAAACCAAAGACATTGGAATAGTAGTAGTATCTGTAAACAAGCCTGAAGACTTTCTAATGAAACAGAGCTAATTCTCAACCCATTGGTTTAAATCACTAAATGGTTCCTTTCATCTTGTGGTAACCTAACTTTTTAGTTCACTGACGGTCAGTAAATAGTGACTCGCTAACGCTCTGTAAACTAGTTAGAATACTTTCTAATGAAGCAGAAGCTTTCTCAAACCATTGGTTTTAATCACTAAATGGTTCCTTTCATCCTATGGTTACCTGTTTGTTCACCGACTGTCCTATAATAGTGATCCGCTTACGCTCTTTAAGCTAGTCTGAATACTTTCTAATTAAGCAGAAGCTTTCTCAAACCATTGGTTTCAATCACTGGAGGTAACAACATAGCTTCCTTGTACCTTGCGGTTACCTAACTTGTAAGTTCACCGTCTCTCTACCAGGGGTCCGCTAACGCGCTCTAAACTAGTCTTAAGACTTTCTAATGAAGCAGAAGCTTTCACAAACCATATAGCCGCTGTATCTCCAACTGCAGGTTGGTGAAGTTATTGTATTGTTAGTGGGACACACTGCTCACTGCGGCAAGCAACATTCACCCGTCTCTCGAAGAGTCCCTAGGGTTCGCCACACTGCTGTATTAATTCTACTTGTCAGCTAGCTGACGTGTTCCATTACCATACGCCTTCGCACACCACGGCGTTGGGCCTCTGTGTAGACTCATTGCCGGGATGAGTAGACAGACACGCACACGCACACGCACACGCACACGCACACGCACACGCACACGCACACGCACACGCACACGCACACGCACACGCACACGCACACGCACACGCACACGCACACGCACACGCACACGCACACGCACACGCACACGCACACGCACACGCACACGCACACGCACACGCACACGCACACGCACACGCACACGCACACGCACACGCACACGCACACGCACACGCACACGCACACGCACACGCACACGCACACGCACACGCACACGCACACGCACACGCACACGCACACGCACACGCACACGCACACGCACACGCACACGCACACGCACACGCACACGCACACGCACACGCACACGCACACGCACACGCACACGCACACGCACACGCACACGCACACGCACACGCACACGCACACGCAACGTCGGGCAAATTCTTTCGCCTGGACGATGTTGACGTGAATTTACATTTTGATAGCCGTTCTGTGGGTGTAAACGTTGGTAACGTTTAAGGCCTATGACCGCTAACACTTCAAAGGGTGTGAGTTTTAATTTTACCTTAACAAACTCAAATGAGCTTCGGGATGGGGGGAGGGGACTTCTGCTTTTTCCTGCGGTCTAATTGTGACCTATAATATACAGCCTCACTTGGGGTTTGTTTTATCAATATTTGATGTAGATTTGTGTCTCGAATAAAACCAATCTGGCAGATTAACTTGTGACGGGTATTTTATTTAAATAAAAATAACCGTCAGTAAATTCGATCCACAGGAAAGATTCTTTAAATAGTGTTGTGTCTTTAAAAAGTGTTTCACATTTTTCAAATTTATTTGCATGAGTTATACGTATCATGGTTGCAGTATTTTGAATGTATGTAGTATTACGTATGTAGGTGTAGTTTAACTTGAGTGTAATGAATGTTTGCAAAATAATACATTAATATGAAAACCCCTACTGCTGCCGGCAGTTGTTCCAGAGTTTCAGACAAAATACCAACACCTCGAATTTTCTTTGGGAATTAATTTCACAGATAAATTTAACGGTTCACTAAATTGTTTCGTTTACATATATGTACATTATATTCTATTGTATTAAAGTAAGCTTAGCTGGAGCAATCACTAGAATACAATTTTGAATAACTGATTGAGTATTTAAATTTGTGTAAACCGCAGATAATGCTTTTATAACGCTTTGTGGAGTTAAATGTTAAGTTACAGTACCTATAACATATGCGGCAATTTTATTGTTACCTTTCGATGCATATGAGTTATGACTATGATGAATATAAAATATTAGTTTTGGGATTCAATTTGCGAGTATTCACATGCTATCAAATCCGGTTGATTAGCAACTTTAACCCCCCCCCCCCATCCTCCCCCCACTCCACGTGAATCTATTATTTTGACCTTGCATGTCAGTTATTTATCATTGAGCAACATTATACATTGTACTCAGATAGGTACCAAAACACAAGGTCATCTTGATCTCCGCCTAGCGGAGGCACTTGGGAGTTCGACGAGTCTCCGCTAGGCGGAGATCAAGTAAACCTTGCCAAAACAGAAAATTAAAAATAATATAGACGACAATAAACAATCTTCTAGAACAACAATACACAACTATTAAAATTAATTAAAATTGGTATTTAGGGGACCGTGATATAAAACAAACAATGCTCCTAGATCATGTTTATGCAATTACATTAACTTTCAGTGTGTGTTGTTACTGAAGACTACAATTAAAATCACATGACTGAATAGTCTTAATTAGCTCATCAATAATCCTATGCATGTGACACGATTATACTTCATGCTGAATGGGTCTATAAACAACAATATTACAAACCCATCGAATCCATTTTTAATTACCAATAGTTGAATTCCTGAAATGAAAAATGTTTTGTGTGTTCAGCATTGCTTTTCAATTGACTCGTGGAATGAATGCTGTGTAAGTAAGTATTCTCATGTTTAGCAATTGAAACGACGAACGATACCGTGAATATTTTTTCTTTTAAATACACATGTCATGTATGGATTAAAATTTTATTACACACTGTGTTAGGTTTAATGTAGAAATAATTTGATTTTATTTCCATGAATCACGGGGACTACATGAATATGCAAATTTAACATACCACTACCGTGTGGGTACACGTGCATATAAACCACTGTGCATGTGCTTGGTCTGACAATGTGTGTGTATACATGCGTGGTACGATTGAGAGATCATGACGTTTTCAAAGAACTTACAACATTTAGAATGCGAGACGTTTGATAAGAAATTTATATTTATTCAACGTACCCACTGAAGTTAGTTACATCAAGGCGGACTTTTAAAAGTTTCGTAATTACAGAGTGGGTTGAAGGTCGATTACCTTTACCATAATAACTTTTTGTTTGGTATTGAAATCATTAACAATTACCATTATTATCGTCAACAGTGACATTTCTTAAAAAGTGGTTTTGGTTCGCGTTCTAAGTTTACTTTTTTCTGGTGAAATTTCGGCACAGAATATTGGCTATGGTTTGCAATAAAACACGATAATTTTACTGGTATAAAAGTTGTTCTAACGTTGCTGGTCTCATGCTTATATGGAACAGCGAAGTCCAATAGTACCAACATACATTTCTCCTGCCTTGTTCCTATAATTAATTTGAAGCAGGTCCGTTGTGGAAAATTTACTTTCTTAGGTTTTACACCTGGAAACTTCTAACACAGTGGGTGTAACTAATGAGACTGCACACTATTCTAAGCGGAACACTGCTCTTATGAATACGTTTAAGGGCGCTAGAAATCTGTTGATTTTTGGTGACTAGGCGTTAATGAAAGAGGCAGTAGATATGACTGTATCTAGAACTATGCTATTGTTTATGATATGATATTGGAATTTTCAAGAAAGCTATATTGATTGATTGATTGATTGAGGTTTCTACGAGACTACGTTTGGGCTAGTACAGTCTAGTTTAGCACTGTTGATATATACATGTTTGGACTACACTTGTGGTCGTATGCGTGGGTGGTTTTGGACCAAACACCTTATCAAATTTGTATCAAAATTTAAGTATGAAAATATAAAGATAAGAATTTGGATAACCTGTTCAAAATTTGATAAATAATTAGGAAACACTTACTACTTTAGCAATTACTTTCACCTTACCGTACATCGTTCACTTTATTCTAGTGCTAATAACTATTTTTTCATATTCGTAAAACCACATTTTGCTAGCTTCTCCTATATTCTTCATACCCCTATCTCATCCCGCTAGAACACCTATATCTTGTATAAGTGAACAGTTAATCAGAGCTCGCGCCTTGGTTTCAAACACGCTCCAGCATCCATTTGACCATTTTGAACTCAGCCGTGGCACTTATCCCCGTTTAATCACAAGTTTCAAGAGCGACGTGACAGTTAACTTCCTCATGGGGCTCATTTGAACCCTCGTAGACCCATTTACAGTTTCACTCGCTGTCGATAGCAGGCGCGAATAGCTTCGTGTTCCATCACTCCATTTGACAAACTTTCAAGTCGTTCCATCTGAGCTCATACGAGGAACTGCTTAACCTGGAGTTGAGAGATATTGTGTCTGGAGTGGGATTTTTTAATAAGAATTAACTGGTTTAATAAGTTTCGTACTTAACTTGAGTAAAGCAAGGTAATTTACCTCACGTTTCAAACCTCATATCTATGAACAAAATAAAATTGTATAGCCTTGCGTTGTTTCATATATTGAGAGTAAGAGGCCGATAGCTGTTTGTAAATAAAATACAAACTAATGGTAATTTACCGACAACATGCAAACATTAAATACGAAATTGTGTTGTTAATATATGTATTAAAGGCGTTTTTTTTACACATTACAACCCAGGCTAAACAATTTCAGTTCAATCAGGAAATTGAATAAATGTATTTCGTCTAGAGCGTGATTGCTCAGTGTGACATGTTACTCTAATTCGGGAAGTCGCCGGCTAGTTAAAGTGCCATTACCAATAATCCTTCAATACCCAATGTTTTCTAATTCGATAGGAAAATGCTGGGATTAAGTTGTACTAGGAGCTCTAAAAAATTACTTTCCAACTTCACAAACATCCTAATGTACTATTCCTATATAGTTAGTCACCAAGGAGTTTCTGACGGAAACATATTATTAATCATCATTATCTCTTGGAACACAAAAAAGGAAAATAAAAAAATTATGTTATACGCACGGCAGAAGGTCAGTCTTTAAGACAGTTGTCAAATGTCACGTACGTAGGAATACTAGTTGTGTATTGAATTGGCCCAAAGGATAGGGGCCAGTACTAATAACACGCGTGGACCATTACTGACAGGTATTGAATCGATAGTCAACTGAGCATCTGTCGATAAATGACGCTGGAATTATAACGCAATCACTCAGACAATGATTTAACGTTTGATTGATTAATTTAGTCTGTGGGAACTGTTATCCAATATTGTCGCATTTTATTTCCATTGTATTTGTGGGCAGAAGCAGAACAATGGAGATCCATGACGTGTAAAGTAGACACACTTCGTTATAATAACGGATTTATTTAGAATGTGTGTTTTAGTGAGTTAAAGTTAATGTTGTATTTACTTCTCTGTTGAAATAAATGTTTCCCGTTTTGAGTGGTTTCCACGAATATTGATGCATTAGGACAACTATCATTCTTTATAAATTATAAATAATGTACCATCAGCATTTGGTATAGGTTTATATACATATATTGGAATAACAAACATAACTTATTAACTTATTTAATGTTTACAGATAGGTTTGACAAAATGATTGTTAAAATTAAAATGGTGGGTGGTTATCGAAGCTCGAACACGTGTTTTTAGAAACGATATTACCTAACAGTCCTGATGACTGAAACTAAATATGCATTGGTTTGAGCTGCAGATATATTAATCGGTTTTCCAAACGGAATAATTGTGTTTTTTCAGTGAGGTATTCAGTTTACTAGACGTTTAAAAAAAAATCTGACACAAGACAAAAAAAGAAGCAAGATTTCTCCAATGAATGCAAACAATTAAATTTATAGCTGTTTTAGATCATCTTACTACTGTCTCATGCTATCTAATGTTGTAAAGAAATACAAGTTGTGCATGTTTTACGTTTGGTTCTGCCATCTTGGTCATTGTAAGTGGATTCGGGCACCATCACCAAAGGCGAAAGAGCGTATATTATATAATACCCCCCTTACAAACTTGCTAAAAAGTAGTTTTCTCTTTGAAATTTGAAAATGTTTGAACCCAGACCTTGCAAACTTTCCGAATGATGTTATCAGCCAAAGGATGGAAGGAAGACGAGGCGTGGGTCCGGTCCATTCCCTTAGTTTCCTTGATCGTGAGGTCACGCCACGTTGCTCCCCCACGCGACGACCAGCGCCCACGCAACCAACGGAGAGAATACGAACTACTTGGTGAACGTTGGTCTTATCTGTCTGACTCGCTGCCTGTTCCTTCGCATGTCCCTCCACAAAGAGTTTATTTCAATGTATTATGCATAAATATTCAAAAAGTATGCGTATTCGTTCTTGCGGATGGATTAAGATTGATGATGCGGCTTAATGTCTGATTATGCGCTCCTAGGCTAATCGAGACGGTAACTGTTGAAGTTTGATAAGTTAAAGTTGATGGAGTGTTTAGTCAGCTAGTTAAAAGAACCAAAAATGTACACAACAAGTTGAACATGTGCCAGAGGGTACTTGAGATCTGTCACTTGGGTTAAGCATCCGGACCATCTACTTTCAGCAAGACAGCGAGAAAAAGACGAAGTGAAGCTTTGTCCTACTGTCGACAAGCTATAGCTCCTAACCATACAATATTGTTGATAACTTGGTGAAAATTTTTAATATGTGTGTTTATCAAAACAATATTAATATATGCGAACCTATTCAGATTTAAGGAAAACATTTGAACATGATTATCACAACCTAGGTTTATATCCCATTCAGTGACAAATAGGCCCGTATTCACAGTTGACACCTAACTCATTGGAAATCTAAGGTTGCTATACAGTTAATTAATTTGGAATATTAATAAATTACACAATATCTAGTATCAGTGTGTGGAATACAATGAGAATTGATTAATATGGACCTCAGTGTCAGTGATCATTTTTTTACTCCAAGGATCATCGATCACCGAATTCTTGAAAAAAAGAAAAAACACTCACATGGAACCAACATCAAGAAATGAATATAATAGTGAATAGTTGCTTCGTAGAATACTCAAGAATTTTGTGTGAATCACGAATATGTTAGCGAAACAAATGATTTCGATAAATTGAATCACCGTCTGGGTCCGGGGTAAAATTTGGCTCAAGGTTACCCTGCCAATCCTAAGAGGCAACGAAATGAGGCTCTCCTATTTCCCTTTCCCCCGCTAACTCATTTGAATATAAGTCCTTCTACCCGTCCTCCTATTGTCCCTATCTCCAATCGACCCCCCACGTCACATGACTTGATTGTCGAGTACGTCATTTAACACAATCAAACACAAACAACAAGTTGTTGGTACTTTTGTCTCCAGAATTTAATAAATCAGAAAATCACTTTACACATTAATCCTTGCTCTCCCAAAACTTCCAAATACAAACGCTAGGAAGAAATAATTGTCGTAATTTATTTACTAATCATTTATTCCTGTAAATTTCTGTATTAAAACGAACGTATGTATTTTTTATGTACAAACTTTATTGTTTCATTTACTCTTGATAATTTAAATCTGTACATTTTCACATACTCCAAGATACAATCGAAATCGCAAAACGTTTAAAAATTTCATATTCAAGTATTTATCTCTTTAAATTTGCTCCAAATAAGTAAACTATCGAATTTTTAAGCGAGATTGTTCATATTGAAGTTAATCTACAGCTTACAAAACCCTCATTTATATTTTATTATCAGTATCACATTCACATTCATATGTCGTATCAATATCATTTCAAAATGCACATTTACATCATTTGCATCATCATTTCATCATTTTTCATTTGCATTTTTTTTGCGTCAGGATTATAATTTATAAGTACACATCACGTTGTGTACTTATAAATTATAATCCTGACGCACAACTACAAGAACATTAAGTGTTTCTGACTGCAGTACATCCATTTATTTGTAAATGATTGTGAAATTTTTATAATATAATATTTGTGTTCTTATTTTTATCAGAACACTTTATTAATTTGTAGTAATTTTAGTAAAAGTAATTTGTCTTAAATTTATTTATTTGTATTTGCAGTTTCTATCCATCCGATCTACGTTCTCTGCACTTGTGCACTTGTGATGGTGGCCCGTGACCTGTTGTCAACAAAGAATGAATAATATATCATCTTTATCTACCATCAAAGGGTTTTCCATTAGGCATTTATAAAATGACAGAACATACGTTTGTATGGATGGATGGGTAAAAGTTCGAACGTTCCTGTTTTTGTCTATTGAATGGGCGTCGTACTCATACTGCCTCTCTCATCCACTTAGCTCGCTCTTTCACCTATGGCGTTTCTTGGCGAATATAATAAATCACTTAATTTTTTTCTTTTAGACAATTTTACTAAAATACTTAACATTTTCGCCCTCGGTATTGGTGAGGCGGGAGGGCGACGAAAAGCGGTGAGTCTCCGCCCTCGGCTTGAGGGTTGACAGCGTGTGGCAATAAACGCTCCATCAGCCTCCAGCAGGCGAAGAGTTCACCCCCGCGCGTGACTTCGCACCCCAATAGCCACGCGATCACCGCCTCAAGACTGTTGACACACACCCCGAATAATCCATAACCGCCCTCTATATCTTACACTTGCACAGATAAGGAGGGAAACACACTTCACACGCTAAACAAGAATACCGGTTATAGCTATGTCAGAAACGTGAGTTGTGGTTTAAGATCGGTGCATGGAGAGTCGTACCTAAACAAAATATGATCTGATCATAATTTCATCACAATTGGGTAGTTTGAATTCACGCTATTCTTTAGCATGGGTAGATCTTTGTTGTTATATCCTCTATGATTTTAGTGACGCAACAACGTTCAGCTCGCGTTAAACATAAACTATAGCAATCGTAATAGGGAACACGCGTATGAAAATTTTAATCGATTTTTAAATACCTTGTCTCTCATTTAATAATTTTGTGTCTTTGAATTTTGAAAAACAGATCAGTCTATGCCTCAAAATAATTGGTTTAGTAACGATAAATAAAAGGGCACGGAAAACGAGCCGCCGCCATGTAGAGTGGATTTGACGTCATGGTTTTGTACTGTGTACGCTCACAGCCTCAGCGATTGGTCTGTTACGCCACGTCTACAGAATCATTGCGTCACAGCCACCTGTACGCGTTTCAGATCCCCGAGTTGAAACTTTAATAAATGCGACCACATTAAACCTATTTAAAAATTTCTTTTTTACTTGGGACTTGCATTAATATACTTTTTGTATCTTATACTATTAAACTAAGTGTTTGGTTTAACAAAAAAAATCGTACGCGTGTTGCCTGTTATGGTCCCAATTCACCAACTTCGTTAAGCTCGGTTTGGTTACCATGTTTCAACAAACATAACATTCAAAATGCATCCATGGCAGTCGCCATGTTTGTTTTGCAAAGAATCCTCGATTACCGGCTACTCGGAGGATACAAAGTTGGTGAAGAGAAATAAAGTAAACACAAAACATTATAATATGTCTTGAATAAAGTTTACATGCTAACTTGGACGCGAGTTATTCAAAACACCCCAATTGAAATATAGTGACAGATATAGTGGTATTGACCAACAAACTATTCTCATTTAGACTGAAGAGGGTCTTGCAGCGCTGCAGTAGCCTTCCATATCCGTTCTGGGTATGGTAAACTATATAATAAATATAATATTGTAATTTAAAATAGTTATCCTTGCTTTGTTGAATTTATCCCGCTGGATCGTAACTGTAGAACGGAATCACTAACGGGATAACATTCTACATTTAACAAAGTAGCAAGAATCAAGATGAAAGAAAGGCCTTAGGTTGTATATTGTAGTATTTGGAATAAGCGTCGTGAATTGAAACTCCACAACTAAGAAAAATTACAATTGGTTAATCAATAAACTGTCAGTATGTGCCGTATGAACGCCACCTAAGCGGGATACTTGGATAGTTATTCGTTACTAATTCATTGCTTCGAACTTTTAATTATTTTTCTTCTTTTTCGCAATAATGATTAACGAAACTCTTAAGCTGGTAGAATATTTAAATAGAACAGTTAACACAACCATGAGCATAACAACACAAATGTACGTATATTTTCAAGAGCTGTGTTCTCTTTCTCCGACTAGGTCTATTAGGGCTGTGCATATTTGGAGAAGAATGCGGTAATAGCTATTTAAAGAAGCGAATCCCAGTAGTAGCGTTATTTTTGAGGACAACTTTGTAGAAATCTTTACTCAGAAAGAAAAGCCGTCCGCGGTGGTTCATGTGATTCGGGCTCCTAAGGACGTGGGTTCAAACCCCGCATAAGGTGTGGTGTTTTTTTATTGTCGTTTATCTTCATCTAGCACACCTTACTGTCTCGAATAGCATTATTGCAATAATAGAAACAAAGAGCAATACAAATCATCACCATTTAGTCAGAATATTATACCGTTGCCGAAAATCGATCTCACCTCTATCAAGTACGCAGACAGTATTGTCTATTATGCACTTAACGAGTAAAAACAATTGTTATATTTGGAACGTGTGGTGTGTAAACTTCATGTTCTCGTTTATACCACTGTAAACAAACATTTAATGTGTGTTACTATCCTCGTAGTTGGATTTTAATGGCAAACATTTTTAATAACAGTGCGAATGTAGTGGCAATTGCAAACATGGTCACATAAAACAATTCGTGTGTTGGTGGGAACAGATTGATATTTGCATACGACCACTTAAAAAGCTACTTCAACGCGTCGGGGGAGAGAGTTGGGGGTGGGGGTGTAACAGCATCAAATTGACCACTTGTAGGTCAGCTGAGGTCATCTGTCCACGCCCCGATGCAGAAGATGAGTTGGTGACAAGTGTAGTACTTATAATGTATTGATTCGAATACAGCTGGAGTAGTGGAAACATAAACCGCGATTGTGCATAGTGATGCAATTGGGAAGTTTCATGATTTTTTTATTATTCTTCTAGATTAGGGCTAATATTCGAAACACACTTTTTTATGATAGGTTTGAATAAGTTTTCATTTTTTAAGTCGAGCTTAAAGTAAAACACGGCATGAACGTCAGTACTCTAACTATTTCCTCTAAAACAAGAACTAGAACATAAAAACATTTGTGTTAAAACCAACTATTGAAGCGCTTTTAGGGAGATAAATATTACATTTACTTCGTGGATCAAAGTAACAATTGCACACAAGTTAGTAGACCAGGGCCGCGATTCTGAATCGGCGTCGATAAGTTTAACCCGAGTTTTAGTCGTTAAAAGAAGGCAGTGAGCCAATCACCACCTTGCATTCGCCTACTGTAACGACAAAAAGCATGCGTTAAACTTATCACGGCCATTCAGAATCGCACTGCTGGTAGATACCCGGTTTATGTTCAATCTATTTCCTATTATAACTATTCCATATCGTAACTATTGATGATAGGTTATTATTAAAAGTAATGCTGATGCAAATGTAATGCTGATGCAAATACTATTCCCAGATACCGAGGTAAAAAATCAATGGGTGGAAACTTTTGGTTAAGAGATTATTTTGAAATGTACCCTCTAATCAATACGTCACTTATTGTCGGGTGAGCATTAAACAAACTAAAAGCTAAACTTTAACGATACTTAAAAAAAACACTTTAATAGCTTAATAAATATTATCTCTTGATACACTCACATATTTTAACCATTTTATTTTCCGTCTCTTTGTATTTTATCATTTAATTCAAGTTTTATAATAGTATTTCAAAGCATTTTCTTTAAACTTTCGTTCCGAGTTGTATGTTACGTAGTGTACTCCTAGAACTCTTCATGTGATAAACCTGCCACTTAAATGCAACATTGCGTCAGAGATTGATCTGTACACGGTTCTTTAGCTGTTGTCAATTATTCGGTAGCTATACTAACTGCACCCGTCACTTACCAGGGATCAAACGTGATTGTTACAATTTCTAGCTTAAGTACGCATTGATGTATATCATATATCACACGCTATTTATGTACACTTTCATGCCTTTGTATCACTAATCTACTTTTAATAGACCAAATTTAAATAGCCCAGTTTTAGCTATTACTTACTTGTAGAATGCTATTTAACTTGTTAAATAAGAATAATTTGTGTGTACCATGAAATATTTTAAGTGAGTCTTTGCAAGCTAACCTGACGTCGAGGGAATCCCTTTTGCAGGAGTCGCCCAATGAGGATCGAGGTCACGCAACGGAAGTGACGCAGTCTGCAGCTCGTAGTTCGCCGCGTCTGAGGAAGATGGCGCGAGTGTGGACGTGCGTTCTAACACTGTTCAGTGTGGAACTTGTCGGTGAGTCTCTCATACATTCATTTCACTCTACTTTAGCTATGTTTACATGGCGGACCGTACTGAGTACCAGACTGAGAACTGTCATGGCCGCTTGCGTTTATATGAAGGTGTATCCAAACTTGATTTCGGTCTCGCGCCACATTGGTCGTGCATAACCCTACTTTTTCCTTCTGCCATATAAAATTAATTTAAAGATGCATCCCGGCGAACAAAAGTTTCGAAGCTGTTGTAAATATTCTACTTGATTTTTGTTGATGGCAACTACAATCATTTTCCATCTTATTTACCTACAAACAGCGTTCGTTCCAAATTTCAGTTCTTCAGTCAGTACGTTATACCCGTTTACATGATAGGACTGAGTATGTCTTTCGGTACGGTCTAGCTTTTTTGGCGGACTGGACCCAGTCGGTTTGGTCCAATTTTTTAGGTGTTTACATGGCCCTGGACCGTACTCAGTACCGGACTCAGTCCGCCATGTAAACAGGGTAAATATTAACTTACCATCCGTATACAGTGCGTTCAAACAACGTGATTTACGCGTTATTCTATAACCTTAAAGACTATACCTACAATTGTCGGAATCGGGATTGCCATCGCAATACCCAAATATTGTTTATAGTCATGTTCGTAACTAAATCGTAGTGTCGTAATAGTTATTCATGGGAAAATGCATGATCCCGATTCCGATTACGATTACGATCACGATGCCAACAATTGTGGTTAGGGCATTATGCGAATTACAACTTACTTGTGTGATATTATGTCAAGTAAACTGTATTTAAGAAATTAATGAATTAAACCATTTTATATATTATATGTTCATTCTTAGAAGTGTTTACCAAGAAAGAGGAATTTAAGCTATGTCGCATGGATTTAAAATCAGCACTTGAAGTGATGAAACTCACAGCTTTGTACTATCTCGAACATAACTTCGCACTTTATGAGACTAGTTCTAGTGGTAGAAATTTCGCCATGTCTGCAAGGAAGCAAACTGGAGGCTTAAAACTATTTTTTTTAAACTGTTAATATAATTGACGAATGATCATATTATTTGTTAAATTATGGAAGTAAATCAAACTAAGTTCTGGTGGAGTCGGAATTGTATCTTAGCTATTATAGCTGTCTAGTTGGCTAATCGGTGGCACTTTGTCGTTGTTATGACGCCGGTGGTAGCCCTAGTGACGTCACGCCGTGTCTAGTTGGCCGACCGACAGCTCTGATGTTGCCCTAGTGACGTCGTTACTGTCCACGTGGCCGACCGGCAGCGCAGTGGTTGCCCTAGTGACGTCATTACTGTCTAGTTGGCCGACCGGCAGCGCGGTGGTTGCCCTAGTGACGTCACGACGTGTCTAGTCGGCCGACCGGTGGTTGCCCTAGTGACGTCACGACGTGTCTAGTCGGCCGACCGGCAGCGCGGTGGTTGCCCTAGTGACGTCACGACGTGTCTAGTCGGCCGACCGGCAGCGCGGTGGTTGCCCTAGTGACGTCACGACGTGTCTAGTTGGCCGACCGGCAGCGCGGTGGTTGCCCTAGTGACGTCACGACGTGTCTAGTCGGCCGACCGGCAGCGCGGTGGTTGCCCTGGTGACGTCACGCCGTGTCTAGTCGGCCGACCGGCAGCGCGGTGGTTGCCCTAGTGACGTCACGACGTGTCTAGTCGGCCGACCGGCAGCGCGGTGGTTGCCCTAGTGACGTCACGACGTGTCTAGTCGGCCGACCGGCAGCGCGGTGGTTGCCCTAGTGACGTCACGACGTGTCTAGTCGGCCGACCGGCAGCGCGGTGGTTGCCCTAGTGACGTCACGACGTGTCTAGTTGGCCGACCGGCAGCGCGGTGGTTGCCCTAGTGACGTCACGCCGTGTCTAGTCGGCCGACCGGCAGTGCGGTGGTTGCCCTAGTGACGTCACGCCATGTCTAGTTGGCCGACCGGCAGCGCGGTGGTTGCCCTAGTGACGTCACGCCGTGTCTAGTCGGCCGACCGGCAGTGCGGTGGTTGCCCTAGTGACGTCACACCGTGTCTAGTCGGCCGACCGGCAGCGCGGTGGTTGCCCTAGTGACGTCACGACGTGTCTAGTCGGCCGACCGGCAGCGCGGTGGTTGCCCTAGTGACGTCACACCGTGTCTAGTTGGCTGACCGGCAGCGCGGTGGTTGCCCTGGTGACGTCACGCCGTGTCTAGTCGGCCGACCGGCAGCGCCGTGGTTGCCCTAGTGACGTCACGACGTGTCTAGTTGGCCGACCGGCAGCGCCGTGGTTGCCCTAGTGACGTCACGACGTGTCTAGTTGGCCGACCGGTGGTTGCCCTAGTGACGTCACGACGTGTCTAGTTGGCCGACCGGCAGCGCCGTGGTTGCCCTAGTGACGTCACGACGTGTCTAGTCGACCGACCGGCAGCGCGGTGGTTGCCCTAGTGACGTCACGACGTGTCTAGTTGGCCGACCGGCAGCGCGGTGGTTGCCCTAGTGACGTCACAACGTGTCTAGTCGGCCGACCGGCAGCGTGGTGGTTGCCCTAGTGACGTCACGACGTGTCTAGTCGGCAGACCGGCAGCGCGGTGGTTGCCCTAGTGACGTCACGACGTGTCTAGTTGGCCGACCGGCAGCGCGGTGGTTGCCCTGGTGACGTCACGATGTGTCTAGTCGGCCGACCGGCAGCGTGGTGGTTGCCCTAGTGACGTCACGACGTGTCTAGTCGGCAGACCGGCAGCGCGGTGGTTGCCCTAGTGACGTCACGACGTGTCTAGTCGGCAGACCGGCAGCGCGGTGGTTGCTCTGGTGACGTCACGACGTGTCTAGTTGGCAGACCGGCAGCGCGGTGGTTGCCCTAGTGACGTCACGCCGTGTCTAGTCGGCCGACCAGTGGTTGCCCTAGTGACGTCACGACGTGTCTAGTCGGCCGACCAGTGGTTGCCCTAGTGACGTCACGCCGTGTCTAGTCGGCCGACCGGTGGTTGCCCTAGTGACGTCACAACGTGTCTAGTCGGCAGCGCGGTGGTTGCCCTGGTGACGTCACGCCGTGTCTAGTCGGCCGACCGGTGGTTGCCCTAGTGACGTCACGACGTGTCTAGTCGGCCGACCAGTGGTTGCCCTAGTGACGTCACGACGTGTCTAGTTGGCCGACCGGCAGCGCGGTGGTTGCCCTAGTGACGTCACGACGTGTCTAGTCGGCCGACCAGTGGTTGCCCTAGTGACGTCACGACGTGTCTAGTCGGCCGACCAGTGGTTGCCCTAGTGACGTCACGACGTGTCTAGTCGGCCGACCGGTGGTTGCCCTAGTGACGTCACGACGTGTCTAGTCGGCCGACCGGCAGCGCGGTGGTTGCCCTAGTGACGTCACGCCGTGTCTAGTTGGCCGACCGGCAGCGCGGTGGTTGCCCTAGTGACGTCACGACGTGTCTAGTCGGCCGACCGGTGGTTGCCCTAGTGACGTCACGACGTGTCTAGTCGGCCGACCGGCAGCGCGGTGGTTGCCCTAGTGACGTCACGCCGTGTCTAGTTGGCCGACCGGCAGCGCGGTGGTTGCCCTAGTGACGTCACGACGTGTCTAGTCGGCCGACCGGTGGTTGCCCTAGTGACGTCACGACGTGTCTAGTCGGCCGACCGGCAGCGCGGTGGTTGCCCTAGTGACGTCACGACGTGTCTAGTCGGCCGACCGGTGGTTGCCCTAGTGACGTCACGCCGTGTCTAGTTGGCCGACCGGCAGCGCGGTGGTTGCCCTAGTGACGTCACGACGTGTCTAGTCGGCCGACCGGTGGTTGCCCTAGTGACGTCACGCCGTGTCTAGTTGGCCGACCGGCAGCGCGGTGGTTGCCCTAGTGACGTCACGACGTGTCTAGTTGGCCGACCGGCAGCGCGGTGGTTGCCCTAGTGACGTCACGACGTGTCTAGTCGGCCGACCGGCAGCGCGGTGGTTGCCCTGGTGACGTCACGCCGTGTCTAGTTGGCAGACCGGCAGCGCGGTGGTTGCCCTAGTGACGTCACGACGTGTCTAGTCGGCCGACCGGCAGCGCGGTGGTTGCCCTAGTGACGTCACGACGTGTCTAGTTGGCCGACCGGCAGCGCGGTGGTTGCCCTAGTGACGTCACGACGTGTCTAGTCGGCCGACCGGTGGTTGCCCTAGTGACGTCACGCCGTGTCTAGTTGGCCGACCGGCAGCGCGGTGGTTGCCCTAGTGACGTCACGACGTGTCTAGTTGGCCGACCGGCAGCGCGGTGGTTGCCCTAGTGACGTCACGACGTGTCTAGTCGGCCGACCGGCAGCGCGGTGGTTGCCCTGGTGACGTCACGCCGTGTCTAGTTGGCAGACCGGCAGCGCGGTGGTTGCCCTAGTGACGTCACGACGTGTCTAGTCGGCCGACCGGCAGCGCGGTGGTTGCCCTAGTGACGTCACGACGTGTCTAGTTGGCCGACCGGCAGCGCGGTGGTTGCCCTAGTGACGTCACGACGTGTCTAGTTGGACGACCGGCAGCGCGGTGGTTGCCCTAGTGACGTCACGACGTGTCTAGTCGGCCGACCGGCAGCGCGGTGGTTGCCCTAGTGACGTCACGACGTGTCTAGTTGGCCGACCGGCAGCGCGGTGGTTGCCCTAGTGACGTCACGACGTGTCTAGTCGGCCGACCGGCAGCGCGGTGGTTGCCCTGGTGACGTCACGCCGTGTCTAGTTGGCAGACCGGCAGCGCGGTGGTTGCCCTAGTGACGTCACGACGTGTCTAGTCGGCCGACCGGCAGCGCGGTGGTTGCCCTAGTGACGTCACGACGTGTCTAGTTGGCCGACCGGCAGCGCGGTGGTTGCCCTAGTGACGTCACGACGTGTCTAGTTGGACGACCGGCAGCGCGGTGGTTGCCCTAGTGACGTCACGACGTGTCTAGTCGGCCGACCGGTGGTGCCCTAGTGACGTCACGACGTGTCTAGTTGGCCGACCGGCAGCGCGGTGGTTGCCCTAGTGACGTCACGACGTGTCTAGTCGGCCGACCGGCAGCGCGGTGGTTGCCCTAGTGACGTCACGACGTGTCTAGTCGGCCGACCGGCAGCGCGGTGGTTGCCTTAGTGACGTCACGACGTGTCTAGTCGGCCGACCGGCAGCGCGGTGGTTGCCTTAGTGACGTCACGACGTGTCTAGTTGGCCGACCGGCAGCGCGGTGGTTGCCCTAGTGACGTCACGACGTGTCTAGTCGGCCGACCGGCAGCGCGGTGGTTGCCCTAGTGACGTCACGACGTGTCTAGTCGGCCGACCGGCAGCGCGGTGGTTGCCTTAGTGACGTCACGACGTGTCTAGTCGGCCGACCGGCAGCGCGGTGGTTGCCTTAGTGACGTCACGACGTGTCTAGTCGGCCGACCGGCAGCGCGGTGGTTGCCCTAGTGACGTCACGACGTGTCTAGTTGGCCGACCGGCAGCGCGGTGGTTGCCTTAGTGACGTCACAACGTGTCTAGTCGGCCGACCGGTGGTGCCCTGGTGACGTCACACTGCTCTGGGTTCCGTGTATGGAGATTTTATACTCAATGTACTGACATGGCACATGTCCGGTCAAACTGAATCAAAGATAGATTAACATGAAATATTACTTGATGGGACGTGTGATGCAACCATACGCAACCTACAATTTATGTTATAATTTGTCAACGTTCATTAACATATTTTACACATTGGCGAATTTAATAGTAGGAACTCATTCATACCGTCGTTAAACAAAATCTAGCGAAGCAGTTAAGGAAGTAACAGTTTATGTTTCATACTTTTGAACGATTTAAGCAGTTTGATGGCTGAAAAGAACGGATTGGAGGTCTGCTTGAAAATGTTATAACTAGCATGTATTATTTGGCTTCTTCTTTGCACTAAACCTTAGAGATTTTACCTGTAAAGAGTTTCCCAGTCTTCTAAATTAGGCCTACTGCTAAATGGTTGAACGATTAGAAGCAGATTAATATACAATGGAAATAGCTAACATTCACTGCATCTGCATATTAATATTTGTATCTTATATTTCTTTGTTGTGTCCAGTATGTAAAACGAACATTTGCGATGTACGTGAATTTTATATCGTCAGACAGAAATATAATGAATTATTATTAGCTATGTGCTGAGATTTAGTTTTATGGTTGAGATATAAGATACATGTGTTATCTAGCTTGTAAAATGAGAAGCGTTTCAATATGGGTATGAATAGGTTTGAGAGAAATTTTGTATTTCTTATTGTGTGTAGTCCTCTTCGCGTTTATTATATTATATAAATTGTGCTAATGGTGTATTAAGGCATAGCATTTAAAATATCAATTGTATTGTTTACGTATAAGACGTGTAAACAAGTTTAAATCCAATTAATACTAAGACACAATTAACGAAATCATGTTTTGGGATAGTTGCTTCTCAATAATATTTCTTACACAAATTAACAGGTATGTGATTTCACCCTTGATCAACAAGATAAAGAAATCATGTTAATAAAATTGAAAACACTTCGGGCTATTACGCCACGTCCCTTACCGTAGGCCATATGCCGACGTTTCAAGACCAATATCGGTCTTGTCCTCAGGGCAGATCGAGAGCTACTCTGATCTGCCCTGAGGACAAGACCGATATTGGTCTTGAAACGTCGGCATATGGCCTACGGTAAGGGATGTGGCGTAATAGCCCGAAGTGTTTTCAATTTTATTAACATTACATCTAGCCACGAAAGTTTAAATTCAATTATAAAGAAATCATATTGAAATAATGACCTCTTAGGATGAATTACAAATCTTTCCTTATAGCCAAATATGAAATATTGCTGTTGTTTGCGGCGTAGCTATTATGCATATTGAATACTGTAAACGTGTAGTGACAGACTGTAATTGTTATGGCCACTCCAAGCATTCCTCCGCCGTGCGGGGATCGCGGGGGTTAGCGGTCGACTGTCGACAATACTTGCCGACAGGCTAACTTGCTCGACAAGTCTCAGATGTGTAAATATAGTGTATTGAAAATCCTCTTCGAAAACTGCGATTTTTTTTAGCTTTTTTTCCTGGATACCTCTTTAATAAACTTAATGAGATTCATTTTATCGTTTGTCCGAATAATTATTAGTGCTCACAGCAGTACATTAAAGTCGACTAATTCCATTTGCGACACAAAGGCTTTTCTCCGGTACGTAAAGTCCTGTGGTGTTCTGTTACTGCAAAGGAACGTTTACTATCTGAACGTAGTAAATGGTCAATTATTTTCTGATGTTGGAAGTGTAGAGCCCTTGACTCGCTGCCGACCCTTCATGTTTGATGGGCCATTTTGACGCCCACGACATACGACTGCCCCCCCCCCTCCTTTACAATCTCGACACTCATCAGGGTACAACTCATTTCGTTCAATTTGCACCTCGTTTCACAACAATTTGAGTGAACTTGTCTGCTTGATAAATGGCGGGAGAACTGCCACGACATCTGTCGCCAGTGTTCATTACTTTCATTTCCGGTCCCCTAGTTTATTAACATCAGACAATAACACCCGGATATGCAAATAGATAACTAAAGAATTTGTTTAATTAAACTAGGGGCCTGGAGCGGTTTTTCACTCCCCACATTTCGCACTAGAATTAATGACGCTACAACTCTCACTGCCGGTGAGGTGATGTTAACCAGTGGAAAAAAAACAAAAGGATAATATTTGTTGTCTACCAACAACGATGAGTTTCTGTTGTTAATATTCCAATCTATTGTCCACTGTGTTCTGAGACGGGTCCGAGCTGACATCCAACTGAGCCATTCATTGAAGTGGCCATGCAGTGCGTATTTCTTTAATGCCTCGATTAACATCGTTTAAAAAGTATGAGAAGTAGCCTACACACGTTAACACATTTTAAAAATGTTTGGTTATTTTCTACCCCCTCAGTTGCAACTACTGATATTCAGTGGCGAGCATCGAGCAGTATACCAATATATTTTGTCTCGTTGCTTTGACGGAGTCAATCCCACTAGAGGCATTAATGCATTGAGTTCAATTTTCAAGGTACATCCCCCAATACAAGACTAAATCTTTGCCGTTATCACTTATCATTGTTCATTTTGGTAAGTTTGTTTGAAAAGCGTTTAGTGAAAGGGCTAAAAAAATTAATGTTCACGGATAAATAAACTATTTTATTGTAAAACAACAAAAATAAATAAGAGTACTCATTCGCTTACAAAAGTTTATTTCAGACGTATCACTTTGTACAGATTTGATATAACGTATATACTGTGAATGGTTGAAAGTGTTTTGAAGTAGCCTGAGGTCAGATCCAAGCCGTAGAGCCAGAATAACACCAAATTCACCGTCAGATTTCTCACATTCCTCTACCTACATTGAGTAATACTAAATAGATGTCTTTTTCGTGTTTCTCTACAGGAAATTTTCTACGGTTTTGATTAAGTTGCGGAGCGCGTATTCCTGTCATATCACAGTGTAAGAAATCCTTGATATTCATATTCATATATATTTTTTTGCTATTACACACACTGAAGTTCACCATGTTTAAAACAACTATGTGTGAGTGCGTAAGTAAGTGATAATTTAAGAGAGAGTTGAATCGCATGTTTTTGACACCCCTGTTTCTGTGGTGTGTTTGATCTCACATTGTTCGCGAGCTACCATCCAACAAGTCTTTCGTTTGATACCAAATCCTCTTAGAATCTAAATGTTATATACAATTACAACTCTAACCACCACGAAAATAATGTTTTAAGGTGTTTGTAATCCGCCCACGTAGGCTGTTCGCTTATGTGAAAAGATGGTGCTCTTATGCCCGTAGAACTGTGTTACTACTTCTACCATTACCACTACCACTACTACTATACTACTAATACTACCACGACCACGACAATAACTAAACACTTTTACACAATGAAAATGATAATATAATCAAAATGTTAATGTTTTATTAGGTACTCAATAGTTCTGACTTTTCTTGTCGCAAATTGATCGACATATCCTATAGTGTTCGCTAATTCACATTAGATTGACAACAGTGATGGGCAAGACTATAAATTAATGTTATAGTTATTGCTAACAAGGTCGCGGGCCTTGGAAGGGGCGCAGCCCCGGTCTCTTGTACGTGCCTAGGGGTTAGGGCGAGGCTGTCCATAATTAAAAATTTAAAAGATCACTGGGTTTATTAAAGTCATTGCATATCCCGATCTCACCTTAATATAAGTTTCTTACAAAGGTTTCCTTTGGTAATCAGGCGAATGTTGAGATACAAATAGAACCCTCTGGGTCTTTTAACCCTTCAATACGAATAACCCACGATACACAGTTCGTTAATGAATGTAAGCAGACATGAAGAATCCTTAGAAGTTTTTTTTATTCATACGCAATATGAAAAACAAAAATGGATACCCTCGATCTATATCTCCCATTCGAATGACTACCGTTCTGCATAGACGATACGTTTTCTTGTAGCTACTGCCATTCCATCAAGCTCGACTTTCAATAATATGCGGAACGAAACCCCTCTAGCATATTTCCGGCCGAGAAGGTTGAATATTTTGTACGGGGCTAGAAACTTGGTGAAGGCATTCAGGCATTAGTCAATATTAATCCTCTTTGTACATAAGCTGAGTGCATGAGGACTTGAGGAATTTGAGTGGGGTGGGGCTTATGTAAGAAGTTGCCGGCAGTGAAGCATCTCTGATCAATATATATACGTTCATCAAATAAACAAAACCACCTCTAGCTAAATGCTCGCTAGTTTGCGCTCATGTCTCGAGATTAAATCTTGATCAGATGTTTGTATTTTTTTTTTTTATCTGGGTAGGGGTTGGTAATGTAAGTGTTGTCACTGCTTCGTACTTTAAAGAGGGCAAGTTTTCTAGTCACATGTATAGTGCACTAGAAAATACATTACTTACTTACTCACTTACTTACTTACTAGATACAATAATTCAGCATGGAACTTTGCTGGAACGCTCACCCGGGCTGTGCCCTTTAGAGCGGATGAAAGAATACAGAGGTAAAATTCGTAAGCTCGAGGGGTCTAATTGAGTTTTACCAATAGCGGTTAAAAAAATACTGGAACATTATGTATATTTCTGTTATATATTGGATTCTTGTATTATTTTAAATTTTCATTTCATTTGTTTAAAATGCTCTTTGATTGTTCTTGGTTAACTTTTAACAGTAGTTTGTTTTGCGATTTTATGATTTTTCCGTAATTAATTGCATAGTTATGCCCTCTATGTAAATTAGTTTTATAACCGAATATACGATAGACACGAAATGAATAAATATAAATGTTTGTTTATACTAGCCAATGATATCCGATCCAGTAGTATGGCTACTAACTGGAAATATCTCTGGACCCAAGACAACATTTTATAAAGTGTAAAGTAACGGGTATATCTCTCTTTCTGACAAAACTACCATTATTTTAAGTTTAACTACGCAGTGGAACAGGTTCACTTAATAATTTTACTTATATATATATATACGCAGAAGAAGTATATCGGTTTATCGGTTTGTTGCATAAAAACAGTAAGTAAGAAACTGCCACTCGTATCCTACAGGTCTCATCTTTTTTGTATCATCCATTCTTAATAAATTTCACTAACTTACAAATTCAAACCATAACGAATAACCCAGAACATTTTATTTTATTAACTGCATAGTAACAAAAGTGAAACAATTCTCAGTTCTCACAAATGATAATATTTACGAGGTTGTTAATTTTAAATTCTCAACACAGTTTGTTATTTTCTGTTACATAAAATAATTGAAAGCATAAATTGCAACTCCCAGTTGTTGGCTTACTTCGTGACGGGACGAGTACTCGGCGAGTGGAAGAGAGCGAAAGGAAATTTGATTTGCTTTCCTCCATCCGCCATCTAACTAAGTTACGTATGTTAAACACAGCCTTCGAGTGTTAGTAAAAGGAATTTAATTATTGTTTTACGAGAAATTCATAACCCCGAAAGTTGCGGTTGCTTTTGAACAATGCTCTCGTAGCCCGAAGCATTCTGTTCGATACTAGACTCACACTATGCATTAAACAGAGTTGATTCGATTAGTGTGCACACAAACCGTCCCCACTCTCCTCGTGCTGCTTTATAATAACGAGGAAATATTTACTTCGACGTTCTAAGAAGATCACAGGACTTAGTTAAAATATTTAATCGAGTTTCCAAAGCCTTGTTTGAGCGGTTTATAGCTGTGACAGCGTCGTCTTATTTAGCCTCACCAAACGGAGAAAACACCACTGCCAATAGAAACCTCGCTGATAAGATATAAACAGCGGCAGCTGGGAAGCCGTAACTGTGATTAAATAAGCTTTAACTGGAACACTATCTTGTTGATTATATTAATAGATATTACGTCTGGAATGATCGACGAATCAAATATCTGTTTAAGTAACCAGAATTCGCATCAAAGTGTGGCTAGTTAAAGGTGAGATTGTGTTAAGGTTTATTTACGACGTTATAACATAATTATCTCTTAGGTACGCACCACGCGTTATGCAGCAGTCAGCACTACGGTGAAATAAAATAAAATATTTTTGACAGCAGTGAAATCCTTAAACCCGGCACCTCCACCAAAGGGAAGAAAAATATGTGGAGATTTTTTTCTTTTGTTTCTTTCTAGCTAAGAAAGGCATGAATAAATTAATCTACCAGAAACTTTGCTGCATTAAACCTGACAATATATTAGTTTCCACCTCAAACTGACATCGTACCGCGGGGTCAACGTTTTACAATGTATTATCGTTTTCAAAACCCTTTGTAAATAATATGTATTCGTTACTTTGTTGTTAATATAAGTTAAAGTTTCTTTCTCCGGTGAATGTTAAGTAGAGAAATGATTATGTTAAAGCTAGAAGCTATATACAAAAGTGGAACTTAATAGGTACGTATTTTCTTGTGTGTATTGAAGTGGTAAAATTACATTTTTATAAATCGTCTACAACTCGACACGACTTTTTTTTACTCAAATCAGTTTATTAAACTAGCTTTATATTTTCTTCACAGGAAGCAACATGGTCGGATGTTGCCACTTTAAAAATTGAGCTAATATTATTAATTGCAAGCCACAGCTCATAATTTCATTTGAGTTTTTATGAGGTAGCTTTCTGTTGACATTCAGTGGAAGTACACAACCAAGTTAAGATGTAGAAATTTAAGAAAAGTAAAACAAACGTTCCCCTCTAAAATCAAAACAACCAATTTAGAAATGTGTTGCAAGAATTTCTACAGTATAGAATATTTTGGAAGGTCTACCATCTCTTTCATCATCATAGATTACCACCGATGACGTCATGAGTTCATTGTTCTTCTCAACCGCAAATGATGGTTCATTGTGCATTACGATACGTTTACAGATACCATTTAACTCACGTCCATTAGCATTGATTTGCAGACTGTCATGCTACTTAGTTAACCTCCGTAAAATACGAATGGATTGTTTCAGAAATAACAATATATTTTAGAATTAAAAAATAACATACCAATTTGAATGAAAAGGACGATAATAGAATAACAATATTATTTTATGTTACATTATTAATTGTAATACTTTCACGGGCCGATATTTCACGCGTTGCACGTAAGTTATGTAAAGCTATGACCAATTACCCAAGAAATCTGAAATGCGTGTTTGTTGCGAAGTCGAACCCACATTATTAGATACGCATGTATTATTGTATATTATTTCACGATTGAGCCGTGTATTAACGTTTAAAACTAGTTTGTCATTATATTATATTATTAACATTCTTTTTTAGAGTTACTTTTAATTACAATATTATATTTTATTTAAGTGTGGTTTACTCGCCAACGTTCCGCGTATAACGCGTCCATATGGGTTATAATATAATATTGTAGCCTCACATGAGCGTTGTAGCAGTAGTGTATCTGCGCTTGGGCTCGTGCTGACGGTTTTAACGTAAGATTCCGTCTGCCTTGGTCACGATCACACAACAAATTTTACATTAAGTATATATTTATTTCAATTGCAAATAATTTCTCGGTTATTGTAGAACCATAGCCTACTATTCTTTAAAGTGCAGTGTCCGTATTTTCGTGGCTCACAATAATTCTAACTGTGAGCTTTTATCACGGCTTACATCTGATAACTGTAGTAGGTAATTCTCGCCAGACCACGATTTCCACACTGATGTAAACAGACAAACAGAGTAGGTATACAAAGGCAATTACTGCGGTATTTACTCAGATATCTCCAACACAGTACAGTGCCCTTCACTCAACAAATTAAATAAATATAGGCCTAAGTGTGTATTACTTAATTCTTATTTGCGACGAGTTAAAGCACAACAGACAAGCACAGCACATTTAAATTATAAAGATAGGTGTAGAGCAAAGTTTAGACAATAGAAGGAAAAGGTTTAATACAACAAAAGGTGCTTTCTTATGTCATTGCGCTATCTACCTTTGAGTTCACTTTAAACGAAGTCGGTCGGCTTGCAACCCTCTTTGACGCAAACATCTAATTTTCTGGTATTGCTCGTGAAGCCAACCGCGAGTATTGTGGCATTCAAACGAGGTTAGTGGGGACTTACCAATATCAGCAACCAGCCACGGCTTAGTCCGCTGTGCAATCACTGATCCGAGTCGTAATCTCACCATTGGTCTTGTAGTACAAGGCCGCATTGACCAGCGAGTGTTTGCAAGCAAAATAACGTGTATTTCCAATCCCTTGGGGTTTAGACAGAAATTGCTGGATGCTTATTATTCCTGCGGGTAAAATCCCAATACTGATAATACCCCCCGTGTTGCTGGCTACGAAGAATGTAATAAGCGTTAACTACCACGTGATCAAGGTCAACAGTCGTATACTAATTGGTGCCGATATAAAAACAACGTCTGGATAAATTGTATTTAATTAAATTAGTGTGGCTTTATTCTCGCATACTACATTTCAGGCGTGACACCCGAGAGATGTTAAAAGATATATATTGTATTTCAGTGTTATTAATTACATTATATATTTAAGACAACTACGTGCGTCTTGTGATTCAATAAATTATTAGAAAACTACGAAGGTCTTTAAATGAATTGTTATAACTTAATTATAATCGCATATGCTTATTTGCTCCGGAATTTTAGAAGTTGTTCTGGCCCGATTTTTTAATTTAATTTTAATTAATTTAGTATTTTAAGTTTACTTCATTTTAATAACCAGTATTATTTTTATATCACTTAAAATATTTTTGTATTTATTTATTGAGTATTAAAGAATGGAATACTAGGGTGATATTCACAGTTATATAGTCTACGTCTGAGTTGATTGGGCACAAGTTAAACTGCTACAACGAAAGCAACTCCATCGTCTGACTGAGATATACGATGATGAATAAGATAAACCAAGCAGGTTTGCGATCCAGCCACAGGACTAAACACTTCTCTATCCGTGGTTGCGGAGCCGTCTCAACATTCTCAGCAGATACGTGCAAGGGTTTTAGCGTAGCTCACACGTTTCATCTAAGTCCTTCTTCGGTACATCCCAATTATCCGCCATGCCGTAATTTCACTCCGTGTCTGCGAATTCACGTGTTCCCCATTTATAGGCAAATAACGGCACTTATAATGGGAAAGAGAAGCTTTGGCGGGCTTACGTCTCGAAACAGTACTAAGAACTGAGCAGGTTGGTCTGAGCCGTTAGTCAAAGCATGACAGGCGATGTCGCCTTATAATTAGCTTAGCGCTAATGACAAAGTACGAGTGGCAATGTCCGTCCATACAAGTCGGCCTTCTGTGGAAATCATCTGTAATTGTGTAAATGATGTTGAAGGCATGAACGAGGCTTGACTGGTGACAAGACTGGTGATATCACAAACAAAAACATTTACGGTGTTAGAACGTTTTTGTTTTTCCAGTAGAAAGAAAATGAATGGCGAGTTACGAGCTTTCATGCACAAATACACACACACAGACGTAGATATAAAGTCTATTATATATTTATAAAGTTATAAAACATACAACAATAAAACCCAAAATACAAATAAATGTGTATTTATAGTCTACCCACTCAAATAGCCAAGCTATCGTTTGTAAACGAAGTGATTGTGGTGAGAATGACACGCGATTTGCAGTATGTAAACATGTCCGGACGTACCATGTAAATAAGTTTATGTCTACTTCTATGCATTCCTCAAAAATTTGACTACCATTTTCAACATCCAACAAGGCAAATGAAATTTTAAGTTCAGATTAAATATATTATACGTTTGTGAGTGAAACAATTTCTACTCCTAATAAAAATAAAATTATTTTGCAATTCTGTCACAATCGTAAATATCATCTCTCCCAACGCAGTATTTTTTTTTATAATTTTCAACCTGTTTAAAATTAATGGCCGAGCGCGGCATGAGGTGAATTAAAAACCGCTGCAAATTGGAAGATTGATTACTCTTCACCCGAGCAATATCCATACCAACGTAATAAGAGTTAGAAAAATTGTGGGGAACCTGGCTGGAAATTTTAATTATTTTTCACCTTATATTTTTATCGTAAATGATTATTTAAAAGCGTAAACACGAATACGTAACTAAGTAAAACAAACTTAATAAAATCATGTTCACGATGAAAATACATTCATTGCTCAAATGAGAAAAGAACTGTTTGCGTTTTAGGGTTTCATCTTCCATAAGATTTGTTTTTAGGATTCAATTGATTTATGGATTTATTGGCAAATATAAGGCTGGAAATTTTATTTAATGAGACAAGTAATGATGAACGATTACCTGTGATGTGTAAATTATATGACCTCTAGTAAAACCCACAGCGAAGATTACCATTCCTGAATCTACACATGCACAAACGGGTCCAGTGACTGAAGCCCGGTAGAGCAGGCAACCTCTATTGTAAATGCAGCGTTGACGTCACGAGATATTGTTAGAACTCAATTACAAGAAGGTATAACGTGTGAAAGACGCTTGCCAAGTGCGAATAAGAGGAGTAGATGATTTGTCTTGTCACAATATCAGTTTGTGGTCCATTTGTTGTCCAGTTAAACCAATAAAGCGATTACATTTAACGTTGTTGTTTTTCGAGGTGGGAAGGATCAGGATTACATCGACACCAAATAATCTTATGTGGATTCGTTGGCGGTTTGTTGTACTCTGTGTTTATATCGAACGCATTCGAGAGAAAGCGAGGGGGCAATGCAACAGAATTCGCTTGTTTCATTTTACATATATATATGTATTATGATTGTTCCTTCCTCAGTTTAATGTAGTGTAGCTGACTATATAAATATTCTCTACATGCTTCTAGTTATTGTTAACAACACAAACATATACCAAACAACACGTGTGTCGGTGCTTGTGTTTAAATAACAACTATAAAATAGCAAGAAATACATTAATTATAACGCGTTCAAATGCAATACTTCACGACAAAAATATAACCATGAATTAAGACTTTTGAAAGTTGACGGTAACAACGAGTCTCAACTATTAACACAGTGAAAAATCAAAGGCTTTTAATAATATCTTAATAACTATACATAATATTCAGAAGTGTTTACTAGCCAACGTTTAGTTTTACAAGAACTAAAAACTGGATTATCAAAATTTCAAATACTGCAGTGATCACGGTTGTCCCAATGATTATTGCTTCTTTAACTGGCTTTCAAAAAACAACCGTAAAAATGGTTAGTGACCACTTTTTCGATATTGTCTAATGGTCTCAAGATATTACTAAAAACGAGTGTATTTCGCGCGGTTTTAGTGGTGAGAGCACCCCTCACAAGTACACTAAATATCCGAGGACTATGTTACTGAGTAAAGCGCCGTAGAGCACAGGGCAAGTACTGCGCGTGGCCGCTCTACCCGTCTTGTTATCCAAGCTACGGGCGACAAGGTCAGGCATACGGGGCGCTATCCAGTTGTAGAGCGTCGCAACGTCTAGGTACTTTCTCAGCGGCTCGACGTCGCAACGGTTGTCTTCGTGGAGGACCCCCGTGAGGATCCCGTCACAGAACAGCGAGCCCCCGTACATGCCCTGAAACAACAACAACAGCAACTCTTGAATTTGAATTGTTTCGAACTAGATATTATAAACATCGGTGGTGAGGGGGGGGGGGGGGGGGGGGGGTAGCGGAGGAAAGGGGAGGACGTGCACTGCATTTCGTCTGGCTCTACCACAAGAATACGCTTCCGCCGGCATAGGTCTCGAAATCATCAAAGACCACGATAAGGTAGCAGTCCCTGGGCAGGAGCAACTCTTGAAGGAGGAAGACTTTCAGGCAACCATTGCTTATCGCGTCGATTGTTGCTCAGAGGTACTTATAAGGCCCTTATTCGAGAAATCACAGGTTCGATTTGCACTACCGACAAACTAGATTCTTCCTCAGTAATGTGGTAAATGTTTGGATTGAGTCGCATAATCAGTCCTACCATCAGTTTTTTATGTATGAATTATGTAGGAAAAAATAACCAGCCATACAATGAATGCTCGTATTAGAAATTATGACTTTACGAGTTTTAAAATTCACCCTATTCTGGTTTCCTACCATGTGATGGTAAATAATTCAACCGAATGATGGGGTTGTAACTCGCCCGTCCCTTTCGGTAACTCTCAGTGATTGATGAGAGTGGACGTACCTATTTGTTCCATTTTGCAATCCGTGTATGGATTCCGTGTTGTCCTGAAAGGCTTTTCATTTCTACCTATCTATTATATCCTGGTTATCTATGGAAAGTATTACAACTTTGGTTTGCCTTTACAATATTGCACATTCAATGCCCCTAATCGGTATTAATTGATGTTTGTAAAGTATTGTAGTCGTACTTATTATTATGTAGTGTTATTACTTATTAGTGTTATTAGTTAGTATGAATTATTATTTTATTGCTTAGCGAGGTTCTCAACAACAAATGCACCAACAGATATAACACGTGTTTTGAAAACCGTTTATTGCTTTACTTATGTTTAAAACATATCAATCATAGGTTCAATGAAATCAAGTTATTTATTTACCAGAACGAGCAAATTCCCTGCCAAAACCAATACAGGGTGAGAAAAATGGGAAGAAATGTTTATTCATTCAATTCAATTCAATTCAATTTTATTGGCAGTATACATTTTCAAGTTACAATACAATCGTGTTATTAGGAATGGTATGATATAATACATAATATAGTCAGGGTTTACTGTTTGCATTTTGGTGCATACATAAGTCAAAAGACTTGGGCGTGTGCACCTGATGCCTGTTTGCCGCTACTCAAGAGCTAATTTCAATCTAAATACTAAATTTAATATTAATTTTGTATAAATTTAAATATACTAAACATATGCTATTTATATAGGTTATCATTTTTATTTATTTTTTTTTTTAATTTTTCTTATTATATATAATATATAATATATATATATATATATATGTATATATATATATTTTTTTTTAGAGGAAATAAATATCTTAGGCCTACACTTAACGGAGTAACGCACCACATGAGTGATAATATCAGTTTATTTTAGGGTAGGGTAGATTTATTGAAAGGACCTGAAGCACAAAGAGTAAAAACAAAATCAATATAACTGGAAAAAGGGAGAAAATAGTTAAAACATAATTATGCTACTAAGTATATTATACATTGTTCGAATAAATAGAAAACAAATACAAATAAAATAAAGCTAGAATAAAATACTCACAGTCTATCAATAATTACACAATGTATAATTAAAACTTGTATTCATATAAAATGAATATAATTTTATTAACTATATAAATGGTATATACAGTGGACTGGGGTTACTGGATCACATTGACTAATTCTTCACTTTGGTCTATTGACATTTCTTGTAGCCATTGTTTGATGAGAAAGTTAAATGAACTGACTCTCTTTCGTTTTCTAATCTCCATTGGAACTATGTTGTAAACTTTTGGTCCAAGAAACATCGCTTGCTTTTGGGCCAAGGTTTTTGTCAATCTGGGTACTTCGAGATTACCTTTTGTTTGATTTCTGGTCATTGACTTGTGATTAACTCTGTTGAACTGGTTTATATTTTTATGTACATATGTAAGGAGAACTTGAAGATATAGTTTGCGAATGCTGAGAATTCCACTTTCTTTATAAACTAATACAGTCGGATGGAGCCTGTGTTTTTTTAGAATCACCTTAAGTATGTGTTTTTGTGTTATAATTGTTTGTAAAAAGTTCCTCCCCAGTTTAAAATGCCATATTGGATTATTGATTGCGCTAGAGCATAATACAAAGTTTTCAAGGTAGCTATGTTGAGAAAATTTCTTAAATTATAAAATTTGTAAAGAGTGTTCCGCAGCTTTTTACTTATGATGTTAATGTGGCGGTTCCATTTCATGTGCTGATCAATTGTTACACCGAGGTATTGAATTTCTGATACGTTTTTTATTTCAGTGCATGGACATTTATTTGAATTGGAGAGACAGATTGTTGAGTGAATTCTTAGGGGCATAATTTCTGTTGGCAGGCCAACTATAGTGGGGGAGAAAGCAACATAATATGTTTTGTCCTCATTTAGCGTTTGCGTGTCCTCATCTCTAACATATTATGCTTACCTGAATGAGCTTGCTTTTTACTCAATTGTACATTTTAAGAGCGGACTTGCTTTTAAATCCTGTTTCATATATTATTTTATATTTTGGTAATACTCTACCGTGTTACACTTATGTAATTTTGTATGCATTACCGTCCGTAGAATACAGATTGATTGAAATAAGTTTTTATACATTATTGACATGTAATCCACCCCGACCATCATGATGTAGCGGGTCTATATTACGCATAATAAACAAACAAACAAACAAACAAACAAGATCCTCACAATTTTACGTGAGTACAAACAAATGTGATCATTAATTTCTATTACAATTATTATGGTTGTGTTATCATGGTTCAGTTGATAAGATATGTTTGCATTGATTGGATGTGTAATATTGTATAAATATGTGATAGTTATATGATATCTAAAGTGGTTACAGTAATTTGTCTCTCTTTGTAGATATACATACACTTAATGTTTTCAATGTGTAATTGCACCGAACATAAACCATGTCAAGGTGGAACAACAAGTGGTGTGGTACTATGTACAAAGATAAGAGTGATGCAACATTGTAAATGAGAATATGAATAATTAGTTGTTGTTTAGTGGAAAAGATAGGATGTGAAATACAGTTATACCGAGGCCACCTTTATGACCCAGGTTGTACTAAGTCCCTCGGCTGTTCAATCTGTTAAGACTCGAGCGTTGACGCGCGGCCCAAGTTAAAGACGTGGGGTTGAATTTAAGAGAGGGGTGGATATAAAGTCTCTCAAACCTCGTGATTACGTCACTGTTGTTAATAAGCCAGATGATATTCAAACCTTAATGGATAGGATAAATTAATATGAATGAATCCGTGAAGATCCGTAAAGATAAGTGTAGTATTTGGGGCAGGACACTAACTGATGACGTTACATCAATGAATGGAATAGTTCTCGGACCAGTAAATGAGTTTGTGTACTTTAATGATTGTTCAGAAGGAATGAAAACTTTAAATTGAGATAGAATGAGAGGAGCCTGGCAGAATTGTACTTGTAGCGAGTGAATAGACGGTTTGTAAAGAAGAGTTGTATCAAAAGAAGCCAAACTTGCTGTGTATAATGGAGTGCTTGAGCTGTGCCAATAATGATGTACCGTGGTGAGGCCTTCGTCTGAAGTGTGATTGCACTGAATGCACTGCGAATAGATTATGTGAAGAGTGTTATTGTGTCTGTGCAATGGAACGTGAATGACCAATGGTTAGTAATGCGATTACTATAGAGCACATCAATAATTTCTGGTTAGTGAATAGTTTCAAAACATGCCAAGAATGAAAAGAAGCCAACAAATAAAATATGACATGTTCTGAATAGGAACTGAAAAAATAATATACACATTCATGACTAAAAAATCGCATGCCACCGTGTTCATTGGCTATGTTAATCCGACCCCTGGTTTGCTTATGTTCTTCGAGTATACACACTTTTATTGTTATTTCCAAGAGAATGGGTGTGCTAAGAAGGTATGCTTATCTTTTTTTATGGAGATAAGTCTGTTTCTAATTCATATTTTAACTAAAGCTTCATTTAAGTATGTTATTGATCTACATATTCATAAATGAAGGATTAAGAGTTTCAAGTTCAACGTTTTAGAGGTTAATCAAGATTTCACATGCAAAGTGCTCAGTAAAACAGAATATAAACCAACGTTGAAAGATATCTCACAATGTTGCTCTGTTGGTTATGTTGGAAAGATTCCATTTCAGCATTCTTTTAACAGACAGACAGATAGAAAGAAAAACACAACAGGAAATGGTTTACTCCGATAGATAATCAGCTGCAGGAGGTAAATCAGCGTACGGAAATAGCGCTGATTTAGAGCGAAGCGAATCATTGACTGTATTATCTCACAGAGTGTTATTCCGTCAACAAGAAACCGTTATTGAATTATTCATTGCGGTTACGAGGGATGAGCGCGGGGCGAGAACGGGTGTGATTGATAAAGTAGTGAGGGTATTAGCAAGCTGGTCTGGACAAGGAATGAATCCTTGGGGACACGTTGACAAATGTAATATATTATGTCGGAACAAGCGTGGGAAAATAAGAGGCAGGTTGACGAGATTTTGGAGTGAACAGATTGAAATGATGCTGAAGGTGTTCAAGTGAGTACTAAGAATGTTTGTACGGCTTACTTCGTATTGAGGCATATTCAGGAATTCTCCATAGACTGTATTCCGTTCTCGAAATGATATGATTTATGAAAGTACCGAATCAGATAACTTATTGTTTTTGAACTCACGTTTGTGTCATAATATAAACATCTGTAATAATAATAATATTAAGAATGACTGAGTCACGCTAGGCATATTCACAAAACAATCTTTCTCCTGACATTTCTATGGCTACGTACTTCCCTCATGGACAGAGTATATTATTTTCTTACAACAAGGTTTCGAGTAATTCAAATTTTCTCGGTTTAATCACTCTTTAGTCTGTGTTAAAATATGTATTATTAAATGTTTGCAGTTAATGCACACTTCAACAATTTTTGCAGATGTTCGGTCTCGGATCTTCAAAGTATTTACTATAGTCTGCCCAATTTCGAATTTCAAATAAAATCAGCACAGAATAACAAATTAAATCTGTTTCTCGAGATTTTGTCTGAGTTATCTGTTTTTCCAAGAATCTTATGTCTTGAGAATCTTTCTTGTTGCAGAAATGTTATGAATTAACCGAACTGTTTTAACTTTCTTTTGTTTGCCTTTTATTCAACGTTAATCAGGTTACGTATCTCGTATTTGTTTGTTGTTTCCCGTAACAAGATTTGGTTCACTTCAACTAACATTACATAATACCGGTACTTTATAATTAAACACCACTTAAAGCCTACCATCGTATCACGCGTGTATTCCTGCATGTGTGTAGTTTAGTGAAAAAGGTTCCATTCATCTATTCGCAAGAAACACATACTATACTTGCTGTAATTGCTTCCAGTTGGTTGGATATGCTACGCTTGGTATTCAACTAGTAAATAGTATATGCACACCTGTTAGCTATTGACTCGTGGTTACACAGACATCTGCTTAACGCGTCAACGATTCTCTCCCCCACGCAACGTGTAGGCAGGTACAGTATAAATGAACACAGACAACTGAGAGTTGTGGACGTAACAAGGTCCAACTATAGTCTCTGCTTAGTGCGAGGAAACTATGGGATGCGTACTCAAGCACAATTAGTACAGAAGAGATGTTCATTCGGTGTACTCGTACCATTTGAAGTACTGCTTCGTCATAATACCGAGAAAATGATTTGACATTGCTGTTTTGTGTGTGGTAAGATTCTTGGACACAATATTTCAGCGTTGTTCTTACTGTCATGAAAAAGTAACAGGAACACAAATATTGTCATAGTTGAGAAACAAATAGTATCACTTCTAAATCTGGTATTTTTTTTTTAAATAGACGCGGAAATGAAAACATTTACTGGATATTTTAAAGAATTTATTCTTGATAACTATCCTCTTAAATCGGGTTTAAAACCATAGATGATTGCTTTCTTTAATAAAAAGTTCGAGCAATGCAGATATTTCGTAATTGACTGGACAAATTATGATTCTTTTTCCCCAATGTAGATGAATATAAATTACAGCCTATGTCTATGCGGGGCTTGGGGGGAGAGGAGGGATCAAACCCACGACCCCCCCCCCCCCCCAGTGTTTCTCAAGCACCCAAACCGCCTGGGCACCCCTGACATTTCATTAAAAACTAAATAAATTACCCTTATGGCCGCTAATCTCTTGTTTCCCTGTGGCAACCATCAATTAAGTACCTACAAATAATTATCTTTATTATAGCTACAATTATCGTATTTTGGTACTCATTTGTTGGTTGTAATACTGATATATTTTTTAACAAGCAAGATAAAAATTACAGCTACTTTGTTGTTACTCTGCAATGAATAGCTTCTCACCAAGAACTCCCACTATACGGACAGACAACTCACCGCACACGGACCAGTGGACCTAGAAGGGGTCAGTGAGCAAATGAAAGTGCGTAGCTGCTGCGTATTCAAAACATCTCCCTTCGAAATCGCTTTGGCGCAGTTCTTATAGTTGTTGACCTTCACCACAATCATTTGGATTTCATTGCTTGGGGCCTTCAACTGTAGAGAAGGAAAACACGTCATCACAACACTTGTTTTGAAATAATTTAATGGTATATGGCTACGGATGTCATTGATAGTGGGGGTTGGGGGGTCGTGGGAGGCGGGAGATGGGGCGCGGAACCACTCCCACACATTACAACTCCCACACGGAAACCCCCCCACACTTTGCAGTCCCGAATCTAGCCGAACAGTGCTGCGTTGCCAAATCTTTAATATTGATTTTTAATCGTTAAACACCTAATTTACTCAACATGGGCTAGATGAGGTGTATATAAAAAATATCAAAATCAGTACTAAACATTTGGCAACACATCACTGCTCGGTTATATTTGGGATTGTTAAATGTGGGCCTTGTTCCGTACGGGAGTTGTTCCTTTTGGGAGTAATTCGTGTAGCCGATAGTGGCTATAGTATCATAAACATCAATTACCAATAATTTAATTTATTCTTCCTTTGTACGAAGTGGGTTGAACAGGGTTCGTAACCCTGGACCTTCACCTTCACCTTTTGAGTTTAAATTACATGTGTATTCAACTGACAGCGAAAAATATATGTCCATAGCTCCTTCGCAAGAAGAAGAGATTCCCAGGAGTAGGGATGTTAAGGAAATAACTAAAGTAATCTTAATTGATTCATAAACAGATTATTTACTTTAAACAAATAAAGTGGTTGTAAACGGATGAATATAGTGGACGATGTCTGAAAGCTTGAACAGATTGTTAATGTGACTATACAATAGCCAATACCTACTTGTTCTCTCCATCCTAGTAGAATGCAGGTTCGTTCGTAACTCGGGAATGGATCCTTTGAAACGGAGGACACACAATAATTCGGGAAACTTGTTTTCATCTGTAAAGTGAATGAATGCAGCTATAAATGGCTTTAGCTACATAAACCTGTTAGTATATTAATACCTTATTAATACGCCTGTTTCAACATTATGCACCAGTATTCTCACATTAATGTAAAGCATTAAAAATATTGGATTATACTTTGTCACCTTAGCCAAGCTAATGTAATGCTAATGCTAAGCTAGGCGAACGTAACAAATATTCTGACAGTTTTGTGCATTCCCTGCCTTTCTTTGACAGTAAATACCTGTGCATATCTATGTATTTCAATGTATTACATCACACTTGTGGGGCTTTGTCCCTGTTGATGATAAATAAATAATTATATAAATTATCACAAATTAATGCTGATTGTTTTTTGTAGCGGGTTAAAGCTTACAATAAATGCAATTTGAAATTATATGAACATTTGAGTGTGTGTCTGGACTTTTAATAATATATACATTTTACCAAAACACACTGTATTAGATCCGTGATTCACACTTTGTGTTATTTATATTAGTCGATGTTTCTCGAAGTTGAGGCTTACGTTTCATTTCACGCAGTGAGGCTCACAATGTCGGTCGCCCTCAAATCCATTCCAAGTTGAAGATGACGTTAGCAAACAATCTTAATACCTCCACCCCCCAGTTCAATCTCCTAAAATAAGCTTGGAACAAATTTGTTATTCAAATACAAGCTTACCACAATATCAAGTTGCTCGGAGTGGGTTCGGGTAAATCGAAAATCACATAGATGTGTGTATGTATGTTGTATAGGCCTCATGAATGAGACAACAATGTGGTTTTGCTTTGCTATAGAATTATATAACTTGTAATAAATTGTGATTATAAACTATCTTTGCTCATAAATAGAAAAAAACCTTTTAAATTTATATTTTCTATCCTAGTAAATCAGAGACTAAACGAAACTTAACTAAACAAAACTCAACTAAACTAAAAAAAACAAAACTAAACAGAACTAAAGTATACTAAACTAAACTTAACTAAACTAAACTTAACTAAACTAAACTAAACTAAACTGGTCATGTTTAAGGCTTTGTTGGGGAGGTCACGTGAGTGGTAGTCACAGATATCTATCAACATAACTTTATCAAATATTCAATTAATAAGTATTCCTCATGCAATCATCACATACCTCAACCTGCGCCAAAGCCTTGTAAGGCGTGTAGGGTTCTAGGGTAGGTTACCTTCAAAAGCGCCACGTCCATGTGGTTGCTATATTCGTTGTACATGGGGTGCTGGAAAACTGCATCCACGTATGATGTGGATACATTCTTTACCAACTTATACCGGAATTTTCTGAGATTTTGAACACCAGTAACTGCGTAATACTTGGGATCAGGATGGTACCCCATAAATCTGGTAAGGGCAAGACAGTTCGTGATTGTTACGGAAGGAAAGCTCTATTTAGAAGATATACCTGAAGTATGTAAATGGTTAATAATGCAGATAATTAAGTAGGCTACCACACTTGTACACCAAGGCCCCGATTCACAAGAGTCTTCTTCTGGTCTTAACTCTAAGACCGACATAACTTTGAACCTCCTGTAAAACCAGACCCAGTTTACATGAAGAAGTAACTAGTTTCTAGAACATTCCAATAGTATGTTTTAAAGTCTGTTCTCAGATATTTTCCTGAATTCACAAGGGGTTCAATGTTAGGCCCGTCTTAAAGACAAGACAAAACACTTAGAACCTCTGACATCCATCCATGTCCTGGGCCCTCATTCCAGAACAGTTTTAGTCGATTGTAGCCTGTTGATATATATATATATATATATATATATATATATATATATATAAAAATAAACTAATTAGGGAAATGTTCATACTTGAGTCAAACATGCTTAAAGACAATTGATCTGCTGCAATCCTAAACAATAACACCTTCATGCAGGACGAACCCAAATTAAGATTTTCTTTTTAACGACCACTAGTTTCTGGTTAGGCCTATATCTTTTTCCCTCAAATGCAACACAAACTAGAAATAAATCAAATTTCCGGGACATATCAAAATTCTCTAGTTTTTAGCTGTTTTTGCAAGTATGAATTTTGAAACGTCTCTAATAAAGGTACCATTCGTCACATTGCAGCGGGAAAAAAATGAAACTGTTTGAATCTAAACATTTGATTTTTGTAAACAGCGATCAATGAGAACTAACGTCCCGTTTAACTGTAATAAAATCCAAAAATTGGTGTCCACAACTGTGGACGTGGGGTCTGAGAGGGTTAAGTTGAGCCCCCTAGTCTGTAAGCCGGGTAAAAGCAACCGGTTGAAACCACCGTTGTGGTTGCTGGTTTTAAAAGTGTATGAAGTGTAGTGTGTACTGGTATGAGGGCCCTGAAGTATGTACAGTTTTATTGCAACGTGAACGATGTCTAAAGGGAGATAGAAAACGTTTGGCTCTTCACAGGTGGCGAATCTACAGGAAATGTTATATCAATCCTACCGCCAAAATCACAGCTGAATAAAACATATACATTTGAATTTATTTTACATAATAGTGTTCCGGTTATATTCTTTTCATCAACGAGACTTTATATGCTTGCTACATTTCTCTGTCGGTGTGATGGTCACTGCGCAGTCAGCTAAGTGGTGACATATTGTAGCAGCTTTGTTCTTCGTACCACTCTCACCAGGGCAAACTACATGCCAGAGCTTACCAGTTTCGCGATCAATTAAAAAACAATAATTGAATAATTTGAAGTAAGTACGGCTTCACTGGAAATATGTGACCTAAAGCTGAAGACTTCTGACGGGGGTGACACCCCAGTCCCTTTCGCAAGTTGGCCAAATTCAATTCCCAAATTTTGTAACTTATTGCTTCCTCTCCTACATACCTCACCGCATGCCAATGGCTTACAAGTTACTCATGTTTATGTAAAGTATGGGCACCACTCTTCGAAATCTCTATTTTACTACTCAAGACTTGCTACTACCCAAGGTAGGCCTAGTTATTTCAGTTCCTTTCGAAAATATTTTAGTTTTTACTCTTTAAAGTTTTATTAATTTCAAACATAATTATATATAGTAATCGTCTGTACGAAACTGAAACTACCGTTATGGGCAATTGTACGATATTTTTCTGTAAGAAACAGAGCTGCTTAATGTGTTTGTCACTATTGGATGATGAGGTCAAATACCTTAGTTAGTAAGGTATTTGATGAGGTGCACTACATAGACAAGGTCATAGTTGCGCGTGCACATTCCACTACTGCTCAACATTTATCTATCGGTATCTTATGTAGGTACGCTAACGCTTGTATCATGAAGCACTACTCTCTACTTGGACACTTACTGAGTATAAGCAGTGCGCATTCCACTACTGCTCAACATTTATCTATCGGTATCTTATGTAGGTACGCTTGTACCATAGAGCACTACTCTCTACTTGGACACTTACTGAGTATTGAAGCAATGCGCATTACTGATGATCCATCTCACGCTTATGACAACCCCACCGCAAATAAATGGCTCCTCTCTGATAGATTTGTCGAAAATAAATGCCTGGAAAACAAATTTGTCATGATGAATAGACGCAATCAATCACCAAAACAGAGACGCGACCGGAATGTCCGACACATTACAAAATGGACTCTTTAAAAAGTGTATTTCTGAATCTGTTTTATCCTACCTGGCTACTCAAGGGAAGCTCTTTCGTGATCTCGTCATCAGTTTCAGACAGAATAGGTGTTAGAAGTATTAGTAAATGTATAATTAATAAAAATATCATTTATAAATATGTTTACTGACATTGATGAAGGATACATTTCAGTGATTGTTTACTGTTTTGAGTTGTTAGTTTTGTTGGCGGTGAAATATTTAGCAAGCAGTTCGTCCATTCGTAAAGCTCATTGCAACAAGTAAACTATCTTACAGGTAAAGCTGAATATTTTACCGTGTTTTACGATAACTACAGTAACTTTATTGTCAACGTAGACTTTGTACACATTATTAGAACAAGGAAGTAGACACCGTAGCCAGACGGTGTAGTCCGAGGCCTCGTATAGTCGCGCTTGGCGCGTGAGGTTTGCACTGATTCACCTTTTGAAAAAGTTCAGCAGTGTACCTTCTTAATTAAAGTACCTTCCTAATTCCTCGTTCTTTGTGCCTTCATAAGTAAAGCATGTAATATTGACATTGAAGCAAGACGATATAGACCAGTTAGAATGTACAAAACGTGGCATGCATGTAGCTGTCCCAATACGATGGAATCTGGACAAAAATATTCATGCATTTCAAATTCAGTTACGAACGATTAACTTTGACGTTCAGGTGTAACAACCACACAATTATCAACGCACATAAAACAAAAAACTTATTCCTGCAAATCCCCTTCTTTAACTCTCTCTGTGTTTTGACATCAGTATCTTTTCGTCATCACCAAAACTAGACAATCTTGAACAAAAATAAATAGATTACACAAGATTGATGACTTTGAATAATTCATCAATATACAATATAATTATTTGAATTATTTTGCAACCGTCACCCAGGTTTAATGAAACTTCACTTAACCTCACGTTAATTAACCTGACCATTTCAGAGGTTACTGTAATCGCTGAGCTTAGACCAAAACCATTTTGACCATAAGACAATGCATCCACAACACTAGCGCCACGAGTATATTGCGGTATTATTACTCTAGTGTAGTCACTAATCTAGTATATCCGTAAAATTCATAAAAATCATTTCTTAAAAGTTAATATTTTTATCATGCACTCAGCTAGTTAGAAAAACAACGGATGGTATAATATAGATAGTTCAAACACAGGTACCACTAAAGTTCTTTATTATGGGCATCGTCCAAAAAATATTCTTATTAAATTAGAATTTTATTTTAAAATGTCTGAAAATTTAAAATAGCATACACATTTGTAGACAATATTTTAATATCTTACTTTTTAATTGAGAATATTGTTTCAACTCAATTGAGTTATCCTACATTCAAAAGTAAGTATACCTCATGTCTGATTAATAATTCATACAAACAACAATAGTGAAGAAATGGACACCCCTATTCCCATATTATATCAATACGTACTACACTATTTAAAATCTCACTATCGACGAATAATCGTGCAAGATTTTTGATCATGCTCACTTGTTTCATTTTCTTAATTAATCTTTAGGTCTATGTGTCGAAAATATTTGCTCTCCATTTCAAAAATCATTTTCTGTAACCACTTGAAATTCTCCAGCTAACTGGTTGTTTGATAAATGCTGGACATGATAAATGCTGGACATGCTGCTGCTGGACAAAGTATTAGTATTAATGAGGTAATGTATAGTTTGAAGGACGTCATGCAACACCCAGCAAACAAAACAGTGAAATGACAGATACGCCACGAATTGTGTTTTCTATCGAGGCGCCAACTATGCTCTATGAAACACCAATATCGACTATCCTTTTTTTTTGATATAATAATAATATGTAGAAATTGGCAAAAAATGCTTTAAATCAATTCAACCAACAGTTCGTGCACTTTCACATTCGCTTGATGCAGAACAGAAGAACAGTCCAGCTTTATTACTTTTGATATGATTCTGCACTTTTGCAGAGTAAATGGAATTTGAGTGTCTGAGAGGTACCTGAAGAAGGTTCTTTAAATGAATACACGCAATAAAATCATACACTTCAGCAGTCGTTTGATGCAGAACACAGGAACACGCCAGCTTTTATAACTTTGGATTTAAGATGGATTTGGATTCTGCACTTTTGCAGAGTAAATAGATTTGGTGTGTCTGAGAGGTACCTAAAGACAGTTCTTTAAATCAATACAGGCAATAAAATCATGCACTTAAGCATTCGTTTGATGCAGTACAAAGGAACATAGATATAGCGTGTATAACACTGGAAATAACTTATTGCACTTTACAGAACAAAATGGGGTTCAGAATAACTTCAGAATTCAGTAACTTCATTGTTTATAACGTGTGTAAATTATAACAGTTATCGTCAGTAATGTTTGTCTTTATAAGAAATTTTTTTTTTTTTTTGTAAATCATTTTTAAATAATCCAGTTGGCAATTTTATTGTTGCATAATTGTGTTGCAATATGAAATAACATCCTGTTTTCTCGAACGTGCTCGCTTTGTCAGCTGACTGTCTAGAAAGTAGCTGAGCATGGGCCGGTTTCACCAACTTTTGAAACTTCGATTAGCCGGTAAGCGTTGACTCTCTATACGAACCAACATGGCGACTGTCATACATTTTGAATGTAATGTTTGTTTAAACCATTGTTACCAAACCGAGCTTATTAAATCGAACATCAACAACGTAAGTGAATTTGGACCTATGTCATACATGTAAATTAATCTAAAGAATACGCATTTTGAAATAAGTTACTTTCAACAATGTTGAATGAAGTTGGATGATGGTTATGATGACGGAATCGAAATGACCGTCACCGTTTGTAAAACAGATACTGTATCGGAAGTATCTTCGTAATCTGAGATGTCTAGGCAAGATCGCACCCTCTGTGACAGGCAGGAGATCGACTGTATTCGGCGGGCTGCAATGAGGGTGAATGCCGCCAGCAGTAATCCTGTCCCGTGCACGCCCCTCCTCTCCCCTTCCCCCCGGACAAGTGACAAGTTCAGGAGGTCTGCTATTTGCATGCAGACTCTTATCCTAAGATCCTGCTTCTTGTCGGCATGGATGCACACAGCACTGCACTCGCTTGAATATTGTCCGGCTATGTTAGTTCACGCCCAGCTGACTTGCATAAGCCAGACGACAACTGATACAATGGGGACTTTTTTGGCCTAAGAAGAAACTTAGTAGGTATAGACTTGCAATTTTAATTGTCAGTGTGTTTTAATTACTTATGTGGGCGTATTCGTTGATGGTTCGTTTCGCTCACATGATTTTTGACGCTTTTAAGGGTGGGTGTCTCTGTTTCTAGTTTTCTAAAATACACACAACGGATACATAATGTAATTTTGAAATTGAAAACATGATTTCATTGTACCAAAATGTTTGTGATCTTAAGTTTTCTAGTGACTTGCACTACTTTGCTACGTGTAAGTTCCACAAGAAATGTGTGAAGATTACATAATTATACTGCATAGTTTGGCTGAAGTACATACTTTGGGATAAGTTATGAAGTATTTACAGTGGTCATTTTCGATGTAATTGGAGTTTATGGTATGTTCATGTAGCGGTGAAAATACGCTTGCAGTGCCGGTGCTAAATTGACAAGCCGCTTATAAGTGCATTGCAGTAATGAGCTGACACATGTAGCTAATCTCTACGCTTATTAAAGTGATAACACTCAGTGCTTGATAACTCCCGTTTACATCTTATAAAACTCAAGAATGTACGAGTGAGTGGGACCAGGTAAACTTGCATACAATGTATACTCCCGTTGCTTTGTATAGATATTGTATATGTCGATGTTGAGGTACCCTATATTAGAAATTGTATTTCCAAGCCGTAGAGAAATAATATTTTCTGTCAAGCCCGGCGTAACCCCCGATTTATGTTTGTTACATTTACTTAATTGCTTTGCATTGGTCAAAACAAAATATAACTCCAATAAAATTCAATGCTCTTGTTCTTATGAATGAATATTTTTGTTTGAATAAAATGTTTAGATGTTCTTATTTATTTGTAGAGTTGTTTCAACAATACAAATAAGAAGATTTGAAAAACGGAAATATTTAATGAACTGAGAAGTATTCGTAAGAAAGAGCACTAATTTCTGTAGGAGATGACATTATTTTGGTTTACTTTGTAACAATTTTCAAGCAATTGTAACTTACAAAATCAGGGGTTTTGCAGGGTATGTGGGCAAATACAGCCTTAATTCATCTACCTCCCCTGAAAAAACACTTTTGCTAGGAATTACTTGTAAATGTGTATGTGTGACGTCTGAAGTGTACCCCTCCTCCCCCCCACTTCCGCAACTCCGTCGACCTCCGCGCGCTTCGTTCTGATTTCAGTCAGTCGAGCGCTGGCTCTGGTCAAAGCAAGGTCACGCCTGGCTCTGGTCAAAGCAAGGTCACGCCTGGCAAGGCGCCGCTCCGCTTACTGGGTGTCATGTTTCCCCCCAATACTTGGATTAAATCTGTACATTTGCGTTCTCAACTACTGTTGAGCGGTGCTAGGACACAAGGAGACAATTTCTTTGCGCAAATTACCTGTCTAGACCCGTAAAGTAGTTACGGCTGGACTGCGACACGAGCAAACTGGTGCGTTTTACATCCGTGTACGTAAATCACCAATTCACTCGAAAAGTTTTTTACGTAGGCTTGAGACTGCAAGCATTTTGGGAAGATAAGGGTCGAGCGCACGAGTGTCTCTTTTCATAATTAAGTTATGGAATAGTAAAAACAGCATATACTCAAGTGCCTTTTCACCGGGACACGAAAAAATTCATTAAAAAAACTGGTCACATAATTGTGTTTCAAAATTGTATTCCATCATTCCTAAGATAGCAACCTATAGCATACTACATTTTCGTGTACTTGACAAATATGGTCTAGAGGTTGAAATACATGAACGTAAAGACTTTTAAAGCTATCGGTACACGTAAAAAATAAAAGTGTAATTTTTTTAAAACCACTTTTTGCAGATATAATATCAATGTTTATCAACGTTCATCAAAAAAACTTAATTTAAAAATGTTAAGTTACCTAGATACCTTCACCTTACCAGAATAAGCAGCGGGTTAGAACTGATAGAACGTAGAGTGGGTCTAGGTGCACATCGTGTTGCAGGTGACTGTACATGAAGGTCCTCGTCAGTACTTGTATCACTTGGCAAGGCAGTGAATTATGTGGGCTTACAACTGCCAACCTACAAGAAACAGGCTGGATTAGCAAGCTATTGTTGTTCCTTCCCAAAATTACAGATAAATTCATCTCAACGTGTTTCCTAAACAGCAAGTGTTATATTACCAGCCGTCTTATAATATAAAACACAATTCTGCTAGTATTGTTCTAGACTTGTAGTACCATTTTTTAATCATGGGTGTGTTGTTTGGTGTCTTTTTTGTATCTATGTTATGAAATGTTACGTAAATTTAGTATGTCATTGTCTTGTAGTAAATTTGATTAACCTGATATTACTTCAGATATGAAGTCACGATTTCATTTTAAATAAAGCGAAATATAACGAAATCATTTAGATGGCAAAATATTAAAATCATTTGCGTCTCTCTCACTCTTAACACGTGGTATCTTAGTTTTAATATAATCATTTTAATTATAATTTTAATTTATGTCGCACTATATTATTCACTAAAGATGTGTACCAAATTTCTAACAAAAATTCGATTTTTTAAAATCGTAAATTAGTTCTTAACGTATTTTCGTCTCACTTGTTCCTCTCAATATAACACGCACACAATGTGATTAGTACTGGCGGTTCATTGTTATTTTGATGCAAACAGTTTCGTTGGTTTTGGAAGTGTTAGTGACAAACAGTTTGTCACTAACACTTGTACAATCATTTGACAAACTCATACTTCCTTCGCGCATTTCAACACCTCTCGTATACCTTACGATCAGCATATTATAGTGTTTGTCACAAACATAATTTAAAACAAAATGTTACGTCATTGTCAAACTATTCTAAAGCCTCAACATAGTTGGTGTAGTTAATTACGGCACCTATTAGAATGTGATTAAAAGCGATGGTATTATATAATATGAAATTTAACGTATATTTCTCGACATTGTCGGTTTTAACGACATTCCTTGAATGTCAGAATGTACTAGTTATTTTGTCACGCGTTGTAAAAGCTAACACCTTTGAACAGTTCTAGTTGGTATCCGACCTAGATGTCGACGAACGCCGAAGAAGACCTAACATCGCAACAGACATTTCGCGTCTGTTCACCATCTCAATCCAAACATCACAGTCATTGCATTATATTTACTTGCACTGGTACTGCTGGTTAACGATAGAAACTAAATATCTTCTCTTATCATTGGAATGTCATCCCACGAACCACAAAATTTCACGTAGAAAGCGCCACTGTAGTACTAACCATATTCATATTTTCATATTCATTTATTTAGTTTCCATTAAAAATTTGTACAAATTGTGTAGAACTCGTCAAATTGTTATAATATTTACAAAAAAGCATACACTTTACAATAAGTACACGTTCGTTCATACATCACTACACTTTGTCAATTTAACTACCTTCTGTACCTTGTAAAATATGAAGTACTCGACAATGGAATTGGATAGACCTACCTGGTACGGTACTCCAGAGAACCGATTTGTTCAGAGCCTGGTGGACGAGACTTAACGCTGTTCAACAATCTAGCAGGCTGGACATAAAACATCATAATCTATTAAACTTGATTTTATGTTTTCAATTGTTGTGAATTGTTTACATTGAAAATTGAAAACTATTTAATTAAAAGATAGATGTATGTTAGATAGTCAGATTGTGTAATGACTAAACGGATATCTCTTGGATTGGAATAGCGACTCTCAATAATGCTATACATCACATCGAAAAAAAACGGTCTCAATTTTAGTTCGTAAGTAGGGCTAAACTAAATACTGTACTATGAATAAATATTTTTTAGTAATATTATACAACATTGTAGGAATAAGTTTTGCATGTGACACTTATGAGGTGGAACTTGGTAGTGACGATGACAATGTTACATATGTAAGACAAGTGTAGTCATTTTGTTACCAACAAAACTACAAAGGGTTAATTGTGCAGTTGTCAAAAATCCCTACCTGATCTGAGGACTGGATAGACTTAACATATTGGCAGGCGAGTTTATAGATTTAAAACAAGAACCTCAACGATTAGAGTACAGACATTTCAACCAGGTCATTTCAACTAATGTGGTTAAAAGAACGACGTGATACCTCTATAGACTGTAATGTGTTGACTCTTTGACACAAAACTCGCGCCGTAGATACAGTGCGTAAACAAATGATCAATCTTTGTAAACACCCGTTTATCGCACACAAGGGACGGGCAACAGGTTTTCATCTTCATAAAAATGTGCCTGAGGTTATCAGGTGGTACTTTTCCGAAGAATATAGCAACATTTAACCTTGAGAGCAATTCGTGCAAGATCCAGGCTCCACTGTGGGACACCCACCTCTTGAAAAGGGTGTGTGGAAGTGGACCCAAGAGTGTTTATTTATTTATTTTTATTTATTTCCTCTTTCTGTACATTACACAATTACATATTTTTCTTGTACATGCGGAAATTACCTGAACCAATTAACATAGGTTTATGGCGGTTCTGTTTTACATACATATTTTAGATAACAGTGTACACCGACTAAAATAAATATTGACTACAAAATTGAATGCATTAAAGTAAACAACTAAACTTAATACACCGGCCCAGTTTTTCAATCGGTCATTAACGGGGACGATAGCTGACGGTCCATTATCTGCAAAGGGTTTGTTGGGTTACAAATTACGGACCGTCAGCTAACGACCCGTTAACCGATTGAAACCGGGCGTTAGACTACTTGTTTTATCTATAATAAACATCCAATTTCTTATTTATTTGTGCTCTTTGTTACAGGGAAGGGAACAAATGAATTTGAATTTCGAGTGTGAATTACTAGTTTGAATTACTAGTGTGAATTACTAATCTCGTGCCCCAAGTTCGTCAGGCCGCAATATTTATTAACATTTATAGCGGTATGTTTTCTTATACGAAAACCTAATCATTATATCTGGATAAAACGAGATCACAAGAACGGCTGTTGTTCAGCTACCTAAAGAACGGACGATCTCCATAATACTCCGCCGCGTGGTGGCTGAAGCATGAAGCACCTCGCTGCGATAATTAAGAAAACGACTCCATCTGCAGAGTGGTTTTATTTTCTTGTAATGTACGAGGCAGCTGGATGTACGCAAGGCTGACTGGGCAGCAATACCGGGAGTCGAACGGGCTGAGAAGGTTTTAGAGGAATTGCTTGAGTCCGTGGGGGGTGGGGGGGGGGGGGGGGGGGGGTAGAGGGGACCTAGCTCGCTATGCTAACGGAGTTTGATTGACATCTGGAGAACGCTCGAGATAATGCAAAGGTGATTCTTACACGGAATTTGTTTTTTGTCAGCTAAACAAAGAATTTAAAAACTGTGGAATACTATAATTATTGTGATGATTTTCACACTTTATTGAATTAATTACACAAATAAAAATCGTTAATATATTTGGAAGTTTGGAAATTCATTGTCTAGCTGATAATAAAGCAATGCCAATGTAGGAATCGCTTTTTCCAATATATTTAAGCGTTCTAAATATATTAATAAAATACCGTGTATGTTGTGATCTACACACATTGCTGTGTAGGACATATCTCAAAGTTAGTAGTCACTGCCAGCCAATCACAGATCCGCTACCGCCTTCTTATTCATAGGTTGCACGTACGTCACATCTTTGCGCGTGGCGGCCACATTTGCGATCAAACTTTGATGTTGCCATGGCCTGTTGTGGTAGAACACAGAAAATGTTTAGTTCTTTAAAATTCAGCCTGTTTTTCAGATGAAATTGGTATGTGGGGTAATTGTTTCTTTTTATATATTACTAATGTTTACATTTTACATTATAAATGAGGCTAAATTATTATATTCGAATAGTATTTGCCAATGATCTAGGATTGGTCCTCACCTCATCAATTGTGTCGCAATCATGGCCACTGTGACGTCACGTTGGGAACTATGAATAGACGTTAATATCACTGTTGTTCGTTGCTGTTTCGGCTACTATTTAAATGACTACACAGCATTGAGAAACAACCTGTAAGGCTGAAATTTATAGCCATAGAGAAATAAAACAGGTTCATAGTCGGCCCCTACCCCTAGGGGCGCTCGGTATTGATAAGGATTTTTTTTTTTAAGAAATAGCATGCATTTAATTGTTACCTAGCAACAATGGGCGCCCCTAGGAGTAGGAGATGAAGTATGTGGAATTCATAGTCGGCCCCTACACCTAGGGGCAACCATTGTTGCTATGGATTTGTTTTGTTGATGGAAAATAACATGCAAACAACTGTGACCTTGGTAGCGTGGGTGCCCCTAGGTGTAGGGGCCGACTATGAATTAGTATCGCATAAGACCCAACCACAATTGTGGGAATGGTAACCAGGATCGTAATCTGGAAATATTGAAGGAGTAATAACAATTACTTAGTTCTTATGGCGTTGTTCACAACAAAATCGAATCGTCGTAATGGATTGTAATGGTAAATCATATTTCTACGAACGCGATCCCGATTACAATTACGATACCGACAATTGTGTTTGGGCTTTACAGTTGTTAAATGAAAATAATAAATATATTACCACGCGCAGATATACAAAATTCAAATACGGCGTGAATTGAATGAAATGACAGAGTAAATGCACAAAATTTGCCTCCTGTACAAAAGCTCGCACTCTCAAGTTACCTACCTGCACAGATCCTTCAAGACTCAGTCTTGCACGTGGAATTTTGTTTTGCATTGCCTCTTTATAACTCTCTTTTACGCTCTCACAATGCGTTCGATCTTTCGTACGTGATGCGAATTGCGAAATTTCCTTGCGTATTTCACCAAAGAAAGAACATAGATCGACATTCAATGCTTTTCTGTTGACGTTTTAAAATGTTTAAGTGAGACAGTAACATATGAATACCGATAAGCTTGGACGGCTTTGACATTTTAAACAAGGTAAAAATACATAATTATTGTTTGGGGCCCACCACGTTCCATTCACTAAGCTTTAAAATAAGTTGTACACGCTTGGTATAATATTCTATATTGTAAGTATAGCGGAACATTTGACGTAAACATCTTTTGGAACAACACAGATCGTAATAATTATATACTTTACTTGTATTGTGTATGAACAAAACCAATGTTTGTTTTTCTCTAAAAAATTGCGAAATTATAACATCAGAAACATGAATGTGAGAACAGTATTAATATTATTTCCTATGGCATGGATATTGTTCAATGAATGAGTTGTTCCCTCTAAGTTTTAACGTAAACTTTATTATTTTTGTTATTCGGTTATTCAGATATTGGATAATTATATCAATATCATCCTGAAACATGTAAAAAGTGTTTGCACAAATTTGATAATTAAAATATCGTTCTCATGGTTTCATATAATTATTATGACATACGTGCTGCCGAAATGATCATTAACAACACATTATTTTCGATTATATAAATACATTTAAATACATTTAATATTAATGAATCGGAATCAAAATCAATTTTGAAATAATAAGTGACAACTTTTAATAAACATTATTCAATATATTTATAGTGTAATCCTTGATAACTTCGCGCAATACCAAGACGTGGGTGCTTTAATTTTAACCACTATTTAAAGGGTTTTCACAAACGTAATTTTGTTACTGATTTTGTGCATTTAAATGGTTTTGAACCTATTTACCTAATATCTCAAACACATAGGAAATGCTTTACTACAATTGCAAGCTAATTGGGTTCATAGACAAGGGTATAGAAAAGGCAATACATCATTAATACGCCTAGTCAATAGCAATATGTTCCGATGCATTAATAAAGGGAGGGATTTTATAGTTTTAGTTAAAGTCCTTAATCCTGGAACACGCCAAAATTAAAACGATAAAACAATTATTTGTATTATTAATGTAGTACGTACATCCCCTTTACTAACTGTACACCATTGATACACAAACGAAAAGCGTGCAACAGCATTGCTATACCGCAATTTAGAATTGCTGTAGGTCTATAAAAACCTGATTACTTCCCCATATTTCCCTTCCAGCAACGCGATAATATAGGCCTATACCTCATTCACGTCCTCACCTCCATCCTGACAATTTTAACCAGAAACACCTCCCCGATTAAGAGTAGCAAAAACTAAGTAGTGTTCTCATTATACGGATTCTAGTATCGGAAACAAAAACCATGCTCTACTTGGTTTTTATGTTTGTGAATTGTGTAGGTTGTAATTATTGTTAGGAGTGTTCCGCTTGTCGGAGACATATCCGAGTGTTTTTAATCAACGTAAAACCTCTACTAGGTCCGACGGACGGAGAGAGACACAACACACATTAAACACTAAACGTCGCTTCACAATACAAACACGACGATCTCGGGCTGCAGAGGGAAGCAATGCACTTCTTGATGGTGGAACAATGTCGCTGCATTGTGTCACGACACTTCGAGGAGTTTGTATACGCTCTTAAAGCGTTTATACTTGCAAAATACAACGTTGTACATTGATGGTATCTTTAGCCAAGATAAAAATTATATAAATTGATGCACAACGTGATTTTAAATAGCCATATTTCGACTGTTGTGATCATTTAAGGCTTGGTTTTCAATCGGTGTACGGGTGACGGTCCTTTATCTGTAACGCAATAAACCCTGTGCAGGTTCCACACGTACAGTTCAGTGTATACGCGGAAATAAGGCCATTGTACCCTATACAGTAATAATATACGACACCGTTCCCTCATTGAGGATTGCACATATTGTTGTCATCATTCATCGGAAATTGAATGATGAAACCATTTTGCATGGCCTCTTCCATTCAATCAACCGATGCACTATAGATACGGTTGATTGATGGAAATACAAACGAGCTCGTGAATATAAGTATTGAGAGTTTGCATTTTTTGTAAGGGTTGGAATTGAAGTAAAAATTTTATGGTACTAACTAAAAAGTGGATGTATTTCGAAACATATTTTATTTTTAGTAGATTGGAACGTGTTTTGATTCACGAACGCGATTTTTATCTAGTTCCAAACAAAAAATATTGTTTTCACTAAATTCATGGTGAATATTGATTGCCCAAATATTTCATATTATGTCGTCAGCTTATCAACATGAAATATTTATTGTTTTGATGTGAAATAATGAGATTTTGAGGATAAGCTCAACAATTTCGTTACACAATGTCACGGTTTGTAATTAAATGGCTTCACATTGTGATGTAGTTGGTTTGATCTGACCACAACTTTGCAATGGTCACTTTAGGTATTTGGTGTTGGCCATTTTGTCACAGATAAGCATCGGGAATATTATATATGAAGATCTCTGAAGTATTTTCGAAGTTGATAAGGAATTCGCAATTTACGGTATTAATATATTATTCATTACCTCATTTGTGTTACAGATGATATTGAAAGAATCGTTTACACATATTTAATACCATATTTAAGTTGGTGTATAAGTTTAAAGCACAAACGTATTATTTCACAATTTGTTATTTTCGAGAATAACTGCTTTTTTATGTCGGTTATTTTGTTTGTTATTATATAAAATAAAACTAAGTTTTGGACAGGAGAAATAAAAATTTTCTTCGCTCAAAAACCTCAATATAACAAACATGCGATTCGTTTTACTTTGATCTACAAGAAACTGAACAACACGTTATAACAACTCCTAACGACTCGGATGTATTGAAATAGTTGCGTGTATTTCCGTGGCTCAATGAAATAAGTTGATATCTTCTCGTCCCATACGAAGCCACTTAACGGGGAGGGAAAGTCTCAGTATTAACACCACGCTAAATGAACGTGTTTTAGTAATTATATCTTCAGAATGCTACTCAAAATAGAATAACTAGTAAATAATCAATAAAAGGTCCAAAAGAAGACGAATAGGATAAGATTTTTTTATATTTTAGTTTTTGCGGATGTTATTTTGGAAGCTAACTAAAAACACTAACATTTGACTGGTTAATTGATGGCCATTTTGTTTTTTAATCATTATGAAACTAGATGTTGGTTAGTAACCACTTATTTAGTATTGTGTAGTCCGTTAAGATATTACTAAAAACAATTCATTTTACGACGTTTTAGTAGTCCTAGTTGGGACTCACCTTTCCCTGATTCTTTAGTTTCTAATGCCATTGCGCATCTTCCCCCATCGCACTTTCTTGTTTAATGTCGCACATCTTTCGATAACAGTGGCAAATTTCAAAGTATTAATCATTCTGTCAATTTACTTTCATATTATTAAACTTGTGGTTCATGGACTGGGGTCTCCGCACAAAATACATCTCCGCTAATTACCCAATTAGCGCTTAAAAACAGAATTAGTTTTCCGACTTTTAGACCCATATGAAGAAAATTCTTTAAACCGCCATCTTGTAAGGAAAGTAACATTTTTATAATACCTTTACGAATTCATTTTGGCTAGTTCTTTATTTCGCGTCGATATTGTATGGTAAATATAAACATCGCTTTTCAGTTAAAACATTTGTTTTGCGCGTATATCTTATAGTGAATGTAGTAAACATCATTTTTCAGTAAAAGTCGATAATTTCTGTCATAGCACATCTAAAAGTACACACACGTTTGGAAAATATTAATGTGACAGAAACGTTCATTGCTAGAGAGTTTCCATCAGCCAGATTCCACACTTGTCTTATTTTATCATTGTGTACTCACTTTTAATGGTCATATTGTAGATATGTGGTGTGGGTAAGTGTATAATATCGTATGGATAAAACAAGTGAACATTATGTTATTGTAGATTGGCTTGCATGGTCTCAGATCAACCATGGCTGGAAAATGAATGGCAGGGCACTTGACTCGAAGTGTGATTTCAAGTTTCCATGTCTTGAATATATCGGTAAAATGATACAAGAGTGATTGATTGAGTGCTTTACACGTCCCGGAGAAGTCGAGCCATGCGGTAAAATCATTGATTTCTGAATGCTCAGTTCATAGAGACAAAAATCGTAGCTACAGTGAAAAACATATTTTTGTATTATCTTAGGTTAAAAACCACCAAGTTAACAAAGGTATAATTATAATCAATTAAACGGGTTATGTGTAATTATAGAAACTGATTGCGATAATACGGGTGAATTAAGTAGGTGATAACAGTTTTACATATATAAGGGAAAATGGATACCAGAACATAGCAGACACCTGTCAAAACGGTTGTTTTCGTCCCGTTTGACAGGCTCTTGGAATGACATCATTTGGAGTTTGCTTTTAATGTTTGATTCATGTAATGCAAGAGAAATGATAGAAAAATGGTGATTATGATATACTAGGTTTTGAAGCTTAATATAGTATCGTGGGCATGATATTACACTTGACCGCGATATGATGGTAATAGCAATTAAATCGCAAAAAAATCAAGAACACCATTATTAATTATTCATTAGATAAAAAAATTAATGGCATAATAAACGCATCTCATTAGCATTTTATGAAAGAATGGGTAACACAGATAAAAGCTACTAGACTATTTCTATGTTCAGTGAGTTTACTCACAGGAAAAATACTAATATTAATAATAATAATAAATAATGATAATAATAATAATAAAAATAATAAAAATAATGATAATAATAATAATAATAATAATAATAATAATAATAATAATAATAATAATAAAAATGACAATAATAATAATAACATTAATAATATCATTTAAATATGTAATTAAGCGAATTCAATAAATGATACAGGCCCAAAATATTGCTATTGGGCATTCAACGCTACCGGCGTAGTACCGCTCATGCTCACACTTTAACAGCCACATTGACTAAAAAAGCAATTACTAAATGAATTTCTTCTCATTACTATAATTTGAACTTTCTAATTTAATTAACACTATTTCAACGAGTATACAGCTTATACAAACGAGGTATCATGTAAGCTATTCAGTAGTTTCTGCTTCTAGATTCCAACATCCCATTGACGAACCCTCTAAGGTATTGCTATACCTTCTCCAAATAAGTTCTATCTCAACCATTCCATTAGTATAACCCTGCTGTTTGCAGATGAAATATTTGATACACTCGTGCTAGTCAAGTATTTCCTCCGAATGATCCAAATTGTTGTAGCAGTTGAACAGATTACGTGAGAGGCGAGTAGCTTTGCCTACCGCGCTACCGGCGGTGGATGTTCCGATTGATCCGGTGTTTAGCTTGTCTGATCGTGATTAAATAACATTTCCCTACAAAGTTGAGCGTATTTCTACGAGATCAAAGGAGGCCGTCTTACGGGATGGGGTGAGGGTAGCTGCGAGCTACGTAGATCGATCAGCCAAGAATATATTCACATTCCACACATTTCCCAACTTAACACTCTTCCTTGCAACACGCATTGTCGACGTATTGCCAGAAGAATAACCAATAGCTATCGGCAGATACAAAGAACTCTGCGAGAAATATATTACTTCGGGAGGGGGAGCGATGCGCGTGGAAATAATATAAAAACAAGAGAGGCTGCTTCAATGTGTTGAGTTTATTGGAGGGGGAGACTGATTTTGGGATGTATGCAATGGAAAATGTAGCTTACAAAATATCGAACACATATTTGAATGAGTTAATGTTCGAGAAGAGATTATGTCGAGAATAATTTCATACGATGTTCAAGCGTTAATCATGTAACGTAAAATGTATACGAAGCGTTAGAATTGTACATATGACAGTATGGCTTTAAATGGCAATATATTATGTTTCTCGCAAGTGTATTTACAAAATTATAGGGAGTATGCAATAACGTAATTTCGGCATTGCACGGTGGCCATACTGAAGTACTCTGTAAACATTCGTTTACGTTCTTTCGACACTTAGTTGTTGCAATATTGCATATGTCCTTTGACTGACAGATCAACTGTTTTCAAGCAAAGGTTCCGTATTATGACTGAAAACAAAATAAGAACGCGTAAACTCTGTTTGAAGACAATCATTTGCATGCTTTATCATTTACTTGAACTTTTACCTGCACACATCAATCTATACGGCTTAAAACTGTGATTTTTCCTAGAAAACCTATGTGTCTTCTATTTACAGAACAAATGTAAACAAGCAATGTGTACCTCATAATGGCCGCCACGTGACGTCGATTGAATACTACCTATGGGGTGAATGTCTGTATGCATGTAAATATTCATTTATAATTTAATTAACATTGTCTGTTCGCCGTTTCTAAACCTATGATAACTATATACATTCTGAATTTACTTTATTTAATTGATGACATGAAATTATGTTTTTTTTAAACAAAATTGCGTCACTATATGTGATAGCATATAATAATAAAGTTGTGTCCCATTACAAATATGTCAATTTCCACTTGATCCGAAACTTCAACTTGAAATCCGACAGCTGATTTAGAATAACTAAGTGCGTCAGTTGAGGCAACGGACATCGCCGCCCCGCAGTCCGCACCTCTTGTAGAATAAAATGGACGACGAGAGCGCCTCGCACTCAGTCAAGGTCACGTGGTTTAATAGTTACACCCACCCTTCTTTAAAAAAATAGCACCATTTACAAAAATTGAGAATTCGCTAATCCCTTTTGACTCACGGATATGTTAATTTCTAAGCTGTGTGCAATTTCGCGCTTAGGCCTATCACGTGCTCGTTTATCAACCTGTCACATTGAGCATTTCTCATTTCATCGACATGTATCCTTGAATAACGCTATCATCCGTCCCTCGATTCAACAAATCTAAATATTACTTTACTTACTTTTTATAGATTCATATATTTAATAAACGGTTTTCCAGGTATTACATATGTCGCATCCACGCGCTCTGATAACGACACCAAGAAGCAACGTCATCTTTCACACATTACAATAATAATCAGCTCAGAAATAGGGTTTGTGCAGTCGAGGCTCGAGATGCATCCTAGCGCTCTCTCCTCTTATACCTTCGTTTCGCCGCTCGGCCCATAAACGCTAATGAAATATTGCAAATAATAGCAACGACGTCGGCTCATCTTGTCCCTTTGGTATAATTTTATGTGCGCCTGCATTGCAGCAGCCTGCTCGCAGTTAAAGAGCGATACACTCTTGCTAAGAAATTGTTACCATTGACACGAATTGCTCAACGGATGAGTATTACTTGGCACGTGCACCAATGGTTAGATATAATTTACTCTGAAAAAAAAGTAAAATTGAGCATTTTCAGAGTAGGCTTAGTCCCTAACATAACGTGGTCGGATTTTAGCGAAGAGATGGTATTGATCCAGCTGAAGGACTTTTGTAAAATAAAACATAGATTCAAAATACAAACAACACATTTTTATAGTCAGATTTTGTGTTTATAGCTCATGCTATAAAATAGGGATGAAACGAAAATCTTACTTTTAACGTGTTCAATATAACCAAAGCCGTTCGTGGTGGCTTATGTGGTTAGGGCGAAAGTCCTAAGCGAATGCCACTTAGAAATGTGGGTTCGAATCTCGCAGAGCCATGGGTTTTCTGTGACTTTTCTTCATCTTCATCGATCACCCCCCATCGTCTCGAATAGCGCGATTAAATAATAGTGACGTAATGCAATAGAAATCATTGAACATGACTTAAATATTTAACCTACCACGTAGTCACTTCAGTGTTATTTCAATTATTAATGCAATGTTTGTACTTTGTCTGGCAACTCCACTAGTATTTAGTTGAAAAATTCAAAAGCATTAATTCTAAATGTAATTGTGACTGTTTTGTGTCGTAGATAAAAGAAACTGTTTTGTGAGGGATGATTTCCAAATATTGTTATTAATGGATATAGAGCTAAAAAATATAAGTCGAGTAATATTTTATTATGTAAATGCGTTTCAGATGAAATAAATTGTAAACACAGAATAAATAATGTCAATTTTATCTAATACTTATTTTAATTCATCAAACGTAAAGTGCTACTGATCTCTGTATACAAAGATTACATTTTACCTTAGAAAATTAAACAATAAAGCTCAGTTTTAAAATTATTCGTTAAAGCATCGCGGCGTATGAATGACATTACCACTCCATATATAAATGTGTATCAAAATCCCACATTCCAAATTCTATACCCAAAGCGCTTGCATCTCCACCCTCACAACATATGAAACACACAAGAAATGTAATCCTACAACTTACAGGACGAATCACCACCCACCTTGGAATGTCATAATAAGCTACGTCCAGAGCTGGGAAGTATCGAAAATACATGTATTTGGAATACGTATTTGAAATACATTTGTATATTGTATTTTTTATCGAAAATACCCGAGCTTAAAGTATCTTGTATTTTGTATCGAAAATACATTTTTCAAAAGTATTTTGTATTTTACAAAATACTTCTTCCAACAAAATACATTGAATACATCTACTACTGATGATGATGACTTTTTCGCTTTTGAAAAAGAAGATAATATGGTCGATACCCCTCTTCGTTTTAAATATAACACTAAAGGAGAGTTGGAAGTACTACAATACCTCCAAGATAAACGCAGAGACATTCAAATGCTCAGTTTGTATCCGGTCATAAAACCAATGTTTCTGCAGTACAATACAAGCTTGACGTCAAGTGCCCCAGTGGAGAGGATGTTTTCATTTGCCAGTATTGTAAACAATCTACGCAGAAATGCATTATCGGACTGTTTGTTCCAAAAACTTGTAATTCTGAAAGCCAATGGCCAATGGGCAGCAATGAGTGTAATTTGAATCAAGCTAGTGCTACCATCATTGTTTGTATTGTACTGTTTGTTACATGATGTTGAATAAAATTTATTAATGTTCTAGACATACACTATCTATAAGCACTTGCTTTCGTTAAACCAACATTCAAAATTTTAAAAGAAAAAAATTTTGGTTGTTCTTTATTTCCCGGTAATTGTAGTTGTAGCATAGGGAAATGTATTTTATTTTAAGTATTTTTGAAAATACAAATGTATTTTGTATCGAAAATACATGTTTCTAAAAGTATCTTGTATTTTGTATCGAAAATACATTTATCTCAGTATTTTGTATTTTGTATCTTAAATACAAATATTTGAGTATTTTGCCCAGCTCTGGCTACGTCAGACTATGAAGTTGTATCTTATAGGTACTATTATAAATCCATGGTCAGACGCATTGGATACAACAATACTGTTCTATGTTTCGTTGTTTTGTCAGCATTACAAAATTCGTACGATTCTACCAAAACGTCTCGTTACTGTCAACAAACCTCATAATTCTCATAAACTACAATGCCATAGTTAAACGTCACAACTCTCGCAACACTTATCCGGTAAACCGACAGTACTCGTTACCACAACCTATTGTAACAACCAACACGTAAGACGTGTACGTAACTTGAACTATATTAATATCACCGACCTATCACATATACCATTCATCTTCCTCCAACACAACCTTCATGATACCATTACCTATTTCAAACTATCTCGTCATCGCAACACTGTTAAATAACCAATCGCCACATCAACATGTCGAGTCACCGAATACCCGGCACCTCCACCAATATTACTTGTCATCGCAACACTGTTAAATAACCAATCGCCACATCAACATGTTGAGTAACCGAATACCCGGCACCTCCACCAATATTACTCGTCATCGCAACACTGTTAAATAACCAATCGCCACATCAACATGTTGAGTAACCGAATACCCGGCACCTCCACCAATATTACTTGTCATCGCAACACTGTTAAATAACCAATCGCCACATCAGTTGAGTAACCGAATACCCGGCACCTCCACCAATATTACTCGTTATCGCAACACTGTTAAATAACCAATCGCCACATCAACATGTTGAGTAACCGAATACCCGGCACCTCCACCAATATTACTTGTCATCGCAACACTGTTAAATAACCAATCGCCACATCAACATGTTGAGTCACCGAATACCCGGCACCTCCACCAATATTACTTGTCATTGCAACACAGTTAAATAACCAATCGCCACATCAACATGTTGAGTAACCGAATACCCGGCACCTCCACCAATATAACTTGTCATCGCAACACTGTTAAATAACCAATCGCCACATCAACATGTCGAGTCAACGAATACCCGGCACCTCCACCAATATTACTTGTCATCGCAACACTGTTAAATAACCAATCGCCACATCAACATTTCGAGTAACCGAATACCCGGCACCTCCACCAATATTACTTGTCATCGCAACACTGTTAAATAACCAATCGCCACATCAACATGTCGAGTCAACGAATACCCGGCACCTCCACCAATATTACTTGTCATCGCAACACTGTTAAATAAAAAAATCGCCACATCAGTTGAGTAACCGAATACCCGGCACCTCCACCAATATTACTCGTTATCGCAACACTGTTAAATAACCAATCGCCACATCAACATTTTGAGTAACCGAATACCCGGCACCTCCACCAATATTAGTTGTCATCGCAACACTGTTAAATAACCAATCGCCACATCACCATGTCGAGTCACCGAATACCCGGCACCTACACCAATATTACTTGTCATTTCAACACTGTTAAATAACCAATCGCCACATCACCATGTCGAGTCACCGAATACCCGGCACCTCCACCAATATTAGTTGTCATCGCAACACTGTTAAATAACCAATCGCCACATCACCATGTCGAGTCACCGAATACCCGGCACCTCTACCAATATTACTTGTCATCATTACTATCTCATATCCGCTCTTAAATAGTCCACCTGGACGCCACAATAGTCATTAGTGACCAACTCCCGACCTCGAGTCTCGCTCATTAACAATAGATAATACAATTTCAATGCTGATTGAATTCAACGTTTTACTGTCGTTCTTTTATTCAACGGGAAGTTCACGAAATCCTTACGTTCAGAAAAAGTTCTAAAAGGGACCCAAATGGCAAAATTATTCGAATTGATGCACATTTTAACCGAGCATCATCATTGATTGTGTATACAAAACTTCCCATTCAAGTCTTTTGCCAAACAATGCGTATAATTTTAAAGGTATAGACACAATCACAACTTGTTTGGTAATGATTTTATTTATTTTTGGTATAATTCTCACTTTTCTTTTTGATAACGACTGACTTAACTGTGAAACGGCCTAGGTGTATTATCAATTGAAATAGGAATGTGGAATAGGGAACTTGCACTTAACTTTCTAATGTGATTTTTAAAATCTGTACACGATATTAACTGATATTATGTTTTTACAATTTGAAAATCGAGTCATTCTACCCCTCAAAATAATAGTTTTAGTAGCGTACACTTTTTTGGCGCGAAAAAACGGCCGCCGCCATGATGAATCGCTAGTGACGTTACATGATAGTAGTCTGCCGGTGTCGCGCAGTCGACTGCACGCGTTCGCCCACACCGCTCATCGAACATTGTGCACTATGGAGACTAAAACAACTTCTGGCGCTTATAAGTGGTGCATAGTACCCATGTGTATTAACACAAGTGTAAAGACTCCAGAGAAGATATTTGTGTGTGTGCCAAAAAACAATAAACGACGAAGACAGTGGTTGGAAGCAGCGAGACGAGATGTCAGTAAGAACCCTATAATGACATCGATGTTGTTTTGCTGCCAAGATCATTTCAATGTGAGTTACAACTTCATTAGTATAGTTTATATATGCATATTGTCACCTTGTTTTGCAACCAATGTATAACAGGACTTGCTGGCAAAGACCGTTGGTAGGCCTAAATATTTATATTGTTTTGAGAGAACGTTGTAGGCTTATCAACAACAGCGCTCACAGCATGAACCTGTGTTAGATATGTCATTAGGAGTATGATATTATTTTCGTCCATTTAGCTTGAAGGCGATATGGAGAACTGGACGAGATATAATTTAATGGGTGGCCGACTAAAATGTAAAAACGACGTAATTCCCCATATATTCGTTCATATAATAACACAGGGTGCGTTTGGATATGAGAAGTTCTGGCCGTCGTAATCACATTTACTGACATGCCATCACCAGATGCCAACAATAAATTACATATCGCAATAATTATTTGAAAACCGATATCAACGTCGCATAGTTACATTTTATTTTATTTTAAATTAGAAAATGAACTCAGTCTAGGAATTGGAAGGATAAACGTTTAAGCGTGTAGTGGTGGGTTAGAGGTTATTAAATTTGTCACAGGGTTAGCAACTGTAATTCAAGTTTTAAATAAATAAAGAGGAATATAATACAAATTGTGATTTAACATCTGCTTGATCCATAAACTAATTATTGTTTACATTCACAATGTTTTGGGTGGACATCTGTAGGGAGGGGGGAGGGGGAAGTGTCCATGACCCTCATTCATCCAAGCTCTCGAGTATCAACAAGACTTCAAGTGTCTTATTTGCAGCTGTGTGGGAGTACAAGGTCAAGGGATCATTTAAGAAGTGTTGGGACTACTAAACCAGCTCGATATCGTCACGAAATCTCCCTTTCGAATGAACTGATCATTTCCCGCAAAGAAATTCGCCACCATAAAACCATCTATCTGCGGTAAATCTGTGCTGTTGGCCTTTGTAAAGCCTCCGTCTGTCATTTTAGTTCATGCAATACGAGCTACTGATAACAACACGACGTTGGGCGTGAATGATCGCTCATCGTGCACTGAAACACAGCTGTAGCAGTCGCGCGCTCGCAGGCCAAACCATCATACTGCGTCACAGAGGCCGCCGACCAATCAGCGCGCGTTTCTTCGCGGCAAGAGGAAATTCAAATAAATGTGATATTCAATACATTATTAGACCCGTTCAATAATAATTTAAAAAAAAAAACTTTTGCAAATGCAATTGTTGGACACCAGACTATAAAACTAAGTACTTGTTACACTAAAAAAAATCGTATGCATGTTCCCTATTGGAATAGGAATGTGTAAAGATAAGACATTGAATTACAAATTAGGATGAATATGTACAATAACGAGTAACTTGAATGAGGACAACATATGGATTCCGGGTCAGTATCGCCTGAGATTTCTTCAAATATTATACAGGATTTTCTTTCAATTCTACAACTTGTCGGCGAGATTAGATTTTATTTAGTATGTTCATATCAATCGTTTTCCATTTGTCTAATTTTCTAATAAAAAAATTGGAAAGAAAATCATGTTTAAAATTAGTAAATGGAATTAAAAGAGCTACACCAGTTTATTTTACAAATGTTTTTTTCTGCTTTTAACTCTTAAGAGTTAAGTGTCATTGGTCTCTTTATGTGTGTAATTGTCGGTGGTGTTAACGGTCCGAAAGAGAGACTGTTGGAATGTGTAAGCTTTTGATTGTGAATGGGCGTGGTAGTGCGGAGGGGGGGGGGGGGGTAACGGGAATGTGTGGAATGAGAACACATGTGGAGCAGATAATTTCAATTAACCCAAGAGTGCGTCACGAGCGCCCGCGGTGGCGGACCGTGGAACGACTACAAGACGTACCAGTGTCACCTAAGATGGAGTCCTCACCCGTTTCTGCGACGTTACAGATAACTAAACGAAGAAAAAAACAGCTTTAATCTTTTTTAGCGGATTCCATTACACTACATCCGTTTAATCATACAGCTAACTCGGAGGGACATCAGGGGATAATACAAACCTGGTTTTATTGCTCTTTGCTCAATTTCACTGCGTTATGGGTTTCACTCGGGTTTGCATTCTGATGAGTTTCGCTCTCTTTACGAAGTGTAACCTTAATGAATCGATTTCTTACGAAATTACGTTAGTTATCATTGTAGTACATGAAAATGTCAAACATAACGAAGAAAATATTCATAATTTTTAATGGATTCTGCTGTACAATAAGGACAAATTAATATAATAATGAACCTGAATATAATGAACGGAACAAAATAGCTTGAATAGCTTCAATTTAGAATGTTTGAGGTTTTAATAGTTACCCAAACTAGTGTCAACTTACCTCACTTGTAGTCCAGAAGTAAACGTAAAAATGCTTTGAAGTAGAATGAATATAAAATGTTAGAGTTAATGTTAAATATAAGGTGTTATGCGTAGTGTCGTATACGTCTGGTTTATTTACCGTGACAAAATAAACAACCATAAAGATTATCATGAACGTGCTCCACAAAATCGCACTAAGGTAAATTAAGAATGAAAATTAAACTCTGTAGGAGACCATTTTCACATGCTCGAAAAACTGAATTCCAGATGTTTGGAATATTTTGTACTGTATATTAGCAAACATATTTTTCTTTTGTCAGAGGCTCAATTGAGCCAACGCCAAAGCTCGGTTCAACCAGCGTTAACACTTAGAAATTAAACTTTGTAACCGTTGTTTATTAGTTGTGGATAACTTACATATTATTTGAATGCCTTTTTAACGGACAATTGTGTAAAATGTAATAAATGTAAATATATATAACACACACAACAGACAAATTTGAGCAACAATTATCTTATTTTGCAATCACCTGGATAACAGCAATTCAAACTTATCACTCCGAATACGAAGCAATTCCACGGTAATAGTAACACCATTGTTTTAACATAACATCACATTTGCGGTCTCACAAGAGTAATAGAAGGAGTAGCAGAGAGTTTGTGTGGACGTCCGCCGCGCTAATGGCGAGATGGTGGATGGAGGGAACGCACGCACCCTGGATCCTCGGCCCCGGTGAATTAGAGCAGCAAGTCACGCGGCAGGAAATGGACGCGCGTGATTCTAGCGATTCACTCATCTCCAAGTCCGGAGATCGAAGCCCGGCGCTGATTTGTGATGCTCGCGCTCCCTTAAGAAGATGGGTTGATCTTGAAGGCGGGAAATACATTGAGTTTTTCGTGTTCACTCACTGGAAACAATTTCATTAACCTTTATAGCCTGTATACAATCCTCTGCCATTTCCACCTCTACCAAGAGCGCGTTTCTCTTGGCGGCTCCCTCGTTGAAAGGAATGGTGTTACTTTCATTTACGACAAGACACACGCCCATCTGTTTGGGGGCCATCCCGCCCCACTTACACACTTGCGTACTTACACTATACCCGTACTGGTTTATCATATAGCTTGACCGTGTATCTTAATACATCCATACCACACTAATTAAAATAGGATCATAGTTGACTATATACATGAAAACTATACTTAAAAAAACTAAAACTATTTTTAGCTTCATTGCGTGGTTACCCACAATGAAATATAATTTTCTTTCTCAATGTTTATACCTCACTTAAGTTATTTATAAGGATGATCTTTTTAGTTTGTAATTTTGAAGTATAGTAACGTGAAACCGTTTAATTATAAACAATATCTTTAATTTTTTGCATTGGATATATTAACATAATAAACATAGAATAGTTTTTATTGTATAGTTTAGATTTAATTTCAAAATATTCGATTTCAACAATGTGCTATGCTGTGTATATAAATAGTTTAATATGTTGTGACGTCATAGCAATTATCGAAGGAGTGTGCCATGATCGGGCGTCGAAACTAAGTCATGTGGCTTGAAGAATATACGCTTTTACCAACTTCGATATTCGGGGGCCACAATACATTGTTTTGTTATTGTATATATATATATATATATATATATATATATATTTAAATAATAACAATAGGCATACCAATATTATTTAATACATCATGTAAGGTTACTTGTTAGTTACATGATTACAAGATGGAGTGAATGGTTATAAGAAAACGTACTTCCTGAGAAAAGTATATATCATATCATATTTTTTGAAGTTGGGTTGAGAAGAGACGGGGATACTAATTATGCTGATACACTTTAGACATCTAATTTTGTTGACGTTTATACCTAATACTAATGAATTAGGTCTCGAACCAATTAATCTAGATGTTGAAATTGAAGCAACTTGGTATAAGAACGACCCAACGTTTCACTTGAGGGACTTCATAAGAGGGTTACACGGTATGGGTCGGATGATGTGGTTTGACCCTAAGCTGACCCAAGGGGAATGATGTATTAGAGTTGAGCTGTCAAACTCGGGTGGCACACATGGCACTCTCGTCACTTGTCAGTCAATGAAAGAGAGACGCGTATAGCGGTTTACATCTATCTGTGCCTCGCTCGTACGCATGCGCTCTCGCGTACACGTCACTCACTCTCTAGAGGGCGCGTGTTTGTCCATCCTGCTTCCTCCCTCGGCCTCGTTTCTCTGTCTCTCTTCCGCTAATTAATATCCCGTAACGGTGCGAGTGCTGCTCGACAGATAGGGCAGTCTTCTGATGACCAACAAACAGAGACTGATTTATTGCCTCCAGTACAGTTGAGTGCAAAACGTTTCGGAACAATGTTTTGTAGCAGCAATGATAGAATTTGAAACGATTCAAACTATGATTTTACGTTGCTTTCAATTATCAAGTGTTTTAGAAAAATTAAGTTATTATCTACCGTGTAAATCATTTAGTTCATTTTTTGCCCTCTTTACACATTCCAGCATTTTATGAACTTTTATGAAGATTTTATGAACTAGAGAAAAACTTAATAATATCAAGGTCTCTATAGGTTACATATGTCGTGTCGTATGTTTATCACTAATCATGACCGTGACTGTACTGCCTGCCTAGATAGCATACAAATAAGGGTATTTAAGGGCAGATAATGGACAATGGCAGCATTTGACAATGTTGATGTATAGCTTCATAGATCCATGGGAATGCCTCACTTAATAAAATTGAAGTATAACATGCCTACGAGTCCGTACTTCACAGTTTCGAGTAAGAGCGCACAGTAAAAAATACAAAACACGTTGAATATAAGCACAGTTTTATAACAAACAAATACAAACCATTTGATTACTTATCAAATGTGGACGTGGCGCTAGACACAAGTCACAACATCAGAAATGATAATCATATTCTCATTGTCTAAAATCCAAATTACCATCAGCACTTTCAAGATATTTCTAAATAGACATAGAATAAAAATTGCCGGGGTATGGCCTTTGTTCATTATTAACTTTAGATCACGTCATACACATTTATGAGGAACGATGTTTTATTTTGATTGAACAAATTTAAATGAATGTCTTGTATTATTTAATTTCCTTTCTGTGCTGTATATTCACTCACTATATTACGCGAGCGACCATAGTTTCATTAAAGAAAAATTCAATTTAGAACGCGTTATCTGTAGATAAACGTATTCATGTTTTAGTACAGAAGTGTGTTTATTGAAGATAAAACACGTTAGATAATAAATCATTGTTAGAAAATAAACGACATCAAATAATACATTGAATTAATATCACCTTTGACAAACATTGTGTTGTGTGAAAAAATGTTTACACCGGGTATTGTTATTGTTTTTCTAAGCTCATATCATGAGTGTAGAGTAGACGTTTGATGTAATTTGATAACTCAGATGGCAAACTTGATGCGTGTTATAATTTTCAAATACATTGAAGGCACTAAACAGAAGTTATAACAATACAGGTTTGTAATCTTGGTAAACAATAAAGTGGAGCCAGAGGGCTTTTTGAGGAACTCAGTAAAAATTGGTAGATTCCTGTATTGTTCATTACAACATTAATAATTATCAATACAAAAAAACCTGTGCACTTACTCTCAAATATACTGTTTATATAACGTTATAATATTGCATTATGCATATGAAATTCTGCAGTGGAAAGCTATAGCGACCGCATAAACACACGTGTATAAAAAGCCCACCCAAGTAAATGTATAATTAACGCATATCAAATTATGAACCAAGTTCATTGAATACGGAAAGACATAACTTAAACAACTCCTTTGTTAATTGTTTTATTTAGGTGGTGATTTAATACGTTTTGACGAACCGAGATGATCATAACATAAATATAATATAATATATATAATAATATCAACAAATGTATTTTAGATATAGCTGACAAATAAAGATTTATATTTATATGCTAACAATTAACGCCAGCATTGCATTTTTTGTTTTTATTTCGCGTAACAATACAATCATGTTATTTGTTTACATCGATTCAACCTCAGTCGTTGTAGGTTCTGTGCAGATAACCGAGACATGAGGTTGAGGAAGCACACTCATGAAAAAGCTTTCTGTGCAACGGCTCAGGTGTCCACCCTCGCAATGGTAAGAGGATTGTAAACGTCACTCTATGATATAATTTGTTGGTGTTTTGCCTAAAGCTGCTCAGCGTTCGTCGGAGCGAACAGAGTACAATTTCTTAAGAACTTCCTCTTCTCGGGAGTATTAAAACTGAAGTTCTGTCGTGCGCTAAGCTTTCCCCTTGTTGATGACATATTTCGCGAGCTCCAAGTTTCTGATCACTCACTCACGGTAGCTGATAATGTCAGTGGCGCATTAAAAGCTTAAGAAAACAGAGAGAATGCGGAAGCTCGAATTGTTAATATTAAGAGTAAAAACAGATGGAAAAGCATCCATGCAAGTTATCGGGAAGGAGAAATAAGTATTTGTCGAAGAAAAGAAAATGTGTTCAGCAGCACAATTATTGGCCCAGTAAAGGCATTTTTTTAATTAAATAATGTATTCAGCAAGTTTTAAACATACGGTAAACTAAACTTACTATTGTCTGGTACAATTATTCGTTGAGTTGTTGTATAGTGCTGTAGGATTTTTTTCAGAAGACATTCTATAGGTATATTAGGGTGTTTTATTATCCGAATAAAATTCGCCTTCTACTGAGAATAAGATTGCTGGGATTATATTGAATTCGTGACTAAAATATCAATTTTATGTGATAAATACGTATCAGTAACGTATCTGATGTGATATGATATTATTGTATATTATGTACCGTAATGTGATTGGGTACACATCAGTAAACATACGTTTATTTACTATGGAAATTCACATGGAATTCAGTAAATGCTTCTTTTATTTGATATTAACGTGTTATTTAAATAATATTTAAATAATATTTAAATAATGATGACTTATTTTTAATTGTTAAAATATTGGTGACGGTTTATTAGTATAATGTATTTTAAAGCATGTTTTTTTTTATGATCGTTATTCAGAAACAGTTAAACAAAACGACTCGTTATTCAAATCGGTGTTATGTGTTAGTTTCCCATTGACAAACGTAGTTTGCAGAGTCCAACTCCCAAAACAAATCGACCCGCTCTCCCACTGCCCCAGGGGGCTAAGCTTTCTAATGTCCCCTAATTGCAGTGACTGTAATGCCCTTTGACTGGCAGAGCACTCTAGTAGATAAATGGCTAACATGCCTTACGTGCGTCGTCCGACTGGTTGTCGCAACCACCCGAGCGCTGTCTCGCAAACGTTGGACAATGACAACACGTTTTATGTCAACAGGCTGGCGAATACCGTAATATACAACCTTTTGGTTGCTTCTTTATGGTTAAATATTTTACAAATGTGGTGCTTTTTGCTTTCCTTTTTTTCATCCATTATTAAATTTATCTTTAATATTTGTATCTGCTTTTCTTCATTCTTTATGATATAGTTATTATTGTATATCAAATATATTTATTTATTACAATTATTGAATCATTGTAATTATATTTTTAGTAAGGTTTGTTTGCCTTTCTACTTATACCTACATAATAATTCTAGTAATTCTTAACCTTGATTATTTGTAGTCGAATTAATTTTCGTTATTTAATATATTCGTTTTTCAGATTAAGGTGTAGCCTATACAAATAATGAAATGTTTTATCAAAATGTATACATATAGCTTTTGTTGCATACATATTTTGTCGAATTCATGAAAATTAGTTTTATAATACAGTGTAATAATTAATGTGGAATAAATGTATTTTATACTATTTTTTTCAATATTGAATACAGAAAATATGTTAGTAAACATTTCAATGTGAATTTCTCTCATTTTTTCTTCATTATTAAACCAACGTTCCATCTATGAATGTACTACTCGTCCAAAGAGTCACAATGCAATGAACTTACAAATCGTGAATTGCCCTTGTGAACACGCAGCACCACATGTGAGACCTGATAGTTCCACCACTACCATTCCACGCACGTTGGTCAGTCTCAGAGGCGTCCTCAGCATCTCTTATCATATCTAATATCATAGGGTGTTGAGAAAGTTTCCATAGGCAGCCCCAGAAGACAAATGCGCCCCAAAGCCCCCCCCCCCACCTTCATCCCCCGCCCAAGTCAAAGTAGCTCGCGACAATGTCTCACAAAGTTCCCAAGAATTTTTAATTCCCCGTATTTCTCCTGTCGGATGAAATACTCTAGAAACTTCCGACGGCCAACTTTATCACGGGCGTGTCTTTCAATGGCTTATGACAGGGATGCACAAAACTGCACTCTACGTTGGTTTACCTTGTAAGGACACAAGGAGTTATGGATGATGGGCAGCCCTGAACGAAGTCATTTCGCAACTGTTTTCTATTCGTATTTTCACATCACTAAGCCTTCATGGCAATCTAATCAGATGTATCATCAATTCAAAACATTTTTTAGAGACGAGGATACTATGCCTTACGCTTAATCTCAATTCACTCTCAATTTAACCTTTTACGTATTAGAATATATACAAATATTTGTGAATATTATGTTATTTTTTGTTTAAATCATTTCATGTGTAATTAAAGCACAGACAACTGTTATTAAAGGGTGAATTCTATCATTCGATTTATTTTTTTAATTGATAGAAACATTCAATCATCCAAAGAATATTAAGATTTGTTTTGATTCTTTGTTTCCGAGACCTAAATAATAGATTCAGCGATCGCGTACGTAGACCTACCCTTCTTTACACATTCATAAAATCTGCTACGTAAAACCTTACTATTAGACAATAAAGACTACACAACAATACGTAATGGTAGAATAATAAACTCCGTACTTTGTGATCATAATATTACAGATTATTAACTTAATAATTAGGTTACTAGGCTTGGTAGCGGCATAGAAAATTGATTGTGGAATTAAGAAACGAAAAATAAAACATTATAACGTTAAAATTCGACTGTACTGCATTTACATTTAGTTTAAAAAGGATGCACACTGAATGCAGGTACTCTTGTATGTATCAGTAGCGTATCCAAGGGGGGGGAGGGGTGGGACTAATCCCCCCCCCCCCTTCGCAAAGGAAAAGTGGAAACTGCATTGGATTGAAAAAAAAATGGAAACATAAACATACAGTATTTTTGTTTAAAATACCTAAGACATTAGTTTTTGTTAAGAATACACACATCGCTCAATAATTCTATTTTTGTGTATTAACACTTCAGTTCAATTGTTGTTCATTGAAGCTTTTTTTCGTTTCTTAAGGAGAAAATCGTTGCCAGAAATTTATTAATTTTAGTTCAGTTGGCCGCTGTAAAACACACAGATTTGCACCAAAATGACCTTGACGAGAAAAAAAAATTCGGGGGGAAACCCCCCGTTTCCAAAATCCTGGATACGCCACTGGTATGTATACATTACTATATAAACCACAAAGGACCCAGCTTTATGGATATGACTTATTAGAAGTCTATAAAGGGTTCCCACCGGGAATCGAACGTGGATCCCCTGGCTTGACGTAACGATACTCTTTCCATCTTGGCTAATCAGGTCACATGAGAATCTCTTTCTAAATTGATAATAATATTTTAACACGTCGTGACACCTCGGTAAATATGCAGCATGAGAGATTGTGATTGCTTCCTCACGCTCTCAGTCACGCCGCAATAACGTTGCTGCAAATTACAATAATAGAATATACGACTTAATATATAGGTTGAAACGAAACAGTGGCGTATTTTAAAAAAGCTTAAAATTTTGAGACAATATATGATTTTTATACCATCAGTGTGCCTAATAATGAATAATATGATAATGGTTGGCACGCTTTATGTTTATGTCACATGGATAACTCAAGTGATGGATTGGTGATGTAGAATTGTGTCACTCATTACCACATAGGTTGACCTTTTAATATAACACTGTTTACTGTAGAACGTAAATCACTGGCGCGGTTGGTAACCATCATTAACTTACAATAATTTGAACAATTTTATAAAACTGATAGAGGTGGATCAGCAGTAAGACGCGACACTTATTCAGGAGGCTGCCTGGTCGTTAACGGGCACCGGCAATCCTGAGTGAAGGTGTTTCTAAATAAGAGGTGAGTGTACTCGTTGTGGTCTACCTTTGCCCCAACCAACATTCAATCCATTTACTTTCGCTTTACTTTCGCTGACAATGTCGTTATGTCAATAAGTTTAAAGCACAAGTTGTCCAACGTACTCAGTTGTCCCACGTGACACTTCTATAGGAAGGAGTTGTCCCTCTTATCCCGATGAAGAGGCGCCGTTGTGCTACAAAGGCCGCGTCGTCTAGCTTATTGCAGTTGTACGCACTCCCTTCCGAAACTCGTGGGAATTCACCGGTTTTCATAGGGTGAATGTATTGCATGCTGTACTTTTAGCGAGTATTTTTTTTTTTTTTTACGGATTTCTATAATTTTTTTTGCAATACAAGAAAACCAAAAGAAGCACTGAAGTCCACATGCATGGTTTTTATCAGTGAGTACATACAAAACAAAACAGTTGGTGTGGGTTAAGGTGTTTGATCTCTGAGAGTCAAACACTCTCATCATCAAATTTTGACTGTACGGAATTTATTTGGTTATATTTTGTCAATACGAAATAATGATATCTATCAAAATATTCAACAAATTAAGTCCGTGAAAAGTGCTTTTTGAGTGAAATATTTTTATAAAAACCGCGTTTTTATTTTTTCCTGAATATTCGAAATTGTTCGTCGTGTCTTACGTGTAATTTAGGTTTCTCTTAAACTGTAGGTATATCATTGATATTTATCTACTTATACAAGAATGTCTATCATCTTCGAACGAGTGTAGGTATATTTGTTATCAACCCTTTCAAAAATAATATACACCTTTTTAAATAGACCCGTCATATTATTTCGTCGTCGAAAATGTTCGAGGAATGTAATTTGCGTAATTCAAATCGCGTGTGTATCATTTTTTAACAGTTTTATGAAGAATGTCACGCAGACGTTTATATGACCTACTATTACAGTTTGAGTAGTGAGCAGACTACCAAACAGCAAAACTACTGCCGAACTATCTTTATGTTGTATCATTAATTTCCCATTATTATTTGATTGACACTTGTTCACCAAAGGACCGTTGAACGAAGTCTTTGCTTGTCTAGATCGTGTGGTATTGTAGTCAATCGTGGTCACCCCTGACATACCCCGGCCATCTCCCGAGGGTTGACGAAGGATACTAACATTGGGCGCAATCTTCGAGTGTGACAAAATGTTTGCCAAGTTATCATGTCTGTAGTTGTCCATACCGGACCTTGGGGGCCACCCCGTCGGAAACAATTTCCCGCTATTGGTCATCTGAGATCGAGAGGTTAGTTCTGTCGCCCCAAGGGACGTGACGGGGTTGGGGTGAGGTGGAGGGGGGCTTATTGGGCTCACAGCCACTCCGATCGACTCGTGTCTCGTAAGCCTCACGGAGCCTGACCGCATGAGGCCGCCAGAGAGCGCAGTCATCGTTTCCTGAGAGGAGTAAAGACGTTAGTGGTTCTTCCACGCGTCTCAAATCCGGAAATCTAGTTAAACTAGAGACACAACCGACGATTGCTTTTAAAACCTCTTAAGTTCGTTCTCCCTCTTACTTGTGAGCGCACGAAACGGTCACTTGTCTCCTCTCCTTGTCTGTTGTGTGTGCCTTTCTACTAGCGGATATTTACTCTGCCAATTACCATTATTGCCGGGGTGTAGTAACAAATTGATATACTTTTATTTGGTCATCCTGTTGTAGTAGATCGCTCATCTGTCAACGCGGCTCTCGTGCTGTGTTCTCAAGGTTATATAAGCTCAACAGATGTATTGAAAAGGACTCTTTTCCTGCAGAACAGAACCATTCCCTGGTTTACCTTGTTTAAATTTAGCGACATGTGTTTCTTTGTCCGAGTAAAATAAAGCTACACATCATAACATTTTTAATATGTTAATATATTTAGCTTGTAAATTCTCGAGACCCATTGTTGGATGTAAATTAATTTACGGTACAAACAACGTTGATATTAAAGATTTTACGTTAGGAAAATAAATCACATCTTTGGTACAAACTTAGTTTCTATCGTAAATCAAGAACATGCCTTATTAATTTATATTATGTTAAAATCTATCCTGATTAAAAAACAAAAATGATTAAAAAATGATTTTCATAAATGATAAAAATGATTTTAAATATGTAAACAGAAGGAAACACATAAATGTGAAAGGTAATACACATTTAATAGTGACATGACTGCATCTCTGTTTCAGCGCACGGTTTTGAACCCGACTTCCTCTACCCACTCGAGAACGTGACAATCGCCCAGGGTCGAGACGCCATGTTTACCTGCGTAGTTAATAACCTTGGTGGATACCGGGTGAGTGCAGACCTCGCCCCAGCTAGGGTACGTGCAGACTCAGAACAATACATGCACCTCTTTCTATCTTGCACCTAGACTGCACTCGTCGCGTCATCGGCTGACAACACTGCACTAGTCTACATCTCTTGCACATAGACTGCACCGTAGGCATCTTGCATCATGCATCTTCTGTCATTGCCATTTAACTAACTTGTGCTGCACAACTGAATAACGCCGCGAGAGGAGCGATTCTCCTTCGTATTGTATTAATTCTAACGTTGTTTCCATATTATATAGTTGTAACTTCATATCACTTAAATGAGACAATGTTTTAAATATACATTGTACCAAAAAATTCTTTTTTATGCTAATTTATTAACTATACAAATCAAACACATGATTCTATAACTTTCTTAAATGCATATAGTCCGGTGTAAATACGACATTTTCCATGTCACTAAAGCTTAATAAATGAAAATAACTTAATGCCACAATTAAATACGCTATGATACTAAGTAAAGTTTTAATAAATAAACCTAAATACCAATTTAAAAAATATGGTTTCATCAGTTCCATAAACTTCTGAAAGTCATGGTTGTAGACTGTTGAGACGTCTCAAACCATTTCAAAGCTATTTCCGGTGTCCCCTCTAGAAAGTATTGGTGCTATAGTAACTGTTTTTAAATCACTGAGCTGCACTGTACTATACAAGGTTTAATTTAAACAACAATTGTAAGTTTGTTGTTTCTGTTTCGAAAACTATTCTTTAGAAGTCGTAACATTATACAAATATAAATATGTGTTGTGTATTTACATTAATCGCAATCCTTTTAGTGACCAATCGGGTCATGTGCATGTACCTTACAAGTCACACTTAAAAACATCACTAAATCATTCTGTTCGACATATAATATAAATCCCATCACGATTGATCAAGTAGAGATGACAATTTCCCTTTGTCCCGTGTAATAGTGATAACAAGACGCTCTAGTAAACTCTACAGGAATTTATAAAACACCATTCTTGCGAGCACAGGACCTTTCCTAATTTACATCACACTCTGCTTATTTTTCGCACAGCTTTTAAAAAATTAGCTATCTTTAATAGCTCAAATATTTCACCTTCACGCTGGGCACCATTGTTTGTTTTAGTTTAATTTGGTTTAATATTCGAGGAAACAAGGATCAAATGGCAAACCGTTATTTATGCGTAGCCTTGCTATCAATTACCGCCTTAAATAATTCCACATTCCATACAAATCATTCCATGTAACTGTATATTCCATATCAAATCACATTATTCTATACATTATTGGTTAATCAGAATTGTGTCTATTTTGTGCAATAGCAATTTTTGTTTTGAGCCCATAGCATATTTGTCCAAAATCTGCATCCACATTTTGAAGGATGTAACAAGGAGGTTATATAACCTCCTTGGGATGTAACGACTATGTAACTTCTCATAAATAGCGGCCATATTAGCTTTGATGGGTGATAATACATTCTTTTGTTTCCTCGAAGTAACACTGAGTAATCATCTCACTTTATTTTGCACTTTACTTGTTTGTTTTAAATGTAGCACATGCATTTATTTGATATTGATCCAACATCACTTGATACCGTGTTTTATGTCATTTAAATTATAATATTCACCGTAATATGGTGTTGCAAATGTTTTCCTTTCAACTCGTCTTACCAGGAAGTATCTTGGTTTGTTTCTTCTAAAATGCTGTGAAGATATAATTTAATTTAAAACACGAGAAACACTGGTTTTTTACATTCAGATTCAAGGTATGTTGGAACACCTTTTTAAATGGAATACAATGTTATAGAGTTATATTGGTTGATATAATGACCTTCGGCAAAGCCACCCCTATTTTGGTGGAGGTGCCGGGTCCATATCCTATATGTCTTGAACTCTTCACTGTAAATCTGTTATCGATTGTACAAAGATGAACTGAAAACATATATTTAAAACTTGCATTACACACGAATTGTACCAGCAAATTATGCCATGATATAGTATGGATATCGGATTTTACTGAATATATTTGATAAGGCCTACCTATTTAAAGGAGATTATATTTGATGTAGCCTATTTGGCGACACCATCTAACAGTACCCTTGTTTTCAAGGAATACTAGTGGATGGTATGCATATATTGTGTACATTTTTCTAGGTTAATATAAGATATACTAGGTAATAGCTACGGGGTTTTACAGATTAGATTAAAGAATCAAAACATGTTATTTTAATGTAAGCTATAATATATATGGCTATATGCAACGTTGCTCCGCGTCATATTTTACTGCTTATCGTAATCATTACACCTAGTTCAGACTAATTTCATGAAGTAAGTAAAATCGCATTCTTGAAATGGCCTAATCCATGCGGGGCGCAAAAAATTTGAAATAATTCATCTCTTATATCTCACTGAGTATTCTCAATTATCGTTACAGATATGCTGACTTTACCGGTTTTAGATAGACTATTAAAGCTGCAAAAACACTAATCTCATGTCCGTGGACAGCCCACACAGTAATATCATTGCATCATGGTCCGTGGACGTATCTTATTAGCATTGATGTCAGATATTTAATGGCAATTTGTTTCTTCGATAGTCATCTCACTGTATTTCCATATTACGCGGTCTGGTAAAATTGAATTTCATCTTCAATGTCACTTTTAATTAAATCGCTTACGGAATTTCCTTGAGACTTGGGTATATTGTGAACCTTGGACGCAGAACATGATCCCCGCTGAGCCTTGAACATCATTAGTCGTCACTAAACACAGTTCTCTCCAACTCGGGTTTCAATTACTCGGTTAATTTGTCCGGGCATTATCAAACAACGGGCCTCATTGCCATGCAAGGGACAGCACTGTTAGACACACAGCCAAACCTAGTCCACTCATCGGCCGGGATGTGACCCTTAGCGTTCGAACGGTAGGTTACAAAATCATGTAGCCCTTTGGCAACGGCGTAACTTGTTGAATAATAATTGACGGCGATGAGGTTCAGTAAAGCCATGTGGTTATATTATATTCCTTCCTGTACATTTACGGCGTATTATTAAAAACCATCTTGAGTTTTAAGTATGCGTCAGTAAACACCTATTTTCCTAGTGAACAATATTCTATAAATAAATAAATTAACGATGTACTCTCTTGCTTCTATATATTCTATACGTCAAAATATTACATACAGGTGATTTTCATAACATTTTGATAGTTACTTTTCATGTAAAAAAGGCTTTCTGATTTGCCTTAATTAGAGGTGTTTGTTTTTCGCGGACCGCGAAATCGCGAAAAGTGTTGATAAAGAAGGGGGAGGGGGTAGACAAAGTGTATATCTGTTGATAGGCACCTTAAAAACATCAAAATTTCACCGCGAAAATTCGCGAAATCCGTCAATTTCCAGTCATAACATCGAAATTTGTATTGAAGAGCGAAATAACACGAAATCTCGATTGTTTTTCATTTATTATAAAAATTTTAAAGAAATTTAAATTTATTATTACAGTCAAACGTCATTACAACACACTCGTGGGGACCTAACATTTTTTCATTATAATGATGATTGCGTTAAGCAGATCAACGATTTATTTTTGCTGAAATTCGGCGTCAAGCAGAGCAAACGAGTACAATTCTGAGGGATTGTACGTGACGGACAAGAAGATCCTTATGTGTTGTTACTGCCGCCTTAACTAGTTCTAGTTTGTACATACAATTCAAATAAATTAAATTACATTAAAATTCCTTTTTAATTTAAACATGTTTCTGGTGAAATTTACTGTAGAAAATCTCCCAAAAAGCATAACACCGCCATAACATCGAAATTATTAAATCTTAAAACGAAATTTAAGAAAACATAACACCATTTACAAACACCTCTAGCCATAATATATCCACAGTACGGAAACAAAATGGTTGTGGATCAGTAAACATCTTATGATATATTGTATTATCATACAAATACACCAGGTAAATAAATATTTTTAAAGCAGAAAATGAGTAATTGTAGGTATTAGGAGAAACTATAATAAGTGTGTCAAATAATATCATTCAAAATTATATTTATTTAAACTTTAAACATATCTAAAGAATGCTACACCAAATCAAAAAAGCGATAACATAAGAACTTGTGGTTTCATAATCACTATACAGACCATGCAAACACTTTCAAATATTATCAATTATAAATTGAGTAAAATTGTTATTTTATTTAGTAAATTCCTAATTTGTAATAAAAACTACAGGTCTAGTGATAGGAAACATTTTGCTCCGGTTAAATATTGACTTCTAAATAAAAAAAAAAAATATTTACTACTAAATATTGACTTCGGATAAATATTAAGAAGGCTACTAACTTGTCTTTACCATAGCAAGAAACCAGTGGGAAGTCTGGATGCCAAGGATAACAATAAATTAGCTTACTAAATATTTGTCCGAATTTCATAATATCGGCCATTAGCGTAGACCAAAAGGGTGTATGATCACCTTTTCGATTAAGTTTATAATTTTCAAGCTATGATCTACAAGTACAAATTAGTTCTTAGTAGACCAAAAGGGTGTATGATCACCTTTTCGATTAAGTTTATAATTTTCAAGTTATGATCTACAAATATATCTTCCGGGAAATATTAATATCTCAACGAGTAATGCAAATAATTTCATTTAAGCGACGCAGTGTAAGCTGCTAGCAGGACTTTGTTTCAAATATACTCGAGATAAAAATTAAAGTGTTAACTTCTTCGAGACGAAGTGCTTTGGTGTTTTTGCGAACTCAAAGTGGTAATCCGATGTTCTACTTATTATGTAGCTGTGTCAAAGGAGATGCCGTAAGTAGCGTGTGCCGAGACACTTGGGGAAACCCGTTTTGTAAGAGAAGACTCGAACTTTTAACATTTGATGTTCTCTTTACACAGATTACTTTCACTGAAGATTTGGGTCTCTTTGTATTTTGTATTTCGATCATTAAATTCGCCATCAGCATTATCATCAGTATTCCAGTTCATCTCGCGCATGGTCCTTTATTGAGATAATTATGTTTACTATAGATTCAAAGTTGGATACACCTTCAATCACTTATATTCAAGTTTATCTATTTTACATCAAGGTGATGTAAAAAGAATAGTAATGTTTAAGAAAAACTTGTATGTATTGTCTTCAGTTACAAGAACTTAACATTATACAATGTATTATGTGTCTTGACATGACGGCTCCGAAGTCACTGTTTACATACATTCCTTTCCAGTATTATATTATATTTATATCATATATATTGAATATTATATTACACACTTTTAATATTTATAGAAATGTGTTAGATGAGTTAGGTTAAATTTATGATATGTGTTAAGCACTGTGTTTGTCGGGTTGTGTGATACGACTCAATCGATAAACGCAAATATTACTACTGAACATCTACTGCTGATTAGGCCAACATTCTATACTCAATTGATTTGTTTTCCGCGCTTTACGGGTCATGTCTGTCTATCAGCCGATAAGCATTTTTCCTTATCGTAATGCAAAACAGATAACAATTTTTTGGTCCTTTTATTAACTTAACTTTACTGTAGAAAGCATATGTGCAGCATATGAGCATTTTGCATTCCGGTTATAATATTTTGTTTCTTTCCCGGAATTACAACGGCCTGCTAAATATTTAGTCCGTGATGAACTAGTTTTCTCTTAGGTAACCACCAATCACAAGCGTGGTTTCGATGAAGAAAGCAAGTTCGTATCGGACTAAATATTTAGTGGGCCAGTCCTAACTAAAGGTCGGTTTACGCACTTTCCTAATATTTGAGATTGTATTGAGAGGGGGCGAGGACGTTTCCCACCACTAACTATTCAGGCATTGTGTTTTCTTCAAAATGTGATTAGCTACTGAGTTGTTTCCTAAAATCATCCACCAGAAATTATTTCCAAAATATCCATGTACCATACCTATAGTATATAATAAATGGATTTGTAAATTCGTAAATTTGTATTCGGAGTTGTAAATTTTGCTTTTAAAATATTCACTGCTCAATATAAAACCTGCCACAAAATGTAAAAAAAAAAATATTTTCCCCCTTAGTTTTCTCTTTTTATACTAGACCCAACGAAAATATTCGCATACCGATCTCAGGTCATTGTTTACTGCCCCTTTCAATCGCGCCAATTGAAAGAAAATTAACAGATACCTGGCGTTCTTTCACACATTCGTAAATGCATGGTTCGGCTTAGTCGAGTTCACAGGCGGTTTGGCCACACCCGCCGTTACAGGTAACCAACGGAAGGTTTTAAATTATCCCCAATGTTCCTGTTTAGATTATATGGTAGGAATTAGCGAAGTAGAAAATTAAGTTGTCACCGTGAACACGGCTGTGTCGTAAGCATCAGAATACTTTCGTTGTGACAACTATACTTTCTTCGGTAGCACTTTAGTGAGTATTTCTGTTATGCCAATTTATACACAGAAATGTAAATAGATTTCAAATTGGAAATTGATATTGGATTGAATAAAGGGAACATTTTTACCGGCTTTATTACGAAGGTATTACATGACCAATAAGTGAACCTGCTATTGTGTTGGCAAGTAGAACTTACGGGACTATTAAAAACTTCCTGCCATTGTGTTTTCGCACACACAGAACTTAATTTACTCATATTTACGAAATTCATTCACTTCAAACGAATAATGTAATAAAGTCAATGAAATATACTGGAATAACCTATTTTTCTGGCATTTGACGTGTAACTCGAAAGTTTTTTTTAATCAAATTATAATAATAAGTTTCAATGTGTGCATAACAAAAATATGAGTGACAATTGTAAATTTTTCTTTTAAAATATTCACTGCTCAATATAAAACCTGCCACAAAATGTAAAAAAAAAAATATTTTCCCCCTTAGTTTTCTCTTGAAACATGAAACATGTGGCGTGAGTGTAAACTAAAGACGGACTTAAATTACTTGTGGCTATCACCCACTGGCTGTTTACATAAAGCCGCGTACACACTTGCGCGTTTCCGTGCAACTGCGCCGCGATCCAAGTGGCCCCCACGCCTGCAGTCTTCATCGGGTACTTGGACCAACTACATGCTAATAGTTGGCTCTTTTTCACTATCCCCCTTCTCCTGCTGCAAAGAAGACAACAAAGATTTCATTTTCTGTTGAGACTCGTCAACAGAAAATACCAGTTGAACATAAATGTCCTCCCACGAATCATTCTTTATCAACCGATTAAAATGGCACTTGTGCTTCGATTTCCACAGAACGTCTTTACTTCTGTATACCTCAATTAAGTTGAGCAATAAGTCTTATGTCCACTCCATGTTCAACGTATGACAACTCGAAAGTGATTGTTGTGGATGCATGGTGCGCGTCCGAATGCGCGCGCTCCCGTCCACACTAGCTGCAACGTGTGCGCGCGCATCCCTTTGATGTTCGTCGAGATACCGACTCTTGGTGGTTCGCCGAAATGTTGCACGGCGCGGCTCGCGGCGCACTTCTAGGCATGCGACGCAGCTCGCGGCGCGCGGAAATGCGCAAGTGTGTACGCGGCTTAACTGATTCAACAGCGACTGCAATCGAGTCGCACTAAAAATCATCATGATTTTTAATGTACATTAATTGTGCTTGAATGAAATAACAACTACATTTTTTTAAGGCACGAGATTAAAACTTAGTAATATGTTCAGTTGAACTTGAATATTTAAATCAACAAAAAAACAATATTACAGATCTTAATTCTTCTATTATGTTTCGTTTACTATCCACCTTTAATCCATTAATGGCGATCAATGATAACCCTAATGTGCTATTTTAATCTATTTTGTATTTTTTTTTTTCAAATGTATTAAACGCATTAAATTAATTAAACGCAGAAATGCATTAAACATTAATTATTATTATTATTATTATTTTAAATTTTCTGTCGATGTGTAGAATTGAACAACATTTATATCACCAGAATAATTTATATAAATTGGAGATACATATTTTTCCACCAATAATTAGACACTAGAAACAAAATACACAATACAATGACGAATTTGTAGGAACCCCTTTCGTGATTCACATTCTTTACGAAATTGTGTTATATCTTGCATTTGTGTTCTCCCCAAACGGTGGATTCATTTTCATCCACTACTTATAACACCCCATTCAGTTGTTCCTGTTATCGCCAGAGGTAGCTGAACAAGTTACTTATTTATCAACTAATGAAATGACCGGAGGCTTTTATTCTCCCCCGACACACGGAGCCCAGTGTTTTGTTTCAAGCAATGGAATGCAGGAACCGGATTTGTATCAGCGCCCAACCCCACTGAGAATAGGCACTCATTTGCATACCAACTATCCTGTCGCTATAATTACGTTATGCAAATGATCAGCACAAGTACGAATACAATTCACTTGAAGCCTTGCGCGATGGCTGGGGCATTGATTATGCAATCAGCAAAACGACGTCTTTCACAATGTTCTTGATAATGTCGGAGGAACTATTACAACAATACAGTGTATTGATGTATGACCGAAAGCTGCTTACGATGGGTGAACATGAATTGGATGGGAAAGACACAAAGCCGCAATTATTTTGAATAAGATTTGTTATGGAAATACGAGGAGTGATGTTGACGAGGATGGCATTTGGTTCGCGGAGATGATGTTTAGCGTGGCAGTTCTGAATCACTTGTCATCATTCGATGAGGAGGAAACAGAGATATGATAGCACAACCAGACAGAGTACATTTTGACGTTTAGGGCGAAGTAGGTACCATACATCTATTATGTACACCATATGTTCGTTTCACTGGGAATGGGCGGGGCGTGTGGGGGTGGGGGGGGGGAGGTTGAGGGAACTGAATAAGTATATAATATTAATATTGTACTTGTGTTCATTATTCTGTAAAACTGTTTTCGATGTTCAATACTCGTCGCTTCATCGCTTCTCTTATTCTAAATTCGTGGTAGACGTGAAAGCTATCTGACGTTGCTTGGCAACAAATACAAAAAATATATATATGTAATCGCATATTTATGTAATTGTTATTTAGAACTCGATCTTAGTACATACATCATATTTAAATAACAATTTGCGTGTATTTAATGTGTATACATGTAAATGTTATGTTAATAACGGTGGCGGACCGTGTTGAAAACACTAGACGGAATGACAACGAAAATTCTTAGCAACGCACATTGCATTGCATTCAACAATGTCGGAAAGTATAAAAGCTATGGAATTTAGAAAAATTTTGCAATGCGTATTATTGAATCGTTGTAAATTGTTGTTTTGATTAGCTTTGAGAACTTTTCGCCACAAGGTTCGTAGATATGGACGCGCTCGCTTATCAACGCGCCATACAGAGCGTTTTCCTAGCTACTTTTAAACGTTTTTGTCTTGTGTCCCGTACATAGGGGATGTGCTTAATTATTAAAACTTGAATCGTCTCCTAGGGGACGACTATGAATTCCAACGTAGGATATATCATTTGTTTTTTTTATGGAACGGATCTTTTGTAACGAGGGATCTCCTATTAACAAGGTGAGATATCTGCATCTGGTCCTAAATCAACGAATTTTGATTTACGAAAGATGGTTGCTAAAAATTGAAATAATTATATTGCCTCACAGAGAAGAACTGTTGAATTGAAAACATTTATGCACGGTTTAAGGTCTGATATATATACTGATATTATTTATATTTGTAGTTTAATTGTGTGATTATTTGTATGTATATACAAGTGACATAGTATTATACAATAGAACAATAAATACCCTCAGGCATCAATTATGAATTGTACCATGGGTTTCATTGGAAGCGTTAGTCCATTATGTATCGAGTTATTACAGTTGTAGGTATTTAATTTAATGTAGACAAGACAAGTTTGAAAACATTTCGGGGAATATTTTGTTAATACTCATTAATAATATATTACAATTATTTGTTTAGCGGAATCTTGGTGTGTTCAAAACCAGACACTAATCTGTTGGATGTTTGTAATATAAGCACTCCAAATTAGGCTAGTAGGCTACTGGCAAACCAGAGTAGAGGAGTTTTGAATATTATTCAAGCAGTCAAGCTGAGTGCAAGCCTCACCGAATATATTGGTAAATGCGTTATTTGTTGGTCTATTTTTATTTCTAGGTACCATTTGTATACTTACTTGTTTATATACATAAATTCTGTGTAAATTGTTTGAATTTTCGTTTAGATGTATTTTGTATTATTATTCTGTGTCGTTTGGAAACAGCTTTGGCTGCAGATACCGATATTGTTATATCGTACTTGATCGATTAATAAAAGTAAAATTATCGCCGAACAAAACAACACAACGTTTTATTTTGAACGTTTTTTTTTAACTAAACAATGTTCAACGTTTCATGAAATACGGCGTTCACGATATGTTAACCCACTAGAGTGAAGATATGATCTCCTTGAACGTTCACTAGTTCACAAGTTGTCAGTTGAGTCAGTTTGAGGTTTTATCCTTATGAAAGTTTGTGTAACTCAACCACCACTGTGGACGTTATTACACCAATTTGTACTTCCATCCGCAATTCGAGCTCACTAACGTATCCGAGACATCGTCTTCGCCTCATCTACACTGTCAAGTTAGTCAGCTTAGAGATGTCCCGTATAAAACCAATATAAGCTTTTAATATTTAAGACATTAAGTAATTAATATTACCCCGATATTACACTCTGGTAGTAAATATTAAATAAAATTGCTGACAATTCAAAGCCACGCTACTTTTGCAGCATATTTATCGTCCACCAGTTGTCGTATACTGGTGGTGGGAATCAAACCAGTTATCTATAGAATCAGGCCTCCCATGTGTGTTCTATACTAATAGTAAGCTGTCAATGCAATATTACTAGATTACCACAGTGTATAATAATTAAAGACTAGAACAACCACGACGTTCCTATAGGAGTAAACTGCTTTGAACGTACAAGTGTGTCTCGTTAATCTGCCGGCTTCCTTCCACATCCCCTTCAAGTCTTTAATGAGGCCGACACACGTCAAAACCACCTCAATGACGAGCGCAATATTATGGGGGTCTAATTTCTCTGCAAGCTACTTTAACGTATCAGTATAGTGTAGTACATTTAGTGCGCCGTTTTAGTTTAAAATTACACATTTATATAATTACCTTAAAATTACACGTGTATATAAACGGATTAGGACTGGTATATCCGGTAGGTTAAGGCTGGTCCACACAGATGTTTTAAGCATAAGATTTAAGGTTTTAAGACGTTGTTTTAAGAACAACAATGAAAACAATGTCTTAAAACTAAAACTTTGTGTGAACGCCAGTACGTGTTTCCTATGATCCAACTTTACGACTACGCGTTAAACCTTAAATATTATGCTTAAAAAATCTGTGTGGACCATCCTTTATTAAATTGGTTCACACACTTCTTTTCTTTATTTACCTTTGTTGCAAAAATATTAACATGGTTAAACCACTCATGTTCTTAAAAATAAGTTCAGAGTTTTGAATAGTCACAACAAGACTTGTAAACTTACCTTTACATGTCTTCTGATCTACCGGATTCTATCCGTGAATACTGCACAATGTCTTCTGATTGACCGAGTTATATCCGTGAATACTGCACAATGTCTTCTGATTGACCGAGTTATATCCGTGAATACTGCACAATGTCTTCTGATTGACCGAGTTTTATCCGTGAATACTGCATAATGTCTTCTGATTGACCGAGTTTTATCCGTGAATACTGCACAATGTCTTCTGATTGACCGAGTTATATCCGTGAATACTGCACAATGTCTTCTGATTGACCGAGTTATATCCGTGAATACTGCACAATGTCTTCTGATTGACCGAGTTTTATCCGTGAATACTGCACAATGTCTTCTGATTGACCGAGTTATATCCGTGAATACTGCACAATGTCTTCTGATTGACCGAGTTTTATCCGTGAATACTGCACAATGTCTTCTGACTGATCGGATTATCCGTGAATACTGCATAATGTCTTCTGATTGACCGGATTATATCCGTGAATACTGCACAATGTCCTCTGATTGACCGGATTATATCCGTGAATACTGCACAATGTCTTCTGATTGACCGGATTATATCCGTGAATACTGAACAATGTCCTCTGATTGACGGATTATATCCGTGAATACTGCACAATGTCCTCCGATTGATCGGATTATATCCGTGAATACTGAACAATGTCTTCTGATTGACCGGATTATAACCGTGAGTACTGCACAATGTCTTCTGATTGACCGGATTATATCCGTGAGTACTGCACAATGTGGTCAATGATAATAAGTGGCATGCAGGTTGAACATATCGAGGCTGTGTAAGTTGGGGGGTTTGGGTTGCGGGAAATGGTCTGGGCGCCTATTTCCCCACTATGCCACTCTTCCGCAACGACTTCTCCGCAGCGTTCCACTCAATAAGTTTTAACTCCCTTACGTTTGGGGATAAATTAGCCATCGTTGCGGTATAAAAAGTAAAGGAATTAGGAGTTTGGCCATGCGAAAAATCACTCAATTTTCAACGTTTAGCTTTAAGAAAATTTGACAAATGCCAATGTGAGGCAACATTAATATTTTTTAATATCGTTCATTTTATTATTGTGTTTTTAATTGTAAAAGAAAAAGATACTGCTTTATTCATTTAAACATAAAAAAATATGTGTACAGTATTTTTCTAAACCAAGTTAAGTAATGCTTATCATCATGAATACCCATGATTTTTATTTTGTATTCATTATGTATTATATTTAATCGTATATTAGTAAAGATGAATATAAAGAAGTTATACTACTACCCTATAAAGATATCATCGACAACCATATTATGGTTTCTTTGGAGCTGCGCCCCAATAGGCCAACCTGTCGCATTATGGGAGATAGGGTTTTAATGGGGGGTTAGGGGGCAATTAATTAAAGCCGGGTATTAATGGTTTCAACAGCTTAGAATAGGAATCCTAATGACATTCTACCTAACTCATTTCAGTAATATTATTTATCTCATTACATCATTAATATTATTATTGTGTTTTAATTGATTACTTCAATCATGATTATTAAGGGTATGGTTAAATTTGTAGGACTAACTATAGGCCTATACGAAGGTGAGGTTTCCCCTGACCGGCCACAGACTGAAATGGTCCAAGTCCGTTTGTTCCACACACAAACGTTTTGAAAATTAAATTATAATTTAATGTTTTTAAACGAAATCCACTGAGCTAATTTCAAGCATTACTTTCTTAAAACAGTGACTATGCCGGATTAAACAGAATGTTCATTAAAACGTACCGAAGCGATCTTCTTTGTTCCTGTTGAAAACAAATGCAAAATGTGTTCTTCATCTCTACAAAGTCTCATTCCTAATTGTAAAGTGGATCGAAACGTCGGGTTGTCACCTTGTTTAATTTGTCACAGAGAGATATCATTGAGTTCTGGGCATTGGTTTAACCTTAAGTCATCTGTATAGCTGCCTCGTAATCGGAGAACCGTGAGAGCGAGAACACTCGGTTGGCTTACACAGCAGCAGGAGTTATTAATTATTACCAGCTGAAAGACAGACAGACAGACGGACAGACAGACAGACGTGCAGGCTCCATTGTTGTACAACAACACGCCACGCTACGACGAGTGAAAAGTGACAATGCACAGACTGTTCAAGTTCTCACAGAAACCCTAAACGTTACACGACGCAAACAGAAAACAACTGACTAGAGTCATTCATATTTTCAAGAAACGGTGGACGAGCGTGAAATGTTGGTGGTGAATACGTCTCTGAAAGTGGAGCACATACAACTTCTATTGTAACAGTGTTGTGTCGAGTGCGGGAGATGACGTTTGTATAGCTACAAATCTCTGTGCATACAGTCAATGCGATTGCATCCCTCACAATGAAAAGTTGCTGCAGTTGGCAAATAAAAACTAACTGCAGTAATCAAAATTAATATTTTGATGTAGACAATCAATTTCGATGGTTGAGGACACAACAGCCAAAAAAAATATTTAATTTACATATTATCAAAAGTAATTGAAAGGTTTTATAACGTGTGTTATATGTTGTGCTAGTGTTATCATTAATGTTTTTAATTATTAGTCCGTACGCTATTAATGCTAAAAGAATTTAAAAAATGTTTTCGAATTTCCATCTTGTAGCATCCACATAAGTTAGTCCAAAATGAACTTCTTAGGAATCCCCGTGGCCATTGATTCTAAATGATAAACAAAAGAGTTATAACTGAAAGAGTTCAATTCGAATCTAAGATAATAACTGTGCACTCTGCATGGAAATGTATCGTGTTGTGCATGTGTTGAGTCTTTAGAGGAACTAATTTAAGATTTGTCGTGAACATAATATTATATAGGATGAAATACTTTGAAATTCACGAAATATGTGTTTGAATTGCATGAATAAAAAATAAATGATAATTACGTATGCCTTCTTGTATGCGCCAGATACATCGTGTAGATTCTAACTTGAAAACTGTTTAACTCGTATTTGGTCTAGGAGAAACATAACGAAAGTCATTCTTCGACACAAAAAAAACTTAGATTTTGAAGGCGAATGAAGTGACATTCTACTTATGATGTGAAGCGAAGGTTAAAAAAGGTTGAAGAAATAATTGAACCATTCAACGCCTTAGTTGTAAGAACCCATACATTGATAATGTTCATAGACCTCCAGTCTGGCTACGAACAGCCAAGCACCATTAATATGGCTGTAAGTACATTATACGCAATGCCATTAAGTATCCTAGTCGTGGTATCGCAGTTGGAGGGGGGAGAGGGTATAAGGGGATGGAGTTGGGGTGGTTGGGTCAAAGGTTAGGTCAGCATGTTACCCCACCACGCTTTGATGAAGCAGCCTTTGAGCATTCGCAACCATCGTACCACGGTTGGCGACCACTGTTGTCAAAGTAATTGAATTTTAATTCTGACACCACGATGTTGAGCACACAAGTTTGCCAATACGGAGCCACTATGTATGATTAACATGATGAATTTATCATTGCTTCTATAGAAAACAAGCCGCTCCACCAAGATAAACATGGAGGTCCAGGAATCCCTTTGAAGAGGAACCAACTTGAAGCACGTGAATAACTAGACGTTAGATGAAATTTAAATATTTACGCTCATTCCTTCAAATGAAAGTAAAGCATGCAAAGAACTGTAAGGGATCCGACTTTGTGAGAGAGTAAGTTGAGGAAGGTTAGATTATTCTTTCCAGAGGACGTGACTTGGAATTGACTAGAATATTCAGAACAAGGTTCTCTAAAGTTTCAGACTTATAACAGACTGGTACACAATATTCGATATTCAAGCGTATTACAAAGCGACGGAACTAGATCCTTACCAATGCCATCATACATCGTTTTCATAAACATATGAATATAATTTACACGGAAACTATGTTAAAAAGAGCAGTTTTTATTTTATCTGGATTAAGTAACGTATCTTTACAATAATATTCTAATAATTCTGTTGAATTCAGAATTATTGTTTGTAATGTTTTAAATGGCATCATTTTTATCTGCGTACATAACTCACCGCTAAACGTGTGGAATGCAGTATTGTCAATTAATATGATTGAATCCTTATTTGTTCTTAAGTACGTCGTAAAACACCAAATACTAGCTACTGTAAGAATAACGACACCTCTCGACACACACACAATGTTCTGATGATCGTTTAATGCCAAACTCCAACCTCCCAGGCCTACTAGGCCTACACTTCTCCACCTTAGGCCACACACACTAGCCAACCACTCTCTTCAACTCCCCACAGTCCACACTTCTCGTTTTCACTATTACACACGATCCTCCTCCTCCTCCTCCACACAAAACCACTCGATGAACTCCTGCTCGTCTCCTCAACAACTAGACCTCTCTCTACCACGATGCATTTCCTCAGCTCCCAACAATCCACACGTCAACACTAACTTACTCACTCCAATTCCACTCCTGCCAATCTAAACCTTCTGCTGCCAACCTTGCTAAAAATAACTAACAGTATATAACAAATATCTAACACTCGGCCATCCTGCTGACATGATCGTCCTCGATCAACAGTTAGAATTTCATGGATCAACTCATTTATAAGGACGGCTCGAAATCGTTCTTTCAAGTTGGGTCGTACTTGGAACGTGCTATCTGATTTCCTCGAACTGGATCCACTGACAACAGTGCCATGCTCCGATACAGCATCAGGATCTGCGACATCACCCGTCTCAACAGTTTGCACTTGTACCCCCTCGCTTTCTTCTACGCCTACTTCAACCCTGTCCCCACTTCCTTGTTTTTCAATCCCAACGTCCTGCATTTCACGCCCACTTTCTTGTTTTTCAATACCATCACCTTGTTCTTCAATCGCACCTTGTACTTCACCCCCACCTTCTTGACCTTCCTGCATTTCAACACCACCATCCTGCACTTCAACTCCACCTTCTACTTGTACTTCAGCTCCACTTTCTTCGTGTACTTCAACTCCACCTTCTCCTTGTACTTCAACTCCACCATCTCCTTGAACTTCAACTCCACCTTCTCCTTAAGCTGTCAAAGCCGGTACTTCAGTGTTCCCAAACCCGTACAACTCATACGAAGTGTTTGTTATCTGTAGTCCACACTTGTTGACCACTGTAGCTTGTAGTGTACAACACGAACTCCCTGTATCAACCAACGCTCCCACTACTTGGTCGCCTATCCTAGCCTCCTTCAAATATTTTACAAGATTTGTAGGCTCGCTAGTTGGACTGTTTACAGTGTTCACCTGGTCAGCTACTCTTTCATCTCTAAATCTGGACGTCCCTCTCTGATGGCAGTTGCGGATCATGTGCCCTACCTGACCACAACCATGACACTTGAACGGTTGTTTTGGCTCCGGGCAGTCACGGGCGATGTGGCCGGAACGCTTGCAATTGTAGCACTTAGATTCACTTGATCTAGATCTCTCATCAAACCGCACTTCATTAGTTTGAGATTTTTCTCTCTAATTGTTTGACTGATTGAACTTCTCATGACCGGAATGTCTGTTTCCTTGTTGGTTCTTCTCACGGAAGCTCTCGCTCCACGACTGGTTTTGTGTTGAGTGTTGTTCGTTTGGTTGTTTGTCTCGCATGTTTTTATCAGTTTTAAAACCAATTCTGGCACCTCTCTCGGCATTCACCTCTTCAAAATTTCTAATGTCACGCAATAGATGGTCAACATCAGTATGACGTTGAGCCATGATAGCTGCACACAATTCTCGACTCCACAGGCCAATTACCACCTGCTTTTTCAGATCTTCAAACTCAAGGTGTAGGTTTGAACACAACTTTACCTTCTCATGGAAATATGCGTACACATTTTCCCCTCTCTGTTGAATTCTTGCTTGCATAAGCTTAAATCGTTCGGGCAAACCCAATCTAGCACCATTTATAAAAGTGTTCCTGAATTGATGCTCAAAATCGTTCCATGTGTGCATTGTACTGAATCGGGCAGACATCCAATGATTTGCTGCTCCTGTCAAATGACCTCTGGCCGATTCTAACTTAAAGGCATCTTGCCACTGATGCAGCATGGCTGTCGAATTTATGCTGTGAAGCCACTCTTCAGCACTATTTTGGTCCCCTTCACCAGTAAAACTTTTAATAGTCTTTGATAAATCCGGCATTATTTGGTACGGGATTGGACCTGACCCTTGGCCTACATTTGTTCCTTGTGCTCCCATAATGTTTTGGTTGGCACGAAGCAGGTTATTTATTATCTCATCTTTCTGACGATTTTGTTCATCTTTCTGACGATTTTGTTCAATCATCATTCTCACTAACTCCGTAGCGTTTATATTCTCGTTGAGATTAGCCTGCATTCCTTGGCTGTCACTTCGGAAGGCAGATCCATCTACCTCTACATTTCTTGGTGAACTGACAGGAAGCGTATCCATATTTTGTGGAACTTGTGTTCTTAAATCGTCCGCGCTTCTTCTTCGGCGAGGAATGTAATCAAATCTCTCCATATTATTGTTTATTAATTAGACGGGCTGCTCATCTATTCATGAAATTCAACTGTCATGAACCAAAAACTGTCAACGAACACAAAAACGTTACAAAAAAATCCACTGCCTTGGAAACGTCTCTTTTCGATCGTCGATATCTCGATAGTCGAATTTTGTTAGTAAGCGATGACTCGACTCTTGTCGCTGTCGACTATTGTTGTTGTTGTTGTTCACCTCCAAGTTGCGATAAAAGCAAAATGGATGGCACGTTGGCAATCCAACACTACACTGTTCTCACCAACAATGGCTACCACGCTGCTAGCTTCAGGGTTGTGGAAATAAAACCACGTCAACGCAAATACGAAACACGTTAAATTCACTCGATTTTTGTCAGGACAACTCGCCAGTCGTCAATTAGTCAATCCCACTTCTGATATGTAAGAATAACGACACCTCTCGACACACACACAATGTTCTGATGATCGTTTAATGCCAAACTCCAACCTCCCAGGCCTACTAGGCCTACACTTCTCCACCCTAGGCCACACACACTAGCCAACCACTCTCTTCAACTCCCCACAGTCCACACTTCTCGTTTTCACTATTACACACGATCCTCCTCCTCCTCCTCCTCACAAAACCACTCGATGAACTCCTGCTCGTCTCCTCAACAACTAGACCTCTCTCTACCACGATGCATTTCCTCAGCTCCCAACAATCCACACGTCAACACTAACTTACTCGCTCCAATTCCACTCCTGCCAATCTAAACCTTCTGCTGCCAACCTTGCTAAAAATAACTAACAGTATATAACAAATATCTAACACTACATTGTTTTAACTGTTTGGTGTTTAGCGACGTACTCGACGGTTGGGTCATGCCAGCTATCAATTTCGTGACGTATCTTTGTAGATACACGGCATTCTTTCTCACCTCTAGAAATGTTAGCCAATGGACTAATGGCGAATATTTCAAGAAACTAAACGAGTTTTGATATATTTTATGATCTGACAATGAGCAAACCATTGAGGCACTAGACAGTTTGAGGTTTGAATACTCGGTGTTTAACGACGTACTTTATAGACTTCGGGGAGTGATTGGAGTACAGGAACAAAGGGACAATAAAGAATTATCATGAGACAAAATATTGTTCAGAGTACCTAACTGTGATATTGATATACCCTTATCCAAAAATAACGAGGATATAATATTTATGTCTGTGAAGTTAAGTTTCAATTCTATTAGCATTTAAAGTAATACATTTTTACCTTCCCTCTTTTTCATTGTGAAACTGTCCATGATGTCAATCGTTGGTAAACAACTCATTTTATGAAGGTATTTTAATAAGCTCTATACAACTATTTCGCTTGTTAAAAATGTTGTATTTTAAAACCACAATATTTTCAAATATTCTTTAAATATTTTTTAATTATTTAACATTCATTACCATATTATCAATTTATGTTTGAGAGTAATTATTGAACATTTTAGATACAAATCTCATATGAAACACAAATATGTACAAAACAGCGTTTCTTGATATGATTGGTCTGTTGTGATCCAAACGTTTGTCGTTATTCACCGTTTTTCCCGCCATAATGGTGTGTGAAAATTTCGGGTAATTTTTATGAATGAAATCAATTCCTAGATACACAAAAATTATGTGATTCTATGTAGAAAATTCAACTAAGAGAACCGTAAAAAGTCAGCTGAAGTTTAATAAAGGGGAGGACCCTGGGCTTCTACCGCGGGCACAAACAAGATTTAACAAAGCAGCTTCAATCAATTGATTGAACCTACGTCAAACATTCGAACACACATTAATACTATTATAATTATGAAGTCTAGTATGGGGCCTATTAAATGATTTGAATTAAACGAAAACGTTATGAATTGAATTGGTTTAATCCTGATGTAGTACAATGAATTTTGCATATTTAAGATCATAGTTTATTGTTATTATCAAAAATGATAATCAATCAATCAAGCCATTTAAAATCCAAACGATCGTATGGTCACTACCTATGAGGGCCGCCTGCTGGATAGACCGATGAAGGGTACAAGTCGTTCGAATCGACTGGCGATCTGCTCACTTCGGTCGTGGTACGTGCGATGCATTATGCGAACGAAGGAAGGAAGGTTGGTTCGGAACGAGACGTCGTCCCCAGATCATCTCATCTCTACGCCGCGTCAAGTGTTCAACTGGCTTTCATATGCAAACTAGCGATCCTCGACCCGACTACCGCTTGCTCTATAGCTGCTCGGCTCGCTCTATAGCTGCTCTATAGCTGCTCTATAGCTGCTCTATAGCTGCTCTATAGCTGCTCGGCTCGCTCTATAGCTGCTCCATTGGCGCCCCGACGACCAACATTCGCCTGCATGCCGTCGTTACTCATTTAATATACTACTCATAATTAAATTGATTGCATTTTGGTTTATGATAGTTTAAACGGTTGTTTTTGTGTGTTTGTGTTAGTAGTGTATTGATAAATGATGCAAGCCACTAAATATATAGTATTTAATGTATTAATGATATTCTCGTGACGTCACGAATATTGTTGGCGGTCATACTCCCGTACAATGATATGGTGCAGACAAACAAATCAACATATTTCATACCGATTTGATTATTTGGTGTTTAATGACGTACTCGACATGCAACTATACGTTATGACATTGAGGGGTGATTGGAGGAAAGGGACAAGTTGGAGGTCTAAATATTTAATGGAGCTTAGGGAAAGAAAGGGTAAAGGAACAACCTTACATTTTCTTGCCTCAAGATCAACAAACGTTAATTTTACTATTTTTTTAACTAATTGAATTACACTTCTACTTTGAAATTAAATTTCATATGAATTTTTTTATTTAAATGTGATAATGTATTTGTTATAAATTGATCATGGAAATCAAAATTATGTGTGGCTCGTTGATCATGTTGATTTGTGTTTATTCTCGAGTCCATCGTAGATGGTCCAGGGTTTTATACCTGGTTTTATAAATTCCTATCGACATACAAGCATTCATATGAACGATGACTTTCAAGCTGTCACAGTAACAAGGCAAACGACAAAAATGTCGCTAGACTTGATTTCAACTTTATTATTTCGCATTCATCAATGTAAATCATCTATTATTTAAATAATAACAAAGAGTGCATCCCAGACAGCCACTCCCAGATAGATTCAAATATACCTTGGAATTGGCAATGCTCACGACCAGACACTCGTGCAGCTTTGTGCACCCAAGTCATCGCCCAACTGGTTATTGCGTCGACCATAATTTTAGAACCAACATTTAGTGAAGACATTCTATTGGAAGTGAATACAGGCGATACTTGACGAGATTGTTTCCCATCTTGGTTTGCTGGAATGCGTTGGAATGTCCTGGAATGCGTAGGAAAGGGGTGACCCGAACAGCACGCACTGATTTGTAAGGCGAGGAATTTCTAAATTACATCAGTGAGGTGGCGGGTATTCGAATCTGCGTTGTAAATGAGATGAACGCTAACTCATTAGGGCAGTATGGTCAGGCATTCCTTCTGCCGCTGTTGATGGAGATTTTAAGGGTGCACGGGACGGCCTTTTTAAGCGTTAAGCGTTTCGCTACTCCCAACTAAAATGGCGACTATCTCAGATGAAATTTAAATAGAAAAAAAGGCCATGCAATTTGTGCCGTGTACCAAAGGTATGGTAATAGTATAGGCAAATCTAGCCTTGCTTTAAGTTTAAAGTAATTTGTTTAAAAATCACAATAATATTCCCATTTAGGAGGTCCGTATTGGATGTTTTCTTTTTTGAAGTGCATAACAATACAATACTCGAGAATTTTATGAATCTGGGTGAAAGTGTCAAATATTTTACTCAGGAGTACTGTTCTTCTTAAGTGTATTATCATTGTAGGCTGTACCTTCCAACATATTTCTATACATTCCTTGCAACCCAGTTGGCTTGCACAAGATGGCAAGCGCATTTTGTACCGGTGTAGTTTTAAACAATGATACACATAACACTGTTAAATGATAATGCACTGAAAGTGCTTTTTACCCCACACTTATCTTCATCAGCTGTAATACAAATAGTTTAACATCATGTAGTTTTTTTTACAAAACTTAGCTGGACGTGAACCAGATTTAAGAAGCAATTGACGGTACTGTATTCGAAGTACGGTTGTGGGACGCTAGGAAGAGGTGGAAAAATTTGGTTGTGAAACCCAAGCTGACCCTGCCAGAAGCAGGTAACGGCGATGGATAATGATGATGATGATTGACGGTTACACCGGCAGTGGAAGAATTAAGGTAAACATGATGTTAAGCATATTTTAGAAAACTGGAAAATAGCCTTAAATACGTAGGATCTACATCATTACAAAATATTTTTCTAATTAACCGTTGATGCCGACATAACACGACTATTTTATTGAATTGAAAAATAAAAGCGAATAAAAAACAGTTGGTGAAAAATTGCAACAATATAGCTTATATTAATTGATGCTTTTTTTGTTCTTGAATTCAAGAAGTTTGACGAAACCGAGATGTAGGCGCGCCACTTTCGCGACCATCATGGCCGTCCGAGCCGGGATAAACAACGCACGGCTAAAGCCCATATCACACTACAATAGGGCACTAGCGACACCAAAAGACAACAATGAAACAAATGAATTGAATCGATGGACAAACAACAAGCTGTCAAAAAATAATTTCTTCTGATTTTGGAAAACACAAAAATCAAACAAATACACACACAAAACTTTCACTTAGTTGTTGTCTATCATTAAAAGTTTTAAATGACGAGTAGTTACAATTGCTACACTTGTTTTTATTTCTATGGTTGCAATTTTATTATTTTGACAGCTGATTGTGTGTCCATCACTTCAATTCATTTGTTCCATTGTTGTCTGTTGGTGTTGCTAGTGCCCTATTGGAATCGTAGGTTGTAGTCGCCAATTGCAATCTCAATCTACAATTATTCTCTAATCACATTTGAGCAGCTGAAAATCCTAAAATCGTGCAACTAGGAAAAAAAGTACAATAATAATAACTAATAAAACAAGCCTTAATCACAAACAAATATATAATTTAAGTTATTGGCTCTTTGTTTACGATTGCAATTGTCAGTTCGGAACCTAATGTGATAATGGCCTAATCCCGGCTGTACTGGTTCTCGATTTGTCCGCCAGAGTTCAGCCACTTTGGATTTGTTAAGCCGCATTCACATAAATGACTATTGATTACTGACTATTGACTATTGACTAGTGATTATTGACTACCCAAAGAAAGATATGAACACTACACAACTAAGTTCTTTGACACGTATGATCTGCCACCTAGAACAAATGAATCAAACTGATTGACAAACAACGAGCTGTCAAAATAATAAAATTGCAACATTATGAAGAAAACGAGTTATGGCGATAGTAACTGTTCACCAGTTAAAACGTTTAATGATGGGCTTGTAAGGTTTTGTATGTTTCTTGTTTGTTTTGAAGATTTGTTTTCAAAATAAGAATATTTTATTGTATGACAGCTTCATAAAAATAATAAATAAATAATATTCGCCGGAAATAGTCAAAAACAAATATACACTTGACAGTAATTGAATAGTGGTATTGACTTCCGTTGCTCCACATTCATTGGCTGAACGCGAACGTTGTGATTGGTTGTAACTATGACTTCCAGATATCTTCAATTCGTTAGTCAATAGTCAATAGTCATAAGTCAAAAGTAAAGTTGTGTGAACGTCAGCACGTATCGCCTATGGTTCAATTCGCTTAATCACTAATCAATAGTCAATAGTCAATAGTCAATAGTCACTAGTCATTTATGTGAACGCGGCTTTATGTGGGTTCAAAAAGATGAAATAATATAAAATGAAATACATTTTTAACAACGTTATGAAAGTAATAGACACGAACATTTCGTTAAAAATTATAAACAATAAAATTTATTAAAACATGCCTAAACATTTACAAATTGCCAAATTGAGCATACATAAAAGTATAAAATTTCTTATAAACCTAACCAAGAATTTCCAAACAATATAATTTTTTCAGTTACATCAACCAGTCCATCAGCTATCAGTTGATGCCGTACGCGTCATAGAGAGCCTATCGAAGCGATTGGTCTCGGCGTGCACGTGCACTAATTACACGGCTTGCATACCAGTTGGGAGATAAATTCTATAAGTGTGCGCGTCGGCCGTCCAGACATTCCCTTGCGCAGGTAAGGAAGGTCCTTGCTATTGGCCGCCATCACGTTGAACGTGTCCAGATGGATCCACTCGCCGCACGGTACGAACTCCTTGAGGAACGCGGCCGCGCGACAGTGTCCCGCACCGCGGCCGGCGCCCACGTTCCGGATGTCCGCAGCGCGCGTGGCGGTCACCTGGAAATTTACAATTGGAATTTATTATTTGGTTTACTAGGGCGCGTCAACCAGTATATATTTAGTGTATATATATATTTTTTTATGCTTTGTTTAAATGCATTTTTGTAAATTTTCTTGTATTTATTTTGATTTTGCTTTGTATTTTGCCATGCAATAAGATATCAATTTATGGTATTGTAAATATTTATGTATATAAAAAAAAAAGATATGCATAGGCCTATATTGTTTATATTTTCTCACTTTGTCTGTATTTTGTAATTTTGTATTTTTGTAATATTCTGCATCTTTTGATTATTTTAGATATACCTTTTTGTAAATTTTCTAATGTTTAATTTGTTATTTGGCTCTGTATTTTGCCATGACTGACTGACAAATTTCCTGTACACCCGAAAGGGTATATAATTTTAATTATTACGGAAATAAAACTTACTTTACTTTACTTTACTTTAGTTTTTTGTGCGGCCAAGACGTTTTTTATCTTTGATTTGTTATCGCTCACTCGTTGATGGTGTTCGGAGCCTACAGGGTTGATTTAGGCCCGGTATTATAACGCCCGGCTAAACGTTTAGCACTGGGCTAACTTGTTTTTGCCTATGGAACCACGCTTAGGATTGGCGGTTGCCATGCAGAAAACAAAGTTAGCGGTGGTCTGAATATTTAGCCGGGCGTTGTAATACCGGGCCTAAGTCGCTTTAAATTTAAGATCCCTACTGAAAATCAGTCTTGTTACAGAGTTGGTAGACTCTAAATCTGAATTTATTTATTCATATTCTTTATTGTTCATTTAAATATTTAAGTAACCGAGGATCGAATTGGAAATTTCTTACTTTTTCTATGACATATTCATAATGTATTTATTTTATTTTAATGTCGGTGGAACAACTTCAATAATAATAAAAAAAATAGTTTGGCATTGTTCATACGACTGGGAATGATCCAATAAAGTTCGCAACACAACGTGTAAATGATAAATTCTGCTAGAACATAGCAACGAGCCGAACGAGTGTGGTCATACCATCTCTTCTTGTCGAGAAAGTATGAAGAAATATAGCCTTGTGGATGTGGGTGCCCACGTTTCGGACGTGGCAATAAACCGTAGATTCGTGCGCACTTTTTGGTTGGTTGGCAGATGAAGGAACATTGCGCTAGCTAGATTCGATTTGCACTTCGGATTCTAATTTCTTCATTTACAAAAATGTATATTTATTTATATTGTTGTTTATTATTTGGTGTATAAAGTAGGCCTTCTTGACAACATGATAATATGACTTCGGGGAAGGATTGGAGGAAATGGGACAAGTAGGAAGCCCGAAAAATGGTTATAACTTATAAGCAACACATGTCAACGTCTAGAAAATGTAGTTCACTTTCTTGTGATTGATTCTTCGTTCCTATAAATAATAACGTTCTTCAAATAAAATTATTTAAATTTGTAATGAAATCAGAAGTTCTGCAGGGTTGGTCGCGATCGGAGAAGGAAAGGGATTGATGAGAACCTCATTTGATCGTCTCTTACGACTGATAAAGCATCGAGGTATCAAAATCCTTACGTGTCTGTGGTGGAAGTTCCAGAGCGGGTACCGGAACATGCGATCCTAGGAGCGTCGAGACGCTAAGACCATCACCTGTTTATGGTAGAAGTTCCAAAGCGGGTAGCGGAACATGCGATCCTAGGAGCGTCGAGACGCTAAGACCATCACCTGTTTATGGTACAAGTTCCAGAGCGGGTAGCGGAACATGCGATCCTAGGAGCGTCGAGACGCTAAGACCATCACCTGTTTATGGTAGAAGTTCCAAAGCGGGTAGCGGAACATGCGATCCTAGGAGCGTCGAGACGCTAAGACCCTCACCTGTTTATTATAGAAGTTCCATAGCGGGTAGCGGAACATGCGATCCTAGACCGTCGAGGCGCTAAGACCCTCACCTATCTATGATAGAAGTTCCAGAGCGGGTAGCGGAACATGCGATCCTAGGAGCTTCGAGGCGCTAAGACCCTCACCTGTTTATGGTAGAAGTTCCAAAGCGGGTAGCGGAACATGCGATCCTAGGAGCGTCGAGACGCTAAGACCATCACCTGTTTATGGTACAAGTTCCAGAGCGGGTAGCGGAACATGTGATCCTAGGAGCGTCGAGACGCTAAGACCATCACCTGTTTATGGTAGAAGTTCCAGAGCGGGTAGCGGAACATGTGATCCTAGGAGCGTCGAGGCGCTAAGACCCTCACCTGTTTATGGTAGAAGTTCTAGAGCGGGTAGCGGAACATGCGATCCTAGGAGCGTCGAGACGCTAATACCATCACCTGTTTATGGTAGAAGTTCTAAAGCGGGTAGCGGAACATGCGATCCTAGACCGTCGAGGCGCTAAGACCCTCACCTGTTTATGGTAGAAGTTCCATAGCGGGCAGCGGAACATGCGATCCTAGGAGCGTCGAGACGCTAAGACCATCACCTGTTTATGGTAGAAGTTTCAAAGCGGGTAGCGGAAAATTTGATCCTAGAAAAGTCGAGGCACTAAGACCCTCACCTGTTTATGGTAGAAGTTCCAGAGCGGGTAGCGGAACATGTGACCCTAGGAAAGTCGAGGCGCTAAGACCCTCACCTGTTTATGGTAGAAGTTCCAGAGCGGGTAGCGGAACATGTGATCCTAGACCGTCGAGGCGCTAAGACCCTCACCTGTTTATGGTAGAAGTTCCAGAGCGGGTACCGGAACATGTGATCCTAGGAGCGTCGAGGCCCTACGACCCTCACCTGTTTATGGTAGAAGTTCCAAAGCGGGTAGCGCAACATGTGATCCTAGGAGCGTCGAGGCGCTAAGACCATCACCTGTTTATGGTAGAAGTTCCAGAGCGGGTAGCGGAACATGCGATCCTAGGAGCGTCGAGGCGCTAAGACCATCACCTGTTTATGGTAAAAGTTCCAGAGCGGGTAGCAGAACATGCGATCCTAGGAGCTTCGAGGCGCTAAGACCCTCACCTGTTTATGGTAGAAGTTCCAGAGCGGGTAGCGGAACATGCGGTCGCCCGTGTGTACGCCAGCCATGTGGATCTTGTCCCAGAGGTCATCAGAGTTGGTGAAGACGGCGCTGGCCGTCCTGTCCATGGCTCGGTACTGATCCTTGGTCAGCGTGCCCACGTCAACGACGAACCGCGGCCAGAAGTTCTGAGAGTAGTAGAGGGTATCGGCCATCGCCAGGCGTCCTGCACACAGTCACATCATCTGGTCACGTTCTACCCCGGAACGTTACACTCAGGCAAACAGATAAATAGCGCTGCTAAGCAACATCCTTCTGCATCATTGATGGTAACAATAAAACAACAATGAACAATAGGGAACACGCGTATGAAAAAATTTAAATCTAGTTTTAAAAACATTGTCTCTTATTTAATAATGTTGTGTTTTTTAATTTCGAAAAACAGATCAGTCTATGCCTCAAAATAATTGGTTTAGTAACGATAAATAAAAGGGCGCGAAAAACGAGCCGCCGCCATGTTGATGGGATTTGACGTCATGGTTTGTGTCTGTGTACGCTCACCGCCTCAGCGATTGGTCTGTTACGCCTCGTCTACTGAATATTGACGTCACAGCCGCTAAAGTTAAAGTAAACGCGTTAAAGCGCGTACGCGTTTCAGATCCCCGAGTAACAAATTAATTAAATAAATGCGACCACATTAAACCTATTTCAAAATATCTTTTTTACTTAGGACTTATATTAATATACTTTTTGTATCTGATACAATGAAACTTAAGTGCTTGGTTCAACAAAATCGTACGCGTGTTGCCTATTGGCAGCTATAGTCCTCCCAATAATAGTTTATTATGCCACCATAATGGATCGAAAGTATTTTGAGTGCTTCCCTCCTTCAATGCAACAATATATTAGATGGGAGTCGGGAGTGATGGCCACACGTGTAGCGGAGGGCGGTCCCCGAAGTCTACGATAGTTTACGAAGTGTTAGGTCAATTTACACATTCATTCCTATCCAGGATATTGTAGGCTATCCACTATATTATAATAAAATATATTTTTGGGTGTGGTGGTGGGGGGGGGGGGGGGGGGGGGGGGGGATAATTCATAGTTTCATGTAGTGTCGTAGTGCATAAGAACCATGTAAACGAATTTTTTCACGACTTGCCGATACCGGCAATTGTGGTTGGGGCTAAAACCTACGGTTGCTCTTGCTAAGGATAAAAATACCCAAAAATATTTTTGCCACTCCAACGGCTGGGACTTCGCCCCAGACCACATTTCATTCACGCGTGTTTTTGGAACATCTCCCCCCTTCCCCCTCGGTGAAACCGATAATTCGCACCATGAATAGGATCGACGTTAAATAAATAGATACAAAAATTCCCAATGGATTTGTGCCTACCTTCGCAGTCTGTGTTCTCGATGAGAATGGATTTGCCGCTCATGGAGGTGACTATGTCACCGGGTTTCATAGCCGAGCAACCAGGCATGTTCTCGCACAGCGGGATCAGCCCTCGGATGTTGAGCGGAAGCTGCAGGGCAGCCAACGCTCTGGCAGTAGCGACCACGCACGCTGCGCCGGAGAGATCGCCTCGCATGTACCTGTAAGCAACATGTCGTACCTTGCATAATGTAACTCATTATTTGATTATAAACCGTGAAGCGAGTACTTATATACACTGTACAGAATATGAAAGAATATACACAGTGGTGTATTAGAGGACTCAAAACTAACATAGATAGCGCTGCTAAGCAACCTCCTTTCAGCACCATTGATGAATAATAACAATAAAACAACAATGAAAATTGACAGCTAAACCACTCCTAATAGAGGTTTATTTTATTGCCACCAGAATGCATCTAGTCTATTTTGAGTGCGCTTGCCTGGGCGGTCGAATTTACGTGTGTACGGGGGGGGGGGGGAGGGGGGTGTAATTTAAGTGGGTGGAAAACGATGTTACAGAAATTGAACGGGGTAAAGAACTTGAGGGGACGTTTTTGAGCAAACATTCAGAGGCCATACATGTATTTAGAATTTTCTTTTGGATTTGCGATGTTAATTAGCCCCATAGTGTAGTCTGTCAGATAGAACAATGAAATCGGACGCTTTTAATTATCTACAAGGAGTCCTAACAACTGTCAAATTTGATACCTGCAACAAAAATCTATTTCTTCTGGCCAACTTTTTTTATTACGCCTGGCTGTTTTTTGTTTAGCAATGTAGGACTTCGTGTATATATTGTAATGGTATAATATGACTGTTACCACCTGGGCTAGCCCAGCCTCACATAAAAGTGCCCAGGCCCGCCCAAGATCGAATACACCACTGAATTATACATTGAATTTGATCGTCCTACAGGTTAAAATCAAAAGTTGAGACCAGACCGAAGCCAGATCAGTCACGGATCTGTTAGTGGGCTCTACGTTCTGGTGTCTCTTTAAAGTTTTTGTTATTCTTAAACTTGTAATTACGGTACAAGAATGACCAAATTTTGCTGTTATGTTATGTATTTTTTAAACATTCAACGCCCATGATGAAAACATTTGAGGTAGGCCTACACACAAGTTTTAATTAATTTCAAATGCGTTTTAATTTATAAATCTTCCGAGAGTTTTTCAATAGTTTTGACGTTGGGCCACTTGAAACCATATTATGTAATGCAATATAAAGTTCAAGCTGGGGTTGAATATATTTTATTTGATGGTCGGTAATTTCTCGTCGCCTTTTACGAGATTTAGAACTCCCCTGGCTCCATTCTATCCCGGTACCAGGATATTTTACTTCTTAGTTGCGTTTCTCCTTCGTTTGAATTAATTTTAACTTAGTTGAATATTGAACACATTATAACGATTTTGAGTTTAATGTATATTATAGGCCATACCGTTGCTAAACCGATGTATAACGAGAGATATCGTTAGCCTATCAACATTATTAGTGTCACTTCAAATTTCCCAGTAGGCCTAATCATAACATAACAAAGTTTCAACATATTTCGTGATAAAGTGATAAAGTGAACTCATCGGTTAGATTGTTTCGACAAAAGTTTACTACTTGGAAGGCTAGGCTCATTGGCTTGCGTTTGATTCTTATGTGTGGGAAACTCACTTCATGTCGTGGGGCTTCTTCAGACACAGGCCGCCACTGTCGAAGGTCATTCCGCTCCCTACCAGCACGATGGGCCTCTCGTCGTAGGCGGCGCCGTAGTAACTGAGCTCAAGGAAGATCGGCGGCTCGCAGGAACCTTTAGTGACGTGAAGAAAGGCGCCCATCTTCTGCGTCTCTGCCCAACCTTGCACCTGGGAACACAGCATTCCAATCAGTCATCTCGTCTTGTCACATAGTTTTCCGGGGTTGGTAGGCCTTATGGGACAATACATAGATAATTATATTTTATTTATTATTTGTGATTTGTCGTACAACGTTTATCTTTAGTCTCCTCCTACGACAGGTAGAGCTACCTTGGAACAATATTCGATTCTCCGGGCCCAGACGGTAAACCAACATGTACAAAACTTCAATGGCTATTGCTCCATCTTTTAAAACAACATTGGCAGCTGGCTTTATTCATTTGTTGTTTGACAACGTAATCAACCATTGGGCCATATGACGTCGGGCTTATAACCCACCAGAGTAACACAAGGGGCCAATGTCTACCCCGTTGGCAATATGCCAAATGCTATGGGGGTACATACATAGTGAACAAGTGAAGTTGGTTGATTTTCTATTCGTTAATAATTGTTGTTTTATGACGAGCTCAATCGTTAGGTCATGTTATGACGGTGGGTCTTTAATGCGTTTCCCTTGTCCTACCGGAGGCCAAGCGGGAGATGTGTCTAGAGAAAATGAATGGTTGCAGGAATTATAGTAAAACGGATCCCTTTCATGCAAAGATAAGCGAAATATTATTAATAGACTTCAACAAAGCTCACCTTAACTTCCACGTTGACTCCAGATTTACAAAGGACTTCAACCGCGTTCTGCGCAAACATTGTGGGCGTCATCAAATTTGCCGGGGTATCCATGAGTTGTCGGCTAAGATTTTGGGCGGCCGCCTTCTGAAGTCCAATTTGCCAGCCGGTCCAATCGCAGTCGTGGTACAATTCCAGCTGGGGAACTTTCACCTGGTGCTTAACGTTTCTTAGCTCCTGATAGAGCCAAATGCCAAGGCCGGCGCCTTCGGCAGACGACTCGGCATGGCCGAAACCTTCGACCAGTATCCTGATCACTTCCAAATTTTGCAAAGCTCGACATCCGACGGCCGACGCTATCCGAATGGCTTCTTTACCTTCGTCTATCTCTTCCACGTCGTTGAAGCCCTGACATTCCTGCCCCAATCCAACAATGGCAACTGACGTAAACTCGGGAGTCAGATCATAGAATATTCTGTACTCGCCGTTCTTCGGAATTGGTCCCGATACTTTGAGTAGGTCTTCCAGGCGTCCGCACGTTTGGTCGTTGTATTTCTGTGCTGCTACCGTGAGACGTGGGCCTTCGTTCAAGCTCATCTCGTCCGGAGAATAGACGCCGAGAACGAGACCTCGGTTTTCTCGCTTTTCACCGGCGCAACCGGTCAAGAACCGGATGCTGACCGGTGACTGCTTGAAGACCGGTAACTGCTTGAAGACCGGCGACACCTTGCATGGCGCAAAGATCGGCACAAAGATTCGCAGGACGCCAAACATGTTCCTGGTTTTACTTACTTGACTTGTTTAGTACATGTACGCTCGGCAAGTGCAAGGAAATTGCACTGATAATTTAAAAAAGGTGACAGTTGACTGGAAAATTGTATTATATACGGGAAACTTTCTTCAAATGTTGTTGATGGGAAGGTTCTCTTGGGGAATGATACTCTCTTCAGAAAATACGCAGCACTCCAAGCAAAAGCGTGTTTTTGTCACCCTATAAATAAACCATTTGGTTTGAGTAATGACCAAACAGCAGCATCACACAAATAACAAATACTATCATTAAGTTATAATTACTGGTACTTACTTGAAGTATAAAAGTCGAATTGAAGGTATTCACATTATTTAGTTTATGTACACTGAGATAATTTTACAAAACAAACATTGACGAAACAAATCGTTTCGAAACGACTTTTTTGATCAGAAACTGTCGCCTAGGAACGTGTCAAACAATCGTCATTTAATCTAGCTGTGCCATTTTGAAAGATGCACAGCCATCTAAATGACCATACTATTTTATCAAGGTCCTTCAGCCCCCTGGCGGAGTTTCGGTAAACAACGGTATTTTATAATTCTCCTAGTGACGTTTTGGCGAACCCTCAAGTTTGTGCACTAGCAGAGTCGATAAAGATGTTCTCCCTCTGGGTAAACTTCTTTATCGACTCAGCTCTGTTACAAGGTTTACTAATCGCCCCTAGTTGCGAGCGGTTTTGGAGTTTGACGAGACCGGACGAGACTATCTGAGCGATTGGCGTGGGCTCGAGGCGTGATAGGGGCCATTCTTTTAATGCTGAGCAGAGCATGATCAGTGAAAAGAATGTAACGTTCGAAGTTCAAGTAAGCACAGTATTTTATTATTGTTTATTTCTATGCATTAATAACACGAAACACATTTTTTTTTAAGTAGGCCTAGCCGTAGGCTTTAAAATTTAATGTGAGTCTAACCTTTAAATATAGATAGGAAACGAATTCGTGTCGTTCTTTCATTCGTTCACTCAATCTAAAAATCAATCTCATGACGTACAGGCCTTGCTCGGGCAGATATTCAGTGCTAATGAAAGAACACACCTTACAACTGTTATACCAAGACGGCCGAAGTAGTATAGCCCTTTCGAAACATTTACTTTTAGAATTAAGTTCTATTCTAGATCCAACAACAGCAATTTCCAAGCTAGGATTCGCCCCCTGAAACGCAGAAACCGCGGGGTACTAGACCCACGCCAAATCGAACTTTGCTGGCATTTGGGAGGGGGCCCTCATAGAACTAGTACGGGGGTCCTAAAATATGCTACTATGCTTTTGATTAACTACTGGAGCCACTAGTGGCCTAATTCCTGTACATTTGATAGATTAACCCAACCGTCCAATGAGAGATCATAATGACAAGTAGAATGCGCTCTGAGCGAATCATACACATTTTTTATGTGATAGCTAACAGAACTTCTCTTAAGAGATCCAAATCTTATCTCCCTTTCAAATTCTTTTTAGTAAATTATTCTATTCTAATCATATAGATACTTTAGCACCAGAAACTTAATATTAACACACACACAAAAAAAAAAGTTAAACCTAGTAAGACGTTGTACAATGGTTGTTCGAAAAATACTGCCCATAGTACCCAAGGTTCGTAAATCCCCTGGCGTGGGCTCGTCGAACTCCCAAGTCAGGTCGTCCCATCCATTGCCACAATGTTAAAAATCACATGTTATTCAAAATGGGAGAATCATTCAGAAAAACAAATGAATTGATCTGTCAAAACCAATTTTGGCTCAGAACCGCATTGCATCTAATTGAAATAATTTAATTATACTTGAAGTATAGCTACATTTTTAGGTGAAGTATTCTGCAATCAAATTTTGCATAATAAACAAGTAGATTAAGTTGATAAACCAGTTTTTGTAGTAGGCACGAGAATGGCGATTTTCGTGCCCATGAGAAGTTACTTTGAGGTTTACCGAGCCTCCGCCAGGGGATCGACGGACCTTGGTCAAGGTCTTCTTGATCTTCGCCTAGCGGAGACTCATCGAACTCGCAAGTTTGTTCGTCGCAGTCTTAAATAGGTCGCAGTCCGTTGGGAGGAACGCGATAAAAAACAAACGAAGTGATCTGTCAAATAGAATTACCTTCTAAAAAGATAAAATCATCATATTTTAAGACATTCAATCTTTGTATTCTATCAAAATGTCTCTTTTACGTGTTCAACCTACAATGTATTTTAATTATTATAACAGTGCCATTTTAGTGGGATGCAAAATTGCGATTTTGGTTCCCTTGCAACGACTTAACTTGGGAGTTCGACGAGCCTCCGCTAGGCGGAGATTAAGTAAACCTCCTTTCGTAGAACTCGGGCACTGCGCAAGGCGGTCCACTTGATCTCCACCTAGCGGAGACTCGTTGAGCTACCTTGGTTCGCCGACTCTCCGCTAGGAGATCACATGTTATTGGGAGAATCGTTCAGAAAAACAAATGAGTTGATCTGTCAAAACAAATTATGGGCCAAAAAGTCAAAATAACAATCTGTAATGAGATTTTGTCTTCACATTCTATTTATATTTTCAAAGGAAATACTTTACGCGTAAGTTCACATTATTGGTGAGGATTATTTAAATAATAATGCGATTTTTGTAGTTGGATCCAGAATGGCGATTTTGGATCTCATTCAATGACCTTTCCCCCCCACCCCCCCCCCCCCCCCATTCTTGCACTGGTGCGCAGTGCGCACCCAAAATACTAGTGGAACGTATCGGCTTATGGTACGTATATCAGGGATACAAACGTTAAACTCAAAACATCATTAATGAAGATGGCGGGTTGAAATTTGGTTTCCCAATTTCCTCACACAATTACGTTCAAACTAATTGCATACATTTTAACGTGCGTCAAATTTCATGTGAGAAGGTTGAAGTACTCCTCAAAGAAACCTCTGTATCACTATTGTAATTAATTTAGGTACATGGAACATGGTACATGGTACATTCACTGCAATATTAATTAGGTGCGATTGTACCACTTAAACTTAGACAATATCTAAGGGTAGGTTTACCGAACTGATACAATTTTAGCAACTATAACAATATAGGTGTAATAACTCGCTTTCAGTCACAATCCTTCTTCACTATTAAACTAGATTTACACTAAATTGTGGATCGTAGTTGAAGTCAAAACATCGAAAACAAATACCACACTTACAACGCAAGGGTTCATTTCTTAATAACAACTAATTCAGCCATTATTTTCACGCCCAGCAATTGCCCGTAGGCTAGACTTGATAGACATTAACTCAGAAAATGTGTCTATTCTGTAGGTATATAAAACAAACTATAAAATGTATGTCCTTGCACATCTCGCTTATATGCGCAACGACTAGGATCTACTCCACTAACATGCAGAGGTATGTCTATCTTCTTCTAGACTAGTAATATTAATACTTGGGCTATTATTGTGAGCAAGAGAGACGTGGCTGAACCAACTTAATAATTTGTATTATTATTATTTTGTATGCAGCGGAGATTAAGTAACTAGGGAGTTAGCAAGCAAAGAATTAGGGGTAGAGAGACTTCAAGTTAGGAACAGAAACACAGATGGTTCGGACACATAATTAGAATGAGTGCAGAGAGAATCCCGAAGAGACAATTTGAAGATGCTGAAGACAAACTGAGAAATTCAGAAAGACCAGTGCTAAAATGGGAAGTGGTTATTGAAACCGGACGTGCAAAACAAACAGAATCGTGAGTAAAGGGATAAAAAGGACGTAAAAGGAAAGAAAAGAGGAAGGAGTGGACGTAGACTTCTGGCTTCTCCACCTCGACCTGTTCGCGGCTAGGGTGGCACTACCAGAAGCATAGGCCTACCCTTCCGCCGGTATAGCTCTCGGGATCACCAAAGCAAATTTCCAAAACTACTTTTGAATTGTAAATCCAAAATAAAAGGAATATCAAAACGATATAGGTAACGTTTGCCTGTCTGCAACTGAGAGATTCACGGATCAGTAGAAACAGCAACTTCGTCATCAACAAATCAGCAGTTACTAACATATTTCAAAACTTGAGTAGGCCCTACATCCGTACATCTAACAATGAAAGGTTGCCTGTAATAGAAGGTAGTACCATAGTCATTCCCTAGTAATCGTTTCCGGGGCGAAAACATCGTTTAAAGTGTGCGGATAAGTTTGGGACAGTTACCGAATGTTTTTTTGCAAACCACCAACCTTTGGTTGGGTTCATTATAAACATTAGGCCTAATCTCTCGATGAGTGTTTCAAGTATTTTTCTGGACTGCAAATGAGCAAAGGACCCGTGAAACCAATTTCGGGAGAAATACCAACAAGGGTCACCACGGTGACGAAATCCACACAGGGCGTTTGCCTACAAACCAGCGTGTTTCAAGAACCACACGAAGCGTTCGTTGATCATCTTCTCCAACAACAAAAACATAGGGCCTACTATAATTTGGGAGTTTTAATGTTTTACTCGACAACTATATCATATAGGCCTATGTATGCCAATGACGTCGAAAATATTGGAGGAACAGGTCAAGTGGGACGAAAAAAGAAAACAAGTTTTTAATGAGTGGAATGGGGAAATTGGAGGGGTCTACAGTCATCCTGGCCAAATTCTACCCCAAGTCCTATTTGGTGTTTAACGACGTACTCGATTACTGGAACCCAAGATGTAGACCAGGCTCAAACGGGAAATGACAAAAACAAACAACAATATAAATATAAATATAAAATACAAATTGTCTTACGTGGTAAATCTACTGATTGGGTGCGGTCTAAAATCACTGTAAAATAAACATTAATGACATTTCTCAAAATGTATTTTAGTATATATGTCTTGACCCTGTTTTCAACATTAATTATCGGGTAGGTAGGCCTATGTATTTTAATAAAATATTCAATCTAAAGTAGGGCCTACACAGTAGTTTTTAAGTAGTGTTAATGTTTAAATTAAGTTTTAAGTAAAGAAAATGGACTTGAAGTGTTCGAGATGACAGAAGGAAGAAAATTAGTCAGCCATTACTGATCGCCATCTTTGACGTTCCGGAAGTTTTAACAACCATTGAAAGGTAGGCCTACGATATTTGGGGAATGAATGTGACTTTGTTTTTTTCAACGAAATTAAACAAAAATCACTTTTTTATGTTACCTGTTACTGTATCTTTCCAATTATGTAAGGCGCATGCTTCAAAAAGTACATATTTATGTTTTAAATCAATTTAATTCTGTTGAATTAGCTAGAGCCTATGCCTAGGCCATGCCTAGGCCAATGCACGCCATTCGCCATTGTTCAACACTAGGATGAAGAGAAATATCTCTGCAGCAAAATAAGTGCTTTGGTTCTTTGTTATCAGCAGATGCACCAACTTAAACATAAGTTACTGTATAATAATCACAGTATTTTCGATAAATTACCCCTTCTTCAAATTTGAAGAAGGGGTAATTTGAAGAAAGGGTTATTATTTTAAAATAAATTTATACCCAAAAAATAAATTACCCCTTCTTCAAGTTTGCGGGCGATATTCGGTTTCATTTCATACGTTGGCTACTGAATCAACGTAGAACAGCTGATTGTAGCATCCAGTAGGGTGTGTGCATGTTGCTAATGGTGAATGGCGTGCATAGACATAGGCTCTAGGCAATTCAACATAATTAAATTGATTTAAAACACAAATACGTACTATTTGAAGCATGCGCCTTACATAATTGGAAAGATACAGTAACAGGTAACATAAAAAAGTGTTTTGTTAAATTTCGTTGAAAAAAACAAAGTCACATTCATTCCCCAAATACCAAAGTGGTACAGAACTGATGCACAATCCGACTAGGGATAAGGTCACACAATTTGAAGGTGTAATTTATTTGAGTGATACAATTTGAAGCAAGTGTAATTTATTTGAGTTGTAAACGAAAGTAGCCGTACGTCATTTTAGCATTACCTAGGCCATAGCGCGTTTTAGGCCATTGTCAACTTCCTTCTGTGGGATGTCAGGCATCTGGGCAGAGATTTCAGTGTATTTCACTTTGGTAGGCCTTAAGTTGGTATTATGGCGACAATGCGAACATTCCCTGTTTTAGATCGACCAAACGCTGTTTTATATCAGCGAAAAAGGTAATTTTGAATGTTGTAGCAGATACCAAACCTTGTTTGGGTTAATATTAAAGGACCCAATCGGGAGGATTACCAAACTAGTGAACTTTCGTAGTATGGATACAATTTGAAGATGTAATTTACTTGAGTTATAAATGTAACTCCAACAAAACTAAATTACAACTTTTAAATTGTTTAAATTGGCCTAGTACGTACTCTGATTCAACTTATTGTTTACGTGATTGAGATGTCAGAAAGAGCCAATGTATAAAATGGAAATGTTCAAGGAAATAACAATATTTTTAACGAAAGTTGCTGAAACTAAACATTAGTAGGCCTACTCCAATTATGTGTGGATATTACCTGGATAAGATATCTTGTCAGGAATTTGGAGAAAAGTGTTTACATCTGGTGAGTCATTCTATCGAATAATTACCATTATAATGTTTAGTTCCAAATATGAGAAGAGTATGTAGCTTATACTTTTACTCACTTTTTTGTGACCACCGATCTACGATGCACCACTGAAAACATCATAGGCGGCCTGATCTATCCATGCGTATCTTGGTATCAAATATCATTTCCAACGTAAAAAGCAAATGATGAATAATTAAAGGAAACAATCACTTACGAAAATTACGTTGAGTTCTTTAAATGTTTCTAATTTCCCTACAGTAATTTATAAAAATAGCTGTTCATCCAAGAAAATGACAACTGCATTATTTTTTAAGCAAGTTTGTTGATTTCAACAATATCCATAGAAACAAGTGTTTTTATTGTTCGTATGCCAGTGCCACCTCAACACTGTCAACAAAGAGTCAAGGTCTTCTAGATCCACGCCGAGATGAGATCAAGTAGATCATGCAGAGATTGATTGATTGATTGATTGATTGATTGATTGATTGATTGATTGATTGATTGATTGATTGTTGATTGTTGATTGGTTGTGGGCGGGGTTAAAGCTAGTAAGTTCCAAAAGTAAAAGTCGTCATCAAATGCAAAGTTCAACGAAAGAAAAGAGGGTTTGAGAGAACTCTGAAATTTATAAAATTTATATAAGAGATCAAGTAGATCATGCAGAGATTGATTGATTGATTGATTGATTGATTGATTGATTGATTGATTGATTGATTGATTGATTGATTGATTGATTGATTGATTGATTGATTGATTGATTGATTGATTGATTGATTGATTGATTGATTGATTGATTGATTGATTGATTGATTGATTGATTGATTGATTGATTGATTGATTGATTGATTGATTGATTGATTGATTGATTGATTGATTGATTGATTGATTGATTGATTGGTTGATTGATTGATTGATTGATTGATTGATTGATTGATTGATTGATTGATTGATTGATTGTTGGTTACAGTAGTAAATAGAGTAAAAACCTTAGACCTTGGTGAATGGTGCATTTTATTTCATTTCATTTAATTTTTACTCGTGTTATTTACAATTTAAACAAAACTTTACAAGTTAAAACAAAAAAGTTATTTGCGTTGCCAAAACAGAAGCCATCGTGGGAATGTTCCTACTGCAGCACCCTACCCTGCTTTGAGACGACACATAAACCTGTGATGTTGTATTTTCTTTTTACTTATTCTGGTTTACAATATACAACTATAATTAATTGTGTTTAGACCTCATGGGTATGATATTGCGATAGTAGAAATACACGTCTTTGGTGTCGGTGATGCCTGCTAGGTAGGCCTACTTCAGATGGCGGACAAGCTTCAATAGCCTACCCTTATTAAGTACGCGAATAGCTTATATACGCCGATCAGAATGCTAAGATACGCATAGCCACGAGAACGGCGCGAATGAAGCAAGCTATCAAAATATATATTTAACTTGATGAGATCGTTCGTTGTATTCGCTTGACGCAGATTTTAAACAAACTAATGAGTAGCTGCGGAAAGCAGCTAGAAAGTGTAAGGAAATAATGCTTGTGACCGAATGTCCGCTAGAAGGAATGTGGTATGCACAGGGTCAAGTAAAATAAAGGATTTGTTGCTACGGAATTGTTTTATTGCATGCTATTTTCCATAAGAAAAACAGACTTCATAGCAACCATAAACAAATCTTATGATTGACTCGACTGTTTCTCCTTCGGCTCTAAAGTCTGGCTGTGTCCGTATTCCGGTTTATCGTTGCTAATTCTGTCTGTTATACCTGTCACCATACACATTGTGAGGATACAGAAAGACTCGACTCCCGTAAGCTGGGTTTGAAGCAAGGTCCGTTAATACCCTAGCAGAAGTTCGGTATAGTTAGACGAGCCCCAATCAGGGGGTTTACTTACCTTAGGTTTGAAGCACAGTCAATAATAATAGTTTTCCTTAACTTCTGTATTCACTTAGAATAAAATACAATGCGATCTCTAAATGCCTTCATCTCGTAACTATTTTTCCACTTTAAAAAGTTACAACGAAAGTACAGTAAGAATTACTCTTGCCGGTTACTGCAATTGTAATCTTCTGAGTCGTGTTTCCCTAGCAGCGTTCTTACAACGATAACAATGTTCAACCGAACAATTAGAGCTAGTTAGTTTCAAACAATACGTCGCCAGCGACAAACGTGATTGTAGGTACAATTGTTGTCACAAAACAAGATGCAATTGCAGGAATATTTAAAAGACAAGATAACATTTTAATTGGAATTATATATACCATATTAATTATAAGTGATAATTTAATCTAATAGTTAACCTATTTAATACCTGAAGTATCTAAAAACCTATCTAGATAAAAATAAATCTATCTAAATAAACCTTTCTAAATAATCTGGTTCGTACTGGTACGACTGATTTTCTATATGAAAGTTGCTAGCTTAAAGTCAACTTTTTTCTTCAAACAAACGAAAAGCCAGTACCGAAAGGGTATTGTTTCGTTATTTCCATTTTTTGTATCTGTTGTTTTCTGAGAGAAGTACCACCAATAATGCGTGCCAATTAGTGGAATTGCGGAGGAAAATGCGTATAGTTAATAATTATTCCCCAACTCAACACGTTTTTATAAACAAAACCAGGCATGTCCGTGACAATAGTCTATCATAAGAGTTTCATAAACAAAACATATATAACCAATAATAATATAATTGTAATTTAAAGGAACACAATATCAGTGTACTTCAATACCTCAAAATACATTTTTTTTTAGACTGACATGAATGGAAATTGTATAATTCGATTGCAAAGTAAAATAAATGTGATATTTTGATACACATGTAATGTGGTCTTTGGTCTGTCTACAATGAATGAAGATTTGTCGGTAATGTGTTCACAAAATGTATGTTTATATAAAGAAAACGTATTTTTCCAGTCGAAGGGTGGATGTTTTTAGGACGGTACGACTATGAAAACAAACTGAGTATACCCTCCCAAATCTCTCGAAGAATCTCAACGGAATGGAATGAGTTCCATGTTCTTTTTAATCGAGGTTGAATAAACGCGTTTCGCTTCAACGTTTTAATGCGGTGCCGCTAACAGTCGTCAGCTCATCATTCGAGAAACCTCGCCTCCCCTCACCAATCGTTTCTCCATCACTACAAAGACGAGCAGACGATCAACTGTGGTGAAATAAAGAACAAGTCAATACATTATCACAAGACTCGCGGTACAGTCGTATCGAAAGTTTGGAGAGTTTAGTTTCTCCCTTTGGTTTGTTTAGGAGCATACGAATGAATCTAAAACATTGATTGATAATGAAAGTAGTTTAGAATACTTATAAGAAATGTTATACTTTCAACAGAAAATGGGTATGTGGATTTCATATAAAATAATAAACTCACTTTGGATCAACAGGAAAACATGTATTTTGTTTGGAAGTGTTCCTCAAATTTAAATAGAATCGAAGTTATTGTTATAAAATGCGTGTTACGTTAAACGTGATTTCTTATTCATTATAATTAACAGCTTACTGAGTTTGTTTAACATCCCCCAAACGTCAGAAAGTGTTGTATGAAATAGGTTCCACAAAAAAAATTGTGTGCATGAATATAAATAAAAAATATCATATAAACAAAATATCAATAAAAATATTAAAAAATAAATTTGTGTTGTACCTTTTATATTTTAGTGTATATTTTAAAAAAAACTGTGTGTCAAATCAATGACAAATTTCAAAATGAAAGTAAACGTCACATACACATAATATTATATTGCAATGCAATCTTGAATAACTATTTAAAGCCTTCAGTGAGTTAAGCCTTCAAGGAGTCGTTCTCACGTCAAACCACGATCCAAGTACTGAACGAAGGCGCAATCACGTCGGGTTACGCAGACGCAGCTAACCACATTCCCACGGAATTGAGCGATACCCACGGAATCGACTACACCACTTTTGAAAGGGAATAAAACGACCAGGTTGTGGTATACTAGGGGACAAAGAAAAACTACAGCGATTTGTTGTACGCGTGATAAAACTTGACTGGTTTTAAGTTATTGTAGGGCAGTTTGTATGGTATCCTCAATAGAAATCTAACAAAATCGTTGTGTTTTGAGAATCTACGGTGTGGATAAAATACAAATAAATATGAATGTTTGTTATTATTGAAACAGTACAAATAGTTCATTAGAAGTCACATTTCTTAAAATCATCGCTCTGCACGTCCCTCAAGGTATGAAGCCGCTCAATATAAACTCATGTATTATGAGTGCAATATGCACAGATAATCACCGCATTAGTTTCTACTTTTATGTGTTTAGTGATTATATCACGTTATATTATGCAAATGATAGTATTTAAAAAATAATTGATACAAATTAAATTGAAAACAAATAAACAAATAAGAGCAATATAACATTTTAAGTACCGATTGTATAACATTTTCATAAATCAATTTATGTTATGTAAATATTGATGTGCATACGTCGTTATACCATATTTACTCATTACTTTTGGTAAAACAAGCACCGGTACATGCAAACATACAATACCATAGTAATATTTAACGTAATAAAATAAAAAAATAAATATTTTTTAATTCCGAAGTCGTGTTTTTCAGTTTTAAAATAACATATTTTTGTGGATGGAAAGTTAAAATCCATGCTTTATAATTTAATCATCTTTGTTCACTATAGAAATCAGCCAATCGAGAAGAATTGTGGTTAATCTACTTTAACTTTTATTTTGTTTTAATATTTTATTTATCCGTTGGAATGATGGTTGGAATGGTGTCAGGAATGGTGTAAAAAATTTGTAAAAGAGATATGTATTCAGAAACGTGCAACATAATGATAACTGTACAATATGTTCATACTGTGAGGTTACTCCTTGAACTAATCGTAAACCTTGACTCTTGAGTTCTGTGGGCGTCCTTTGTTCCAAAGGCCATCGGCTTTCACATTCGCAATTTTGCACTGTTGTTGCAACTACAGAAACCAGAGTTAGTAGCGCTATTAAACCCTTAAAATTTGCAAAGCTTTCTATTAAAACAATCATCATCCTAATATATATATATATATAAATATATTTGAAATAATAAAATCATGTTTATTTTTGTGAATGTGAAATGTTAAATAATTTTAGTTAATTAACTACCATACATAAAATATGACGATCTCTTTTAAATACTAATTAAGTACCGTTGTATCACGTATTCTCTAGATCAAATGTGATATCCACAGCGAAGCACAAAAGACTTGGCTAAGCTCATTCACCGTAGTGATTTCCATTGTTTGACTGTGGTCGGTAAGCGCATTCAATTCAATAATAGCTCTGAATTACGCATGCACGTTGCGCATATGAAAGTCAACGAGCGTAGGTTACCTTGTCCCGCACTATAGAGTGATCTGCTTGCCATGCAAATGGCCGTTAGTGTTAGCGTCGCAAGGAGCTACGGCTAAGAAGCCAGGATCTGGATCGTGCGTGACATTGCTGAATACACACAAATGAAGGGAGTATTCACGTCGTTGGGATGTCCTACGCCCTCGGTCGGGATACTTTTCCAGCTTCTTTATAGGGAAATGGTACATTCACGTTAGGGATTGCGGGGGTGCTGGAGCTAAGCTTTTGTGTGTGGAAAACAATCGGAGGTCGTTTTTGCGTTCAAAATATTACGGTTGTTGACTCTTTGTTCCACTTTTAACTCAATATTTGCATTAAATGTTTGATGCAAAAGTTTCGTTTCAATATATTTAGCAATGAATAATATCAGCACGGAAAATTAAACGTGAGTTAAAGAACACTGGCATTAGTAACACAAATAGTACTATTATTATAATTTGTAAACTTTTATTAACGAGTTGGTTCACGTAATCATCGCTTAGAAAAATTTTCGCTGTACATTTGTAGTACATATTTCTAGGCATGGACCCTTTGAATAATCTGCATACATGTATAATATTTTATTTAAAATTACATTTACAAGAATGTTCAGTAATGATATTCTGGTGAAAACACTTTTGTAATTCAAATTTGTTCCACCACATTATTTCATGTACACTCAAAACAATGAAGGCATTTGCCTATGTTGTGCAAGTAACTCTTTATATAATTGTACATTGAAATGAAATATAATATTAACTGCCCTTCAGTTTTTCCGACTGCGGTTTCTTCTTTCTGCACAACAACGATGCCAGCATCTTCATGGTGAACCATATAACAGTAATAACAAAGATTGCCGCCAGAAGTAATGCTCCGATCACGTCTAGTAGCAGGTATTGGTAGGTTGGCAGATGCGCCGCTTGAGAGCGCAGATGGTGCGCGCCGCCATGTCGGATGACGTACTCAGTCCAGAAGATGGCGGTTTCTCGCGCTGAACTCGGCCGATCTCGGAAAAGGCGAGATAACCGTTTCGCGTTTTCGGCGAAGCTGTACACAAACAAAAATTTACTTAAGAAAAATAGTTGACGTAATTAATTATTATTAGTAAATTATTGTCCTGTGATATGCAAGAAAACACGAATGATATTCTTGTATAAGGTAGCCTACTATTGTAATACATCTCTTGTGTTTTCAAAACAATGTTATACTATTGTAAGCTACCACTCTTGGCGAAGACAATGCAATTTCGGTTCCTTGAAGTACTTAAACACTTGCCTGAATATTACTATCACCGAAGTACAGTAGCAGTTTAAGAAACGAGATACACTAAAAATTTACCCCTAAAATGCCTCCCTATATTATAGAACTTTGATTGTACCAAAAATAAAACGACGTAAAAATATATAAAGTTGTATGCAAGACTTCGGCACGGAATCATACAATTAGTTGTAATAGTTTGATGATAGTATCATGGTTATTCTATTTTATCACATTCCATTACAAAGCCTTACGTGTTTGAGTAATTATTAGTTTCTATCGTGCAGTTTACCATTCTTCTACTTCTCCAGTGTTCACGAGTAATTGTTAACTAATTTGATGTATGTTGATTAAAGTATCCAGTTATAGCCATAGTGTTTGTTCTGATATGATATGATATATTACTCGAATCATTTTTATGAACGGATTGAAAATTTTCACATTTGACGAAGAGGCATGCTATTTGTCCTACTCACAACAACATATCCATCATTAAAAATACGAACGGTCAGAAAAACGAATTCATATATGCCTTTGGTATATTTTGTCAACGTGCTGTGTACGCTTGTAGGAATATACTTTGCACAAAGGGTGGGTACACAGTCTGGTTCACTTCCCCAGCCCAGATTACACGTCTCGGCATTTTAACATGAAATGGAATAATTAGGTTTGTGAGTCTGGGTTCTTAAAATTGTCAATTTGAATTGCGGAGCAAGTATAAATGATACGTCATGCCAGTTCATTTTTATAAATCACTACTTCTACAAACAAACTAAAAAATTTGTACTTGTACTTATCATTAGAAATAGAATATTGTAAATTATGAATTTAGGCGCACGTGTTTACAGCAAGAAAGTTTGTCGAGTTTTGCTACTGGATAGAATTCTTTATACTGTGCCAATATTTTGTGTCGAAATGTTACATAATTCAGAAAAGAACTTCAAACGAGATTTTTGGGTTGGGTTTCGAGCGTGCGTGTGTTATCGCTTTCCTACTAGTTTCACAGAACTTTGCCATGTGCTCAGGTGATCTCCTCTTCCGCTTTGGTTTACTGTCGAGCGTTGGGGGCGACGCGTTAGCTGCTTTACGTGCGTCGCTCGCGTCGAATTGTTTATAGTAACGCAATCTTTGGTGCCTATCACAAGCCATAAAACAACATCACACGTTCATAAGCGCAATATATCTGTTATGGAAGAAAGACTATAATCATGCCGTTTTACAAATACAATTACGCTATATGGCAGAGACAAATTGCAGCACTTGTTTACCTCGAAATGTGGAAAAAAGAATACCTGTTTTGTAGGTTACATTCCTTCGTCAATTAAAACACAGGAAGTAAGCACGTTTTACGTTGTAACGTGGGTTTTTTGCGCGTACACCTCGGCTAAAGCACCTGAATCTGCAAACTCAGAATCTGATTGGTCGACGCGCTTGAAGCCAAACACCCCCTACACTAACAAACGCTTTAATACGGCTACGTAGTGTATATACCTGTTGTCACTCAGTATCCTGTTGATCCCCTCCAACACGGCCTGCGCGGTGATGTCCTTGTATTCGACCTTGACGGCAAACCCCTCCGCGACACACTTCTCAACGTTGAAGTACTGATCGGCAAACAGAGGGATCCCCAGGAGCGGGACTCCCGCGTGCACCGCCTCCTGGGTTCCCATCAGGCCGCCGTGAGAGATGAAGAGCTTCACGTTCGGGTGTCCTGCACTCACAAACACAAAATACTGTACCGTGATGTGACAATACCGGAAACGCAGTTTTGGAGGTAGAACGATCGACGCTAGCGCTCCCCGTCTCTTGGAGTTACTTCTGACTTTGAAACTCCCGGCTGGAGTTACTCCTTGACGCTAGGTTCGCTAGTGTCCAGTATTGTCATAGCATGGTACAGTCAAATACCTTAATAGGAATAGCTTCGCTGGTACAGTGTAGCAAAACACCCTTAGGACGGATGTTGACGTTTTGACGTTTAAATCATTGTAAACATGTTTTGAGCCTGGTAATTACAATTAGCTTTAGGCTAATAATTAATAATATAAGTAAAGTTAAAATCGAATATGAATAAAATGATTCTAAACTACTACGCAAACATACTCTGCGTATTTAGGCCAAAGGGTTATTTATATGAATGAATGATTGTACTTACTGAGCACATCACTTTGAGGTACCCACTTGACCACGAGCACGTTGTCCGGCAACGGGGGAAGATTCTCAGGGTTAATCTTCCAGAGAATGCGCTGTTCGAGGCGGGAAAATGCGTCGATCAGACCCTGCAGTTTGTCAGCACTAAATGTGTCTGTGCGAACCAGGGAGCCCATCGAGAAGTAAATTACTCCCTTCGAAGATTCGCTGAGGAATCGCTCCAATTCCTGGATGGGAAGTAATGACAATAAGCCGAATTTGATTCCATGTGAGCCTTCGCAAACAGGACAGTTGCCTCTTTCCTGATAAACTTATCCTAAGTGTCCTATCATAGATAGGGACGTGGGAATCTCAGAGTTATATATCATTTGCCAGGTATAGTTTCTATTCCGGACACTCGCGCTAGGGTATATCAGTATTCTTTATATTAATAATTAAACAACATCATAAACGTTTGTTTTCATATTTGTACAATTTATAATAAAAAATAATACAAAATAATAAATTGCATAATAACACAGCGAAATAAAAAATAATACAGTTATACCAATTGTGATTTATTTTTTAATAACTATTGAAGTTTAGAGTTAAAATATATTTTACAATATGGGTGTATGTGTCCTTAAATTTCTTGCACATCAAACAGAACAATAATATTTCTCATGAATATAGATCTATGTAAACCTATTTTTAGTGAAGTTATTAATACGTTTTGCAAATTTAATACAATTAGTAATTTCTAGTATAAGTTTTGGCGTACTCATATTGGATACTGTTTCCATCAAATTGAGCGTTTAACTAACGAAACTGTAGCCCAGTCACTAAGGACGCAGTTCTACGAAGCGGAATCGCAAGCCTCATTCGTGCTTCCATACGCAACTAAAATTGGGCTGAGAAAACTTCACATTGGCAATCCAGCTGCACACGTGAGCACCTCTGTTAAAAAGCGGATTAGGTGTCTGTACTTTGTTTGTTAACTTTCACTGAAATTCAAAGAAACTAGCAGAACTGGGTATTACACAGAAAGCACGAAACAAGACAAAACGCTGTCTAGACGTGCGTTGTAGTCAAGGTCCATGTTGGCCGCGCACTACGTGTGTCTGTAACGTGAGGAGTTCAATTCCACTTGACATATTATGTCCAGTGACAATTATTACCAAATACCGGCCATTAATTGAAAACATCTTTCACTTTTCTAGTACTATTGTGCACGTTGTAAGGACACACACAAAATGTGAACGCATAAACGGTATTCATTGAGATATAATATAATAACGTCCTATGTCTACAGTTTCCAGTTAAAAATATTTTATAAAAACTTGAATTGAAATTTTTACTCTACTTAAAAATCTTAAAATAATATATTTTCAAACAAACATTAAACAAGAGCTTTCCACATATTACTAGAAAATGAAGTTCACGATTACCATAGCACAACTTGGGCTGCAGTAAGAGCAACTAATAATGTTTCTTTGTATGTATCACTTAATGAAAGCGACCGTCAATGGAAAGCTCAATCGTGAGGTAAAGGGCATTCATGCAGAATGAGCCAGAATGTTTACTTGATGGTTATTGCTTGACGAAATCCACAGCTCCAAAACATTTTGTTAAATATAGGGAGACAACGTGTACCCGCAAGAATGTTTCAACGGAACATTTGCAAATATTATGTAAGGCCTCAATCAAGCGCAGTAGTTTAGAAAGTGATTTAAATTATTAACAATATACCAATCTGCTGACCGACACTGGAATCATACGAAGAATGTATTTGAATTAACTTTTATAAAATTTAAGTTAATGAAGTCCTCTTATCTAACAATGTCCTCTGTTATTGTTTATGAATAATACATACAGGTGGCTATGAGCGACCAATAATACGGTATGAGTTGCAAGGCTCCGACCCTCCGTAACCCCTTTGAAAACGAGTAGATTGTATAATGTATAGTGTCCCGACTAAGTCATCTTTGTGTGCATTTAACGTAACGAGGATAACGCATTGATCGAACCATGGGTGGTCCGTCTCTATCGTAACAAAGGCTTTCGGTTCCACTTTACTAGTCCTCCACTTCTAGGTCGATGACTGCCTGTACACTGTACAGGTATGCAATATGCATGGACCTCGATATAGACTGTTTGCATTTCACGGTCGACTTGATCTCCGCCTAGCTTAGGCTCGTCGAATTCCAAGTCTGGTCCTCACCATTTTTTTATCCCACTACAAACACAGTTTAAATAATAAAATATACGTTGTAATGATTGTAAAATGGTACCTAAAACACGCGAGGCATGTAAATAGAATGCAATGATTAAAAGTCTTTCAATATTGTAATTTTGCTGATTTTGAAAAAACGATATTTTTAATGTCCATAAATTCCCTGGCGGAGACTTGTCGTAACCTCCGGGGGCCTCATTCCTGTACATTTTTGTAACCCTCCTTAACTCTCGCTAACCCCATGTTAAAATGACCCTGGGGTTAACTCCTACACAGGCTTCCCTGCATAAATCGGAGGCAAATATGACCCTGACTGATAGTAGGGTTAAGAAGAGTTATCTCAACAATACTCTAAAATGCCGCCATTTTGTCAATGCCCGTGTGTATAGTTTCACAAATGTCACATTTCAATTCTTTATCGAGAATACCCTATTTCTTGGATACGTTACTTCATGTGTTTATTGACGTTTATAAACAATTTTGTGTATTTAAAGTACATTATATAGGTCCTACATATGTGTAAATATGTAGTTTTATTGAGAAATTCGTGGACGTTTTGAGGTTATTGGACTGTTTTTGTTTGTTATTGTTTTTATTTTGTCTTGTTTTTTCAACAATGTCTCCCTTCGATCGGCGTCTCAATTTCTGACTTCTGATTGGCTATTGCCTAACACCGGGGTTAAGTTTGAAAATGTACTGGAATGAGGCCCCGGTAGGGTGTTGACGGACCTTGAGGCATTTTTACAGATTATTTAATTTGTTTTCCTTCACGTTTGCGTTCCTCCCATTTATGTTGGGAGTTCGACGAGCCTCCGTCAGACGGAGATCAAGTAGTATACCTTGTCTGTTTCATCAAGTACCTTGGGCAGTGGCTTGGGCTCCGGGATGTGCAGACCTCCCACCTCCACCATCGCAGGCACCATGGGTCTCGCTTGGTTGATGCTGAAGTGACTGTTGACCAGGATAAGGCTCGTGTTCTTGGCGATCTCCGTCAGTGGTGGAAGGTCAGCCCCAAAGTGTTTCATGGCCACGCGTTGCATGGGGGGATCGCAAAAGAAGTATCCCCCCCAATTAACTACTTGGCCAACAAGCGTGTTCAAAACCTATCAAAATTAAAGTGCAATGAAGTGAAAGTTATTGGCAGCTAAAGGAAATACTTTAAAACCGCTTTGAGGATTTGCTGAAAGGAATTCCTTAGAGCCCTTTATAGTATAGGAGCAATATAATGTTTTGAGTGAACTCTATTGGTATTATGTGTACTATCTTTACCCTTTAATTTTGAGGTTACCTCTATATACTCAATTTATTTTCAAATGTTTTTTGTTGACATTCATTCGAAGTAGCATATGATACAGATCTAGGAATAATGCACCATACTTATAAATAATGATAATAACGTGTAACCAACCACCCATTATCCCACCGTGTGTTCTTGATCACAGAACATGTATCAAGTAGTGTATAGAAAGCGGTGGATTTAAATATTGGATTATGTTGGGAATTGAAGTAGTGTATAGAAAGCGGTGGATTTAAACATTGGATTATGTTGAGAATTGTTAAGTATAGAAGGCGGTGTATGGAGTTTGAGGTTGCTAGGATACGAGATGGATTGGGAGGATGTGTTGAAGATGGGATGTTATAGAGTGTGCTGAGTTTTTGTGAGTTTGTGTATTACCTACTAAAAGTATATTAAAACTATCTTATTAATAATAGAACTGCTATTATTTCTACTAGGAGTAGTTTAACGATTCACACTTCGTGAGTACATACAACAATTATTGACATCGTGCGCTACTCCATGTTCACGAATTAGAAGTAGCGGCATTTTAAGGTATTTATACATTCCTCACTACTGTCTATATTATTTGTTTCCTCACCCTTCCTCACCTCACCTGTCATATGTTACTGAGGATAGGGTGAGAAACGTAACATTGGCGCCCAACGTGATTGTGGTCCGAGTATATCTCACGGCATTGCCCCGGGACCGAGAAGTATTTGGTACACTGGTTGGTGGACAAACCAGGCACAATGAGTGATAGTTTTCATGCATTGCTGGCAGCGGTGGAATCCGTGATCCAGCAGAGACAACAGAACCCAGTTGATGAGGCTACTTACAATATGGGCCAACACATATTGTCAATTTTTAAAGAGGAGTTGCTACAGGAGGTACGCGGCCACATTAAAGAGGAATGTATCCGCGAAATAAACACAACAGTAGATGGTTTGCGGGACGAGCTTCACGAGATCCGTACGTCCGTGAATGCCCTCCAGGTGACCTCTATTGACATGACTAAAGACGTCGACGCAATGGACTCGGCGATTAGAACTTTAAAATATGATATGAAAGAGGTTTCGCGGGCGCTAGATAGCCTGTCGCCAAAGTCGGGGGCAGAGGCACCACCCACCCCCAATGACGGTACGAGCTTGTACTTTAATTTGCAAGCCTGGGAGAGCTTAGCGCGAGGGGGGCTAAAATATAGTGGCCTGGACTCGGGCTTTCACGCAGTCGATTTTATGGACTCAGTGGAACGTAATTTTAAAATGATCAACATACCACCAATGCACCAATTAAACTTGGCCCTGCAATGCTTGGTAGGTAAGGCCGCGCAATGGGGAAGAGAACATCAGTTGTTGTTCCATTCTTTTGATGATTTCAAACAAGCTTTTATGAACAAGTTCTGGGGGCAAAAGGAACAGAGTCGAGTTTTGCGACACATTTATGGTGGCGCGTTTCAACCGGGAAAAAAGACAAGAGCTGAGTACTTTGCATTCTACTGCCGGATCACTCAACATCTTGTTAACCCACCCAATGACAGAGAGTTGTGCGAGCAACTTACAAACCATTTTACTAAAAATATTAAAGTGTTGCTTTGGAATACTGATATGTCTAAGAAAGGTATCAGTGAGCTGTTAGAGCGTCTGGACGGCGATGAAGAAGACATGGGTCACCCGGCAGCGGAGGTGTTTGGCGACGAACGGGCGAAGCGCAGCTCAGCGCACAATAGCAACCCACACCCACAACGAGGTACCGCGCCAAATGACCGCCGAAACAACGGTGGGTCGCAACAAAGCGGCAATTATCACACAGACAATAGGAAACCCAGTGGGCAACCACATTATACTAATTGGCGAGACCGAGGAACGACTCACGTAAGGACGGTTGAGGTCGAGCAACATGGCGAAGCCTACACTGATGAGAATTCGGGAAACGGGGTACGGTCGGAACACGAAGGCCAGGAGTTTCGACCGAATGCGTTGGAAGAGAGGGCCTAGACGAAACATGTCGACGTACTATATCCACCATTTACACCAAACCGACAGAAGATTTGGTGGATAAACCAGTAGTGGGAACACTACCACCAAAAATAGAATGCCCCGTGCTACAAGCCCTAGTGCAAGGACAACTATGAGACGTGCTTTTAGATTCCGGTTGTGAGGCTTCCTGTATTTCACAAGTACTCTGGGACCAGTTGGCTCCACACCACGCCACCATACCAGTATTGCCAGTCGTGGGAGTAACAGTGGTGGGAGCAACAGGCAAGAGTAGTCAACGAGTCTCACAACAGGCCTATTTACATATTATTGTTGATGGGGTTACGACAGAAATGGGTTGCCTCATTGTGAGAGACCTCGTGAAGCCAGTCATACTTGGTGTCGACTGGTTGAGTAAATTTGAAGTACACCTCGACTTCGAGAACAATGTAGTTACCATTGGGGGCACTCAAGTGGGGGGGCCGCTGACAACCACCTGCTGCAGTGACAATATTGAAAAGGAACAGGACCTGCTACCCGTAGCAATAGCAATTGCAGAAGAAATACCGATGCACACCTTGTCAATTAACAATATTTCCACTAAACCGTACGGCGCCCCTGATACCCCTGAGACTATAACAAAGGGTCTGCAGGCGATTATAGACGGAAAGGATATACTGACCAAGTCGGAAAGCCACGCGCTGCAAACACTTTTGACTCGTTTTGACGACGTTTTCTCCGACAAACCTGGAATGACTAAAACATACGAATGTACTTGGAGAGTAGACAATGCTGAGCACTTTGTACAAAAATCTGACCCCATCCCTTTTGCCCATCGGGAAGCGGCTGATAAGCACATTGCAACCGTAGTGGAGAAGTTTCGCGCTGCCTCAGAGGCCAACGTCAAGGAGCTCGAGCGATTGCAGAACGAGCGACGCAAGATGCTGATGGAGCAAGAGACGATGAAGCTCGAGGCAGTGCACGAGGAGCGCGAGAAACTGTTTCTGGAGAAACTCAACGAGAATCACGAGTCCCTGCAGCGGCTACTGAGCGCATCACACCGAGAGGAGATTGCACTCATGGAGCGACAGTTCTGGCAGCAGAAGCAACAGTTGATGCGGGCGCGAGCAACGTCGCTCTGGGAGTTGGAGGAACGACAAATCCACGAGAAACAACAATTGGCTAAAAGACAATTAAAATACATATGTTACCAACAAAGACGTCAGATGCTGGTTCGGCACGACAAGGAAGTGGAGCAGGTCAAGCACATGAACATGCCCCGTGAGGAGGACCTTGTCAAGCACCAGAACACGGAGAAGAGGAGGAAGAGGACGTGGCACCAGCGGATACGCGCCAAGATGAAGGCGAGATATATGATGTTCCGGGAATCAGTGAGGACCAGTATGGGGCTTCGCGATCCTGATGAGGGCAGGGAGAAACTGAAGAAGTTCCAGAAGAACGAGAAGAAGCGATACCGGGCGGAGCAGCACAGATTCGAGGTGAAGCGCGTCCAACAGCTGGAGGAGTTCGTGCTGAGACGAAAGCCCGAATACAAGACGGAGATGAATCGCAGCGGTCGCACTAAGGAGGACATCCAGCTGATGAATGAACCTGACGAAGAAGCGGCGCAAGGTGGAGGTCGATGGCGTCGTTGTCACGACGAACACGAGCAAGGTCATCTACGGAGACAAGGAGAACAACGTGGTTTCCAACGACCACATCTTCAAGACGCAGGAGCTGCGGCTGCTCAAGGACAGGAGGAAGATTACGTTCAAAGTCTTCGAGGACAATGCCGACTACCAACCCTTGGACTGGAAGATCGTGATGGTTAAAGAATGGTTGGTTCGTGAAGAGGTAGTTTGGACTGATGGGCAGTTTCCCAGCACAACCTCTTCAGGGGGCAGTGTAACCAACCACCCATTATCCCACCGTGTGTTCTTGATCACAGAACATGTATCAAGTAGTGTATAGAAAGCGGTGGATTTAAATATTGGATTATGTTGGGAATTGAAGTAGTGTATAGAAAGCGGTGGATTTAAACATTGGATTATGTTGAGAATTGTTAAGTATAGAAGGCGGTGTATGGAGTTTGAGGTTGCTAGGATACGAGATGGATTGGGAGGATGTGTTGAAGATGGGATGTTATAGAGTGTGCTGAGTTTTTGTGAGTTTGTGTATTACCTACTAAAAGTATATTAAAACTATCTTATTAATAATAGAACTTCTATTATTTCTACTAGGAGTAGTTTAACGATTCACACTTCGTGAGTACATACAACAATTATTGACATCGTGCGCTACTCCATGTTCACGAATTAGAAGTAGCGGCATTTTAAGGTATTTATACATTCCTCACTACTGTCTATATTATTTGTTTCCTCACCCTTCCTCACCTCACCTGTCATATGTTACTGAGGATAGGGTGAGAAACGTAACAAACGATAATAATAATGCAGAATAATGCACACACGGTGGAGTGACTGTCTTGGTGATAGCTTTATATTTAATTAAAAACAACACTCCCATTCAATGACACAGACTTTGCACATGATAGTTCGAACTTTAGTCCGTAGACATCGTAATACTCAAGATGATTGCTGTGCAGTGGGCACTCTGAAAGTCACGACAAGCCGTGCGAATAGCCTCTATAACACCCCCTAAAATATTAAATCCATACTTTCTTGCAGCACACTATCACAGTCTCGTTCTACTTAATTTATCGTTACCAACAAGTAGTCCACTAGTGTTACTGGGCTCAGATTTGTCCATGGAATATGTTATGTGAGTATAAGGAATCGTCTGCTAATGGCACCAATGCTAGCTGCAATGTTGTACAGCATGTTTTAGCTTACACATCAGTTTATCGTCTCGGTTCCGCGAATTCCGTAAGTACCAGTCATACGACCCAATATGTGTATATATTGTAGTGGTTTGTTCGGATATGAGTGATTCTTTTATAGTGGAGAACGCGACGGAATAGTGCAGACAATCGGATTTCCCGAACATTTCCGAAGAGCGCTGCGTTGCCAAATGAATTGACGCTGGACCTCGGACGTTTACGTCTACTCGAACAGGGTATGAGCTAGTCGGAAATGTTAGGGTGAACGTAATGCGTGGGCCATTCCGTGGTTGTGCTGTTCTGTCGCGTCTTTTATAACCTTCCTGAGTATACTTGTAGGTTGCCATCTAATTAATACAAGAACTGCCCACCTAAACCCACAACCTGCTTTGTTTTGCACATAAAAAGCCACCGTCCATTCGTGCGAAACTATGTTTAAAGTGCTAAAAGTACGTAATTTCTGAGTTTGTCATGTAATATGTACATGCACCATTATGGCAGGGGGTAGCTACATTCTCATTGATACACTAAGTCAAAGAGATATAATAAAGCACTAGGTTGCTTTTAGCAAATTTTACTTTTCGTTTTTCTCTGAATGAAAATTCAATTTGATTGTTTCATATAATTCACCATTCACTTCACCAGAATTCTTACATTATCTTTCTGAATTGCAACTCGTTACGTTTAAACCTAATCAGTAACATAAGGATAACAATTTACTAAGGGCCGGCATTACAATCAATAAGCATGCCAGTTATAGGTAGCAAATAGGCTATTTGGAGGATTTCAAAGGTTTTGATTGGTGGTTTCCATGGAGAAAACTAGCTTTTCGACGAATAATTAATTATAGACACATTGTAATACTGAACCTTAGTACAAGTTCAAGTTGGTGTACTTACTCTCTCCGTGAAGCTCATTTGACCAGTGTACTGCATGAAATAGCTCGGAATGTAAGATGGGTTGTCTGGGTTGCCTAACCGCGTGTTGGCCCAAGGAAGGGCCGAAGAGGATATCATGCTGATGAAAGGCACTTGCCATTTATGCGCCAAACCAAGGAAACAGTCGGACCCGAAGATCTCTGTGATGATTAGATCGTACCTGGAAGAATATGAAACAGTTATGCCAAACTTGTTAGGTGTTCTAAAATGATTGTCTATAGGCGCTGATTATATTTTTTATTTCTTTTTCATGTCATTAATACGTGTTTGTTTTCATATATAAAATTATTTGACCAATCAAACGTTAAAATTGCATGCAAATACATATTTTAATAGTCCTTGTAGTTCAATCATTAAATTTAAATGTTAAGATTTCCTAAATACCCGTGTTATGATTGTGTGTAAACTAAATAATGATAAAACTATATAGTTAATAACTAAGATTAAAAAACCATATGACGACAGAAAAATGTTGCACCTGAATGCTTTGCGTGCGGAACAAGGAGGAGAACTATCAAAAGGCATCCAAATTATGTATTTATGATATGTGTTAACCAGTAAACTGTAAAACCACATGAAATTAACGTGTCTTTATACGTATAGCTAAGAAATGTACACAATAACGAACAAGTTTCAATAAGCATTTTTCCAAAACTGGGTTATAAACTTTATGAAGATTGAAACCCTAATTGTTGTAATTATTTACTGTGCAAGAATTAAATTAATTATTTACAACCAAATGTCAGTTTGATTGATCGAAACACGTTTATCGTGTTATTCACTTTTCCTATGTGTGTGTTGTACTTAGAAGATAATGGTAAAATCTTCGTCAATTTATTACAGTTTTAACTTACCTTTTTCATAAATTGAACACTATACTGCACCATGACTTACTTTATGTAATCTTGAATTAAAAAAGCATTTTAAATTAAATTCATAAATCTAGTACTTACCTCCGTACGATGTGTGCATGCGACGTATCTTCATTTACATCACATACCTTGAATGACAGTTACCCCTTTATGGAATATCAGCAGACCAAATTCACTCTCATTAAATTCATGTTAGATACGCGTTTTAAATCGTAAGTATAATTCCAGATCAAATACTAGACAATATTTAACTTTTATACTTCACCATTCTGTACGTAACGTCGATGGTAACTGTTTTAACATACTGACAAATCAATTTTAAATTATAACATGGCCGGATTAGAGAATTAATTAGAATTAATTTAAATTAATGAATACATATTATGTTTTATTGGTAAGGTAGAAAGCATCCGTATTTATGTAGTGCAACAGTTTTGAATAATTTTTATAAAACAGCGTTATTGTAACTGAATGAGCTCTTGAATAAGTGAATACGTATTATGTACTTAAAGAAAGGTTTCAATGAAAGCATCCGTTTTTCTTAAGAGAAATAGTTTTAAAATCACCTTTCTTTTGAGTGAATGAGCTTTTGAACCTGAGGCTGCTCCAGTACAGCGTCGCATATTTCACGGTTCGCGCCCCAGATGAAGTTCAACACTCCAGTAGAAGACAGCTGTGTATGAACGAAGTCCATGCTCACACCGTTGAAGAATGTTTCCATTGACCCAGCCAAGCTGATGTCTTTGTAGTTGGTTAGGGGAGTCTTCTGAGGCCAGTGGCTCAACACGGTCACCTCATGGCCTCGCTCTGCCAGCGCCTTCAAGAGAAACAATTCCCGTTACATTTTAGCAAAAGATAAACTTGTTCTTAATAAGTAAATAAATAGATAACAGATTCAACTATGTCGGTAACATTATTAATAATTATTCCATTGTTTATGTACCTAAACTTTGTATAAGAATTGAGATGGATGTTTACTCAAATCACCTTTCTTCAATCACTTACCTAGCTTAGTAGCTGTATAAAGAAAATGGCTAACTTTTAGAAACTTTAAACAGAATAGGCCTAATCACAAGCAATACAGGTTGGGGGGGATGCTGTTCGAATAAGGATAACAGCAAGGTAGTGTACGTATAAGCGGGGCCTTGCACCAGCAGAACAAACAAAGAAGAGGAGATGGTTTATATTTTAGGAAATAATGGACTTATAATGTTAATCAATACTACATTACGGTGTATCAAAACTTGCTACAAAACAAGAGCCAGACAAGAATTGGTGCTGGCGTGCGAGGCAACCACTCACTGTTTTATGAGTGCAACCGGTGTGGACGGCAATTAGGTAATTTTGGTCATGAAAAGAATATCTACAGTTCTTTTTTATTTTTTTAAACCTGTCCACAGTCTGGTTTCCATTGAGCAAAGTTGACGCTTATAAATAAACCTGATAAGAATTTGTTGTAGTTCAAAGGAATGGAAAAATTTTAGCAGATTATAAAGTATAAATTTTTTTAAAGTAAGTATAGTAGTTTTAAATAAACATGTACTGAGGAAGAGAGAGCTGTGTGTTACGGCTGGAGTGTCTAGAGAAGTCTTATACGCGATGTTAAACCGTGTAATCTACTCGATTAATTCTGTTTCGATAACTTATATACGCAGCTTTGATCATGCTGGAGATATTGACGAATAATTCCTGTTATACGATGAAATCAAATAGTGGTTTTACTTAAGTTTCAAGTGATGCCAGCAAGTGTCAGCTCCAGGGAAGTATAGTACCTTACAAAGAGCCTCAAACATCACGAAGTGGCTGCGTCCTGGAAATTGGAATACAGCAAGGATCTTGGCAGCTTCATTGTGAGGCGATATCGCCATCAGCAAGACGAAGGTCACGAGAACGCTTAGCTTCATCTGAAATAATAATGTCTAATCTAGCAATTTAAAAAAAGAAAGAAACTTTGTTCTCAATGTAATTATTACATGTATCATCATTTTATCGCATAAGTTTCTTCGCGTTAACAAGCTATATAGACTATGACATTCGCCGCGGGCTTACCCCTACATCGTGAACCAGTCTTGCTAGAATGTACCCTGACAATTCACCCTGCCAACAGATGTGTTGATAGTATCTATACAATATCGGAGGCATGAGAACGAGATGCAACTCGATTTAGGATGGTGGTTGTCACATACGTCACTTTTATATTACATAATCCATGACGACACCATCTTGCAAGTTAACGCGACTTTGCATTTGCCGGTTTTGTGAACAAGAAGTTTTGGGAATGTTACCGAAAATACTTCAAACAATTCCGACAAAAGAAAACAGATTTTTTATTTCAGAAGTATATTTTAATTAGTACCAGTACTTTGATTGCCATGAAAATGTTGCGACATCCTTGTAAACTAAACTGATTAAAAGTTTTAAATAGTGTGTAATGAATATTCATATTCTCTAAGTTGTGTGTATGAAATCTTGTCTTGAAAGTTCGGTGGTAAACTTTGTCTTCAAATAGGTGTTTCACAGAAACACGATTATATTTACTACATGGAAGAAAACAACGATATATGTGTATTATTATCGTAACAAAATGCTGCCTCTAAAATTCAATGTTAACTCCTATAATATCCACCAGAACACTGTATATGTGACTCTTGTGTTAACCATTGTCACTAATTAGATCTGCATATATCTTCAATAATATAGGTTCAGTAATGTAAGTACGTTATCGATTCAAGAAGCATTTCCGACCCACCCATAAAATGTACAAATGAAATTAGAACGTATTATGTGTAGAAACAGTGATTTTTAATCTTGGTGCTATATTGGACTAGAACGTATTCTAGTATTGCCAATGCAAGACACGCTAGACCGGTAGTGATATTTATTATATTGTGCTGCCTGGTCAAAATCCACGTATCTGCCGGAAGTTGTAACTAGTCAGACTCAAACATATCACTTGAGCGTTTGAGTCAAAAAAGGTTCTCAGCAAATATGCGAAAACCAGGCTCTGAATCATCAATGGCACTTTTTTTTGCAACTAAAAAAAATATTTGACGCTGCCTCTTATTTTGAATATTGTATTGTTACATTCTAACAGTATATCTCTTAGGTCCGAATTCATTATTTCGTGAAGGTCCGATTTATTAATATCTGTTTTGTAACCGTGGTCCTAAAGAACATTCCATTCAAAACGCATGGCAGTCGCCATGTTTGTTCGTTGCCTGAATCTCCGATCACCGCCTAATTGGAGATTAAAAGTTTGGTTAAACCGCTTCTAATTGCCTTACCTTTGTGTTTTCATAGACGTATTTCCAATAATTCCTTTAGACACTTAAATAACACTCTTTCCCTCCCCGCTAAGACAATTCACGTGGATCTCATATCACTGCACTGGATTTACATGTCCGTTTATTGTTACGTTGTCACGTTGCCACATTGTTAGTGGGCCTCCGACCGCATCCATAGACACAATGAATAACCTCGAACCACCACGGCTTGCCAATTATGTTGCTACTAATTCGTTTCAGTCATGTGTATCTAGCGTACAAGAAGTGCTCATCACGACAGTCAAAAAATGACTTTCAACTTGTTCTAAAGAATGTATCCGGTCACTGCCATGACGATCTGGAAAACTGCTGATATCATATTTGGTTCAGAGATATTAGAAAATGTATTTTAGAAGTTGCAGTCGATCTAGCAATATACGTCACATGAGCAGACTTGGTACTTCTGTACATAACTTTGCTTCTTGATAACATTATAAGCCAGAGTGCTTCAGTAAAGGTTGAATGTTAAATGCCAGTTGATTTATGCTTCTAAGTTGTAAGAAGATCTTTATCTTTGCTCACATGACCCGACCTATACATACTTTTGTAGTAAGACTTATTTTGCCAGTAAATAACGTGTAGTACGTAATTATCACTGGAAGTGTGTACGAAGTAATTTTGAATAACACAAAGATCTCTAAAAGTAAAGTTTATCTATATATGGCCTTGGTCAGTATAATATAACACAAGCTTGATTGGGAAGGAACAAAGTGGCGTTCTAGACGTTTGTAATAGAAATGCATATTTGCTTATAGAAACAAACTACGTCGTAGCCTGTTGCTAACGATATCGATAGAATAGGATGAGTCAATTCATCTTTTTTGTCCGCACTTCCGGAAGTTCTGTACGTGGCAGCGCCTCAAACGTAAATCTATTTTTAGAATTTAGCTGTGGGCTAATTCATTGCATGGAACTTGATTCTTAAAAATTAAATGTTAATACAGTCATGTGCCGGCTGTTAAATTGTAAACGCAAACAATCGACTTAAAATACATCGACTAAGCAAAACCATTGGTGTTTGTTTTTAGTCCTTGCACTTGATAACTAGCCAAGGTTTTGTCAGCCTACGATAAAACTACTCCTATGTATTTTTTTTTATAGAATACACAGGACTAATGATGGTGACAAATTGTCAATTGGATTTAGTCTGGTAAAATTGTATTTTTATGTCTACTTATAGAATGATTGAAGCTAATGTATACCGGTAAAAACACTAGTGTCTGAATGTCAGTATGTCAATATCTCGTGACTAGAGAAAAAACAGTATATTTGCAATAAACAGTATGTATCAACGCATCTAACGTTGTCCAACCGTTTTGTAGTTTTAGCTAAACTTCTATGTTGATGTACGTCGGTTATTATATGATCATTACTCGTGTGAGGTAATCGTACTTAGTGGTCGCTCAACTCTAGAACATAGTGAAATAAGTCATTATATAAACATGAATGTCACTTATTATCTCATATAAAATACATTTCTTTTGCATTTAAGTTCATCAATTTAATTTCTTGATTTGCATTTACTGACAATCATGTGATGATCAGTAATGGAAATGAAGTAATGACCACACATCGTTACAGAAAGTGGCTTATTGTATTCACATCTTCACTGTGACCAGCGCAATCTCACACCTACAAGAATTCTTCGATAATTTATTTGCACCACATTTTTAAGAAAGTTTGAGATAAAAAAGATATAAAAAGAAAAAAATGTTGTCCGTATAACACTAACATATAAACACCGGCTTTGATCGAGATTGGTGGCTGTTCAAGCTAGTAACAAATGAAAATCGATTTCGGAGGCTTTCTCGGCCGGAGTACTACACTATCGTGGTTTTCCGGGTATAACCGTGTCAAAAGGTGGAACCAATCCAACATTTCGACCATATTTCATTGGGCTTAATGAAGTTTAATGAGGTAGACACATGGAAATTGTTTATATTACATTCGTATAACACGTTTCTTCCGATATTGCATGTCATACATTCAACAAAATAATGATACTAATTAACATGATCACAATGGGTTTAGCGATACTCACCTTATGACGCGATGGCAGAGTTGTGACAAATAGTGAAGAAGCAAACTCATGCCCTCTCACGACATTCAAAAGAATTCCGAGATCGTGTGCTTGATTTGCCTTATCTGACAAACATTCTACTTTGGTTTTTGTATTGCTGATAATGTTATCTTATTTGACTAGAGCAAATACGGACATACAAATAGATGCACTTGAATATCAAATAAGAATGAGATATATTATATATTTCATTATCAATTAGTACTCTGTACAAATGTGTACCTATTGGCATGTATCATGTATAAGGAAAATAATATTTACTTTACTTCTTTATTTAGTTGACTAATGCGGTGAGAAGTTTCTTTAAAAATAATGCTATTATTTGAACTATATACGAACACGAATTCACAAATTGTAATGCACATACAAATATTTACAAGAAAAATATGCCGACACCAAATACAAGGGACCATAGTTAGGTATTATAGCGTTTGTTTTAGACTCTTATCGATAACTTTGATTATGGCTATTTTAAGAAGAGAATTATTAATTGTTTGTAATAATATTAATAGGTAATACATATAAATAAAAATATTGTTTTCTGTGCCATAAATTCCATCACATACAATGTTTTGAGGGTATGTTACGGAGTTTGGCAAAATACAATTTATACTTTTTATTACAATATTATCTATATAAGAGACCTCTTTCGACGAATAACAACCCAATTAAGTCTCCCAATTAAAAATAATCGTTCAGTGTCCTTAAAAACGTTTTGGATCAAATCGTGAAAGGAAGAGATTGGATACTTTAGGAACACATTAACAATCCACTTTATGTAGAAGACACACATTTATATTGACATAAATTCAGTTCTCTGTTCCCAATCAAAGATATCCAAATAAAATACACAACTCATTCTTGCTGGTGTGTGTACTATTTCTTACTTTGATTGCAAATTCCTTATTAATACAGCAACAATATACTGCTAGTTTGGCAGGTGCATCGTTTGAGAGCGCAGATAGTTCCCGCCGCCATGTTGGATAACGTATTCAGTCTTAAAGATGGCGTCTTATTTATATTATAAAGCACATAAATAGGTATTTTAACCTTATGGTTGGTGTTTCTTCAGGTTACTTATAATTCAATATTAAGTTCCGATAGCTTAACAAAGAAGAAGAAATTCAATACAACTCAACAGTAAAATATAAATGAGTACAATCAACGAGGTTTGCATATATTTGAGCATGTTTTGCGTGAGTCTGGGAGGAATAGATGGGGAGCCCGGTCCCGGCCGTACCGCACTTGGCATGACGGGGTCTGCCGATTCATTACTGGTGATAGCAAACAGTAATTTCCGTACTGCTCTGATGGAATCTTGGCATTCATTCACCACTAATTGCATGTTTAATGCAGTGCGGTCCAAGATGGAATCTTAAATGAATTCCATTCATCGCTCTTTGCGTGTTAAGATCGCGGGCGGATACACATGATCACATTTCACACGGAGATTATGGCGAGCTTCGCACATAGATGCGTGCCCATTATCGTGTCCATATACTGTCAAAAATACCGTGTTGCACTTGGGATTCAATAAAAGTTAGCTGTAAACACAACACTGATTTTTTATTTTCTGTTGATGTCAGAAAGTAAAAAATTCGGAATTGCGAATTTGGTCCCAACTACATTGTTTGAGCAATATAAGAAATATTAGTACTATTTGTAATGCAGTGTCATGTACCAGGTAGTACTTATTTTATCTTTTTTCTTATCCGAGATTTGTGTTTTTTATCTTTATAACTTATATTCTCCATAGATGAACCAAAGATTATAAAGGGCTGACTATAATCTTGGGATGAATCCATTATCAGTGCAGTGGATGAAACATTTTGTTTCCAAGGAATTTTCGTTAATCGTTAATTTAACTTGTCTGTGGGTTTTCAAAACGAGACGAGATGTGCTGACCCTAAATATGTTAACTTTTATGAAACACAAAATATAATATTAGTGTAATACGAAGCCATGATTTGTTTTGGTCTCATGTCTTCGTTCAAAATACTAACCCGTTTATTAGGATTGTACCAAAGGTTGATTTAACGAAGTTCAACGTTGAGTTGTGGTTCACTGCAGGTTGTCAAGCTTTTCAATCGGCGAACCATTTAATATCTGACCTTCGACGTTTCGAGTAGATTACTACTTCCTGTCTTCTTCTATGTTTCTCGCGGTTGAAACAAACAACAATCAGAGCTGTGTCAATTTCCAACACACATTTATAACACAAACACCTATATTATCCATTGTTGTATCAAATGAAATTGAATTAAAGCGGTCAGTGATATTCTTGTTTGTTGGGTCAAATCTTTGGTCATAGTTTCATCTCTACAAAACGGAAATGAACAATTGTAGTCACAAACATGTTTCACAATTCTGATTAGTTTAGACCTGCAGAATAAAACTTTGAAATCTCGTATCAATATTTTTAATTTCTATTACAAAATTAAAAATTAGGTTTTGAATAAAACAAATTGTTTTTGTTTTGAGCCGAACGATTTATTTTGCATATTTTGTGATGTGGCTAAAATAGCCGGGGTGTCGGAATCTTGACAGGTGGAGGAATAGGAGTACTCTAATATTTATAATTAGGCCTATATCGTAGGCTAAACACTCACACAATTATCATTAACGCTAGAGACATACAAATACATATTGTATTCCCCAAATGGGTGTACTCATCCTATGAAGAGGTTAACCCGTTGGTCCGTTGACGGGAGTCCAGGAGAAATCCAGATGCCGGACTGTAGTTGGCGCTGTCGTGGCGGTCGTACTCCCGTCGGAACACAGTCCCGACAGTTATGTGGAGCAACGGATGCAGCTCACGAAATGGTTCAGCACGAACACTCGGAACACAGTCCCGAATTGGCACAGTACGGCAACAACACGATATCGGAACACAGTTCACGATAGAACACGGTATTATCACAACCGTGATTGGAACACAGTTCCGAAATGGTTCGGTATGATACAGATATAGGAACGCAGTTCACTAAATCAAAACAAACTTACTATTTGACTTCCTTTCTTTATTATCAAACTCACAAGATCACAATCAGATCATCCGTACAAGAACCGAAAACCAAGTGAAGTCCTCCCCAGGAATCAAAACACAACAATGAATAACAAAGAAGTTACAACAAAGATATGTTAGTCGATCAAACCTCAATACATACAATATAGGTGGCTGTGGAGGTGTGGTCAGGAACGCTGGTTACCATTACAGCCCCCCACTGAAAAGACTCGGTCTTGCGGACGGCAAGATGAGTGTTTTAAGTAATCCGCTATACGTATCCGAGTGGTGTCCTACGCTTTCAGGTTGTTTGTATTGTTTCAATTGTTTGTATTGTTTCAAATGGATGATGTTGTAAGAGTCTTTTGAAATCTTGCCCCCTGGGTCTTCCAGCTCATATGCGTTTCTATCAGTTGCTATCCTGGCGTTTCGGCATTGTCCGTGGTTCGTTGGCACCGTGTTGTCAAAAGGGATAGAAATTATTTCGTCGTTTGTCCCAATGTTAAGAATCGCTTCTTCGAAGCTTATAACAGCATTGTTGTCATGTAGCCAGTCGGCGCCGAAAATCATCTTCCGCGATAACCCGGGCACTACTATACAGGCTACCGCGCCTGTCCAGTCTCCGATTACGACATCCAACAACACTTGTTTGGACGCGAGCCTGTTTTGTTTGCCAACGGCGCCTATGACTTTAATTAGTGGGATAGGCAGTAGTGGAATATCTCCCTTCCCCTCGCGAAGTTCGTGATAAAACGATTCTGAGACACACGTGATCTCACTGCCAGAATCGATAAGTATGGGAGTTTGTGTCAATTTATTGACAATTGCATTGACCTCTGGGGATGTTCTCGCTGCCGTGTAGGTATCGTCCTCATCGTCCGAGATGAGCTCACGACTTTCCCCGGCCGTGATGTGTAGGAGTTCCCGTTCCAACATCGCCACTGTTTCGTCGGTCTCATCCCCCACATCGCTCTCAACCGCCGCTACATCCTCGGTTATGTCAATTCCTCTAACCTGTCTATTTGCGTCGAAAGTTTGAGTTTGTTCGCGATTGCGATGGCTTCCTAGTTGCATATTACTGTCGCGATGGGTATGTTCGGTACGCCACTGGTTCCCAGTCGGTCGCGATTGGTTTGATCCCGTTGTGGGAAAGGTTGAGGTTGATTTCTTATCCCCGTGGCTGTCCCGGTTACTAGAACCCGATTGTTGCCGCCAGTTATAGTTAGTTGCCCCTTTATCGCTATAACTTGTCTTAGAATTCGCATGTGCTTGCGATTGTCTAGGGTCCGCATGTGCTTGCGATTGTCTAGGGGTGAATGAGTCGCCGGTCGGTTTACGCTTGTGTGCCTCGTCTAAACGGTGCAGAAGCTTTAAAGTTTCGTCAACGGTATTCTTCCCTGCGGCTAGTAGTGTAGCAGCTACTTCCGGACGGAAATGGTCGGTAATTGCATCAATTACATCTTCGTCAGGTATGGTGGGTGCCAGATACCTTGCTTTTGCGAGTATTACCAGAAAGTAGTCCGCCATCGCGGTGTCATATTGGCGCGGGCACTTGCCGTGATAAAGCTCATAACGCACGTTGCGTTGTTGGGCCGCCCCCCAGTATTCATTCAAGAATGCGCGCCTGAAATCGGAAAATGACGTAAAACGGTCCGCGTAAACTTCGCCCCAGCGGCGGGCTGAGCTACGTAGCTGGCCAGTTGCTAATTTAACTTGAAATTGTTGTGGCGCTCTTGACAATTCAAAATAATTTTCAAGTTCTTTGATAAACGTAACCGGATGGGTTTTACCATCCCCATCGAAAAGTGGTAATTGTGACGAGGATCTTAGCTCTGCCCCCCAAATCAAAGGTGGTACCGCATGTTGATGCTGTTCCTGTTGGGTTGGTTGCGCTTCGAGCGTCGCCACCTTCTCTGAGAGAAGTTGTACCGAATTTTCTAGTGTTGTTACTGATGATGTGAGGGTATTGCAGGAGTTAGTAACCTCGCCGCGAATTGACTGTATTTGCTCAGTGCAATCCGATTTCAACGCTACGAATTGTTTTACTAATTGCTGGGTCTGGTTAACGGTATCCTGTCGGAATCCTTGGACGTCAGTCCTTAAGGACTCTATTAACGCCGCTAGTTTGTCTGCGTCTGCCATATTGGTACTAGGTCCGTCTTCTAATGGTACTACATCAACTCCACTCCCAGAGCGTGTTTTTACCATGCACCCCTATACTAAAGTCAGTACGAAGTGTTAAATTATGCTCCTAGAGATAAGCAAATTTTTTTTTTTATGGGACTACACTCCCTCCTCTATCTACAGCCAAGAGCACGTTGGGCGCCAGATGTGATGTGGCTAAAATAGCCGGGGTGTCGGAATCCTGACTGGTGGAGGGATAGGAGCTCACATATATATAGGTATTCTTAAGCCTATATCGTAGGCTAAACACTCACACAATTATCATTAACGCTAGAGACATACAAATACATATTGTATTCCCCAAATGGGTGTACTCATCCTATGAAGAGGTTAACCCGTTGGTCCGTTGACGGGAGTCCAGGAGAAATCCAGATGCCGGACTGTAGTTGGCGCTGTCGTGGCGGTCGTACTCCCGTCGGAACACAGTCCCGACAGTTATGTGGAGCAACGGATGCAGCTCACGAAATGGTTCAGCACGAACACTCGGAACACAGTCCCGAATTGGCACAGTACGGCAACAACACGATATCGGAACACAGTTCACGATAGAACACGGTATTATCACAACCGTGATTGGAACACAGTTCCGAAATGGTTCGGTATGATACAGATATAGGAACGCAGTTCACTAAATCAAAACAAACTTACTATTTGACTTCCTTTCTTTATTATCAAACTCACAAGATCACAATCAGATCATCCGTACAAGAACCGAAAACCAAGTGAAGTCCTCCCCAGGAATCAAAACACAACAATGAATAACAAAGAAGTTACAACAAAGATATGTTAGTCGATCAAACCTCAATACATACAATATAGGTGGCTGTGGAGGTGTGGTCAGGAACGCTGGTTACCATTACAATTTGGTAATCGATTCATTTTTACAAATATTATTATCATTAATCAAAATGGTTGTCCTTATCCTCTAGCCATGCTATTGCAGCTTTTAATTGCTTTATATTAAATACATCATTAGTACAAAGAACTGACATGGGCTGCGTACCAACTTTGACTGCGTTCACTGTGGCTGTGACTGGTGGTGGGGGTAGCCCAGTCAACGCAGTGAACGCTGCAGCTGGTACGGGATGCAGTCACAGTCACAGCGAAAGCAGACAACAGCAGAAATTGTCATTCATAAAAGCAACATTAGCCATCTGTTAATTAACCTTACAACATTACATTAATAATTGAACGCTTATGAGACTTCTAAGATGAGATTATATGGTATTGTGATGTCACTTACTATTTAAACAATATAATATTGTCTATAAATTCATAATTCGCGGTAAAATTATTAGCCACGCCCCCCTTGACTGCGATAGCTAGATCTTCTCGGCCCAGTCATCGCAGTGACTGGAGGGGTAACTGCGAGGTGAACTGGTACGCAAAAAGCAGTGACTGCAGCTTGACTGCGAGTCAAGCTGGTACGGATCCCAGTCACTGCAGTCACTCCCAGTCATAGTTGGTACGCAGCCATAGTTAAATACAAAAATGCATTCGTTCAGTCAAAAATGTGCCTTTAAGCAATGAAAAACTAATATATATTTTTATTTTGTGTACGTATTGTAACATTGTATATACTATAAGTTTAAGCATTTAAGCAACGATTTACGAAAAATATATCGCATTCTACTGCATATTTACCTTAGCTTGTGGAATCGTATTTTGTGCATGTCCAACAAGCATTGCAATGCCGTTAAAAATAATATTAAGCCATATTTTCCAACACGAACGCCCAATGATGTTCTAGCTTACCTTGACTTGATTAAGTTCCGGTGCAATCGTGCGCTTCCCAAGATAAGGGAGGCATGCTCACACGTCATCTGCTGGGAAGTTGATCAGGAAGCGATTTTTGTGCTCAGTGTTGGGTTTTTTGATTTACCCATGTCATATAGTGTAAGAGTAGAATTTGTACACGTGATTTTGCTACACAACACAAGGATAATAACACGAATTTGTCTTCACATTACACGCACCTTCTTTCGTTTTAAAGTTGATTACGTTATGCCCGCTCCCATAATTATCTCTATAATGTCCCGAATCAGCCCAATATACATTTGTTATTAGTTTAAAATATTAATAGGCTTTATTATGAAAGCGCCACGGTTTTACCATTGCTATAATTATAGTGATCCATGATTATTGATCTGCTTATCTTGAAGTTTTGTATTTGAATTTATTTGGAATACATAATATGTATACAGTTACAGGTTTAATTATAATGTATATTATTATTTCAATCGTAACCTAAGTATTTTACTGATACATTACGCCCCAGTATCTACATAATTAGTGAAATGATGTTATATGCTAAACTTGTTTATTTATTTACTTATAGTAGTGATTGTTATATTTTTAAAGAACAATTTCCGATAAAGTTTTCAGAAAAATACAACAAGATAGTTGTGTGCCGTAATTTAAACAAGTCTTTAAAATATTCGTTTGTCAAATCGGCTATTATATTAATCGGATATTATATCATATTTTGTGTTTTTCTTGGTGCGTGTTTTCCGACCATTATTTCTTAAATGTCTTTAGAAAAGTGTATTTATACTTGGGCAGTTAGCTAAAACGTTTCTACTGGCGTGCAAGGTGGCGTGCAGTGGCTAATACGGCGTTCTTGCAGAGATGTATGCAACAAGATTATCCTTGCTTTGCTGTTCAAACTTGTACAATAACACATTCTTTAAATTATGAATTCCAAAGAGAAAACTAAATAGCATAGAGTGAGAAATGTGCGCATGCATATTATTATGTAAATAAATATCCCGCTGATATTGTCCCAACCATATCATCGTATTCATTATTCATGCTTAGTTATCGTTGATACATGAGATTCAGTGGTAAAACGTAAAACCCAATTACGTTAGGTTACCGGTTCGATTCCGGCCATAACCAATTCTCATTTGACGTTTTGACCGAAGTCGGTCAGTCGGACGGGGGAGTCGGACTCACGCTCAAAACTCGCCTTAATACTAAGGTTTAAACATACCTTAGGAATTAGGCGAGTTTTGAGTGTGAGTCCGACTAAGGGCCCTCGGATTTCGTTTATAAAAAAATATCCAAATTTTACATAATATACTCTTAGTTATTGTCACTTGTAGAGGGCTTCTGGCTTAGGACGTGTCCGAATAGTACCAAACCAACGTTCATTCTTATTCTTAGTCTTGATTTTACGTCATCAACAGTCCGTGACGTATCTAGTAACGTCCGAATAGTCTCCGCGGCGTGACAACGTCACTATAAGAATACGAATTAGAATGAGAATGAAAGTGCACACTAGATTTCATTCCGGAAGATGGCGGACGATGGGTCAGAACATATCTCAGTTATTGTTAAGTATTTAAAGCCTGTGACCTTCAAAAGTTACTACAATGTAATTATTAATTAATAAAATGCATAATATTTTACTTTACATTTTGGTTATACATGTCGATTTAAAAAAACAAAATGTGGATCTGATGACGCGTTACGACCCTAACCCTACTTGCATCAAGTAATGTCCGGCTCTCGTCCGAATACGTGAAAGTGGAGCGAAAATTAGAACAAGACCAAGAACAAGACTAAGAATAAGAATAAGATTAAGAATGAAATCAAGAATGTTATTCAGACACGTCCTTAGTCAGGCGTGATTTCGCGATTCCTACAGACCATGAAAGCTACCAAGGGAAGCGAATTGCCCATATAACAAAGACATTCCGTATTTCAAACTATAAATATAGACTTGAAATAAATATCTACGATAAAGTTGAGTAGGGTTAGCGAAACCAATAATATACAACAAGCTTATTTTAATACCCACTCCACCAGGAGAATTTCAAAGTGTCAATGGCCAACACAATTAGCAAACCGACAGTAGCTTAGCACTGCTAGATTCACATAACGAGCACAGCAGCTCACGATCTAACCCGAAGTGATGGTTTATGCGCTACCCTTGCTTTATAATTCAGTGAGTGTACAAGATGCGGTGACAGTCTTCACTGCGATCGTCATTTCGTCTTATATCGATACACTGATAGAACATACATGTGTAAAAATATAAATTAGATTGAATTTCCGTCAAATAATTTATGCCTCCATTTATAAAAGAATGTTGTTATGTAAAATAATTAAATAAAAATAAAAGGTAATTATAATAAAAAGACTGATGCTTACCCCTGACTGAACTTATTTTAAACAAAGCAATTAGATATTTCTATTCGAGTTTTATATTTCTTATTTATTTCATATTTGAAATGGGTACTGAGTGTCTTTTTAAAATTGCTTGGATGTTAGTAATATTACAAACAGCTATTTTCATGCGAAGTCCTATAATGCCACGATATGCCGATTTCTAAACAATGTCATTGTTAATGATCATCGAAACAACACCACTACGTCACAGATGTATTAACGTGTCAAACAAAATGTGTATGAAAGCTTTTTTGTGAATGCATGCCCTGACGCTTTCGAACAATTATCAGTACACTACATTCTGTACTGCCAATTATTTTAAGTGCCGAAATAATTCTGCGTATTCACCCGTAGCAACAACAATAAACGATAACGATAACTATCCCGGGATTTTTATTGAAATATTGAATTTTGTAAAAAGTTTTGTGTAAACAACTCACAAAATATTATCAATCAATGTCCCTATCGATGAGATGTTGGATGAGCAAGGATATTCTATGTGGATTGTAGGCCTAGACGTGAAACTCAAAAGCAGTTTTTTTTTTATTTTTTTTTTGTGAAACAACTCTTGGTCGCTGTCATTTCTGCACACGACAGTTATTTGGTATTTTTCTAACATTGTTTGTCTTTCTAGTACTAATAGAGGAGTGGGTTAACAGAAACACGTGGGAATCTAATTTTGGGAGGTCGCTGGTTCGATTCCGCATACCGGTAATGGCGACTGGAGGTATTTTCGAGGTTTTTCTGGGTCAAAAGGCGAAATCTAGAATGAAATCCTTCTAACAGCCGTAGAACATCCATTCACTCTATTCAAATGTCCTACTTCACCTTTTTATAGTCACGTGAAGAGGGGCATGTCAGGTATTGCTGGTGTTCACCAAATAACAATTATTACTAACAATGGAAATTCATTCTTTGTATCTAATTACGTTGATATTTTGCATAGAGCCCCACTGTAGGTCACATACGTGCCTATACTTCTTTGTTGCTCCTTCCTTCTTGAAAGAACCGGGCTCCACTGGCCATGCATGCCCACCCACCTGTCATTCCCTGTTTTTACGCCACTGAACAATATGTGATTTTGATATGCTTTCATCTAAATATAATAATATTCTGATATTGATAAATAAATAATAATAATAATAATAATAATAATAATAATAAAAATAACAAATACACGATTGTTTTGTATACTCTGCATGTAATTACACACGTTATACAAAATACAAATACAAGCATTGCCCATTTTAGGTACCGCATTCATAGATATGTCCCAGATTTCATAGTTATTATATTATTTGTAAAGAATGATAGATTTGGCTATGAAATTTTCTTTTACAAAATACATAAACTTTTGGTGTTAAAAGATTCAAATTTTAATATATAATACATAATACAAATAATTTAAAGTATTAACAAGAAAGTAAAATAACTATTTGCACATTAACAGTTATATGTAATTAAGTATCAACACGTATCTTAACAAGTTTTGTTTTGAATTTTGAATTAGTATATGATTTTAAAAGGAAAATAATTTTCCGATTCAACTTACAACCGAAATTATGTAATAAACGTTTGAATTGCCAATGGTGTTTTTCACTCATAGAGATTTCGATAAAAAAACATTTTAAACACGTTTTAAATTTTCAAGTGATTTCTTTTGTTCTGCAAAGTACTGACTGAGTTTCGTATTCTGTTCAGAGCGCTTTCTTTTCCACCACAAGTTGAGTTCTTTCACTTCGCAATGAGCGGCCGAATGAAAATCTACAAAGAGAGACTAGAGTTTTCATTATCGTGTAGCAAACAACTACAAAGAATAAGGCTCCTGCTATGATTGCCTCTTGCACGTCCAGGAGAAGGTACTGTGAGGTTGGCATCACTGCCGCGTGCGCGCGCATGTGCCGCGCTCCCGCATGCCTTATCACGTACTCGGTCCAAAACACGGCCGTCTCGCGCGCCGGCAACGCTCGATCTCGGAAAATTCGAGATAGTCGTCTAGCGTTGTCGGTGTAACTGTAACAAACACAGAGCAGGGTCAAAACTAAAAACCACGCGTTGATACAGAAAACTTTAGTTGGAAGATTTTTTTTTTTTTTTGCCTCTGTTAAATTTGAGCCTGATATCGTAGATTGTCACCAAGCAAACTTAACTTACAATCACTTGTGTTGTTTCATTTAAATTTCACCGATAGAGGTGGCTCAGCGGTAAGACGCGAGACTCTAATTCGGGAGGTCACCGGTTCGATTCCGGCCACTGGCAGTCCTGACTGAAGGTTTTTTCCGAGGTTTTCCTCAGTCGTAAAGGCGAATGCTGGGATTGAGTCCTACTAATAGCCCTCGCACATTCCTTTCCAGCTATCCAAACACCTTAATAACCTAGTTAGTCACCTGAAGAGGGGCACATCAGGTAAAGCTGGTATGCACCCTATAACGGGTATTCCTACGAAAAATTATTATTATTATATTTAAATTTCATGATAAAGTTGCTATCGCTGTAATTTAATATGTATGAAACCAGGAACCTGTTTGTCGAAAACTAGCATTTCAAACAAAAGATTTCAATCATAGTTTTCTCAAGACATATTATAACACAAGTACACCCAATATTAAAATCAGACTAAATGTAGATTCTCCTAATTAAATAATATGCTTATTGCACATAACATCTACCTGCATTGTAAATAAAGATTTTTAATTATAGTACACGCATTCATGGACCAAAAGTGTATGCAGGTTTTAGGCGGTTCAACTTGCAGTTTACTAAACAATATGGCCTAAATGAAACTTGTTTAAACTTATATTGAAATCTGGTTGTAAAACATAATCGAAAATATTTAAAAGAGATTATTTCGAGTGGGCACCCGGCAAATATTGCATCTGAAACACACATTTTTATTTCCAGTTCAACACAACCCACTCAAACATGTCCATTATAGACATTTTTTATGAGAATAATTATGTGACAAGTGTTTTTGCATGTTGTGATCGATTTAAAAAATATCAACTACTATATCTTTCGTTGAATAAAATATTTTGTTTGCCGGTTCAAAGTTAGTCAACCAAAATAATTAAAAAACAATGTTATGATATTTAGAATATATCACGATATAGAAAACCGTGCACTAAAAAGTATAACTGTGCGCAAAATCAGAGGATACGTAGTCGAGTTAAGCGTAAAATTTCTTTACGGTTGCTATAGAATTGTTTTAATTACAATACTATTTTCCATAAGAAAAATAAGAGCATTAACAATTTAAGGACAGATCCTTTACTTAACTCGACTTTGAATCCGCAAAATTTCGTGCGGATTTAATATTATTAATAATTAATGTTTAATATTGAGTTATGAGTAGTCACTCTCCCTCATTGTAAATACAAAATAAATGTGACCATTAACCGAAACATAAAGCTATACTCGCGCGAAGACACGAAGATAAAGTAAAAGCGAACGTAGGCGTTGTTTTACCTGCGATTCTTCAACACGACGTTGATCGCGTCCAAGACGGTTTCTATCGTGACGTCATCGTACGCCAGCTGTATTCCCAGCCCCTTCTGCACGACCTTGGCAATGTTGAGGTGTTGGTCGGCAAACAGAGGGATCCCCAGTAGCGGGACTCCCGCGTGCACCGCCTCCTGGGTTCCCATCAGGCCGCCGTGAGAGATGAAGAGCACCGTCTCGCGATGACCTACGATGGAGCGGTATTTCTATAAACAATCTGTATTCATTTGTTTCCGATTTATACGGTTGTTTTAATTGTCGCCATTAAAGTGCTGCTCTAGGAGATCAAGAAGACCGTGGTAGGATTTTTCGTGTCATATAGTTGGCCGTGATATTTTTACCAACAATATGAAACAATACTGGTAACAATGGTAGCCGCCTTCTATATAGTGTGGAATTAATTTGCAGCAGCACTTCAATGGCGTCAAATTTCAAGATGTCAGCGCCCATAAAAATCCTCTAAAACAACCGTATAGGCAATTTCAAAAACTATCTAGAACTGTTTGTATGAGTCTCATCACTGTCTCCTAACTCTTCAAGAACAACAATACACAACAATAGCACAGGATTCAATTGAGGAGGTTGTGACATCACACGCAGACAAACAACGTTCTGCTAGGCAACTCCATTGTTGTATCTTTCTTTGATTGGTGCAGATTCAATGTTTGTCCGAAACAAAACACGGCAACATGGCTATTTTTGGAATTGGGTCCCGTGCTATTCAAATTCAGTTTTCAAATGTACCAGGAGGGTTCATTGATGCATATAAGATCATCATCTACTAACCTTGATTTTAGTGTATTGTTGTACATGAAGATATAGAGGGCCGTGATGATGATCATACAACGGGTCGTAGATAGTTTTTGAAATGGCCTATTTTTCGGTTAAGTTCAAATCAAATCAGTTTTTTCGAATGAACATACATAATTATGAGTATCAAAAACATCGACACCTATTTGTGATTTGTGGAGAACAGAGAGAGAGAGAGAGAAAGAACTTTACTTACGTTTTGCCAGGTAGTGAAAGACCCGAACATTTATTATATGCTTACGGAGTATATCATACGGAGAAACCACCCGGACATTAATTGTATGCTTACGGAGTATATCATACTGAGGCAGCCACTTCATGGTTCTCACATTGGTTGGCAGTTCCATCCCATCCAAGGCGTCAATCTTCCACAGTACTTTTTGTGGTAGAGCCGCGAAGGCTCCCACGAACGCTGACATCTTAGATGCGGGGAGGGTTGTGGAGTTAAAAATCGAACCAAGACTGAAGACGATTACTCCGTGGTCAGCACTGGACATAAATGCCTCCAAATCCTGTAACAGCAAATATAAACGTGTTTGACTGTATTTGATAAAAACAAGCAATATACTATACTTTATATATATATATATATATATATATATATATATATATATATATATATTTTATCGTTTAACGTTTATACTCAGTAATGTTCAAATCTTAGGTGCTGATATGGACCATAATGAAATCACGAACTGAAAAATTTACCTCAACATATTTTTTCTGTGTGCACGCTTGTAACGAATAAGGATAATAAAACAAAAATTGAGGTAGAAAGAAAATGATGTAAACATTTTGACTTAACGTTTTACTTTCTATGCAAGAGACTTCATCCGTAACCCACGCCTTATTTACTGCAGTACAATGTACGCTGCATGTATAGCAAACAATGTGCTTGAAATAGAAGCGTAAGTAACTGTTACAAAGTCACGGAAATTTTAAATTTCTATTATTAGTTATATACAAACATAATATGTTAACAATTTCTGGTATTCATAATGAAACAGCACATAGTTGGTATTTTACTCAAATATGGGTTGTATTATGGAATGGGTGCAACATTTAGTCATCCTCTTAATATGAACACGATACTTTACATACATTGTAGGGTTTGAATACTATACCTGAGTACATGATGGTTGCATAGGGGCCCAACTAGATCTTCAAATGCCTAGCTCAGTCGGTTAACACTGAACTCACTCCAATAAATATAATTAGATAATGAGGATACAGGACACTTCACTACAATATACACTTTAGTTTCCATAGAATATATTAATGAAATCACATAATCATACCCACTTGGGTCCAAAGTGATTAACAGCTCTACCCCTTGTAAGTAAACCTTAAAAACAATTTCCAAAACATTACAATTATTTATTTATACTTATAACGTTAAGCGAAGCGAGAGTAATCCAATAATTAGTGATGCTTGTACAGTTGACGTTACGAGGTGGTTGAACGGTGGCTTAAGATGACCTTCGCATACAGTTCATACAGCGTCGCCCCGCTGGGGTTGTTTATACAGTTGTGTGGTCCCCTGCCTCGTCGTGACCTACTACACATTAGATCCTACACACGAACGACAGGACTGTTCGTTGATTATCCTCACATAACGGCAAAGATTAGACTCGCTATGTAAACCGCGATAAACGGTTTATCTTGAGAACTCATCACTATATTGAAAATGGCACAAATGTGTACATTGTGGTTTCGTAGGAGCTAGAATACAGTTAGTTCCCGGGGACATAATTCCGAAAAAAGCATGACTTTTTATAATTATTGTCCCTCATATTTATATATCCCCCCTTTGTCTAGAATAACATAAAGACTGCAATAATAGAGACGTAAACAACAAGAAACATTATCATTATTTTGACTCGCATTCTATGTTCAAGGTTGTCTCAAAACATAGAATTTGGTTCTGGAGAATGAAGAGTGGTAACCCACCCTTCGAGCCATATCTCTGAATATCCCTTCGCTTACGAATAGCTGTTCTTGTAGATTGACGCAGTAGGCAGACGCACAGATTTGTATTCAGATGGGTGTATTTAATATCACAATACAGAATGTGATTTGTTTGCACGTAAATACATATGTGTAGGCACATAATACATTGGATCACTGATCGAAAATACCAATCCTTCTTTACGAACACAAACATGAACACGGGTAACAAAACAGAATATATACAGCTGAAGATATGGAAGACAACGATGATGTTTTCTCAATCACGAATGGGTGAAGCTAAAGTTTCCATTTTATTAGTAACGATTATTCCTTTTTAATTAAAACAAATATATAAATAGCATTTTAATTTTGTGTTCGTGTTCAATGATTTAGAAAATGAGAAACGCATAGAGCCGTAAACTATGCTCTTTAGGTTTCAACCCTTAGTAATAGGATCAATTAAACTTATGTCAAGTCAGAGATGTTGTGAAGGTATTCTAAACGAACGTGGTTGTGTTTCTATTTGAAAGTTGTAACTTATGTGGTACCAGTACTCGGTGAGGTTTGTCGAAAAACGCAATCCAAGATCGCATTATTCAAACATTGTTATAATAACTTCAACAAGTCTGCCGAGTACGTATAGATTTTTACTTTTTCTTGCTGGTAAAGTACGTTTAAAGCTTTGTACTTGCGTGCAAAAACGTTGTCCATGGGTAGATGTAGAATTTAATAGTGATCAACCGACGAGAATGATGTATTCGATATTCGTGGTCGTTGCGTTTCCCCCAAAATTATTCACAACATAAATTTATAAAAATAACCCACCACATATTTTCTGAATCTAGAAATGTTTTTAGGAATATTAATTGTTAGGTTATATGTTTACGTACTGCAAACGTACAATTACACGTTTTCAAACGGTGTGTCTTATCTTAAATCTTAAGTTCTTTCTTAAATACATTTGGACACATAATATGATCATATAGCGAATACCTTTGGTAGATCTTTTGGTTCCGGTATGTGGAGTCCTCCAACTTCGACTACCCCTGGAACCAAAGGCCTCGGTTGGTTGAGGCTGAAGTGACTGTTGACCAATACCAGGCTAGTGTTTCTAGCGATCTCCGACAGTCGGGGTAAATCGTCTCCAAAATACTTCTTGGCAGTCTCGTACGATGGTTTCTCGGAGATTATTTGATATGCTATTTTCACTCCCGTAGTCACAACCTTGTGCACAGAACAACAGAATGATTACAGGAAGTCTATATTGCAATGTGTTACTTCAACAATGAACATGGAACAGCAGTTACATGTGATATATATTTGGAAGGTTATGGATTCGAGTCATTACTCTGGCAATCCTGAGTTCAGGTGGAGTTCCCTGAATTTCCTCTAGCGAGTAGTGAAATTGGAATTTATTACGGTAGACAGTAATCTTCTTACATATCACACTGCGCTATTGGGCTGAAAGTGACAATATTATCATTACAATGGTATTCCCTGTGTGTACTGGATAGTTAGTTACAAACTAGAACATAGAATAAGAGACAAAACACATATCTTCTAATATTATATAATCATGAACATATACTCCACTTTTACACATTAAGCGGAATTATTTAATCTTTATTGGCTTACATTTTATTGTATTTTTTCTTTTGTTAGTGCCCTACATTCCAATTACGACACGAATTGTTGAACAGTATCTTATAAGTTTGATCCCTTCTTCGAAATTTGTTTATTTCCTTAGTTATTTCGTGCTATTACGTTCGTTGATGCAAATAAGACGTGCACTGTGTACATCGAAGTAACTAGATATTTAGGTAGCTGGGTTCCATTGTTTCACAACTATATGTATATATATATACCAACATAGTTCTCTAATGGAAAGTATTGTCATTTTTCTACACTGAGATTTGTTAATAAATATTTATTTATATATAAACATAATAATGTGCTTTATTTGTTTTTACTAATTATGATATGTTTTGTCAGACTTGAATCCGAATAATATTGGAAGACAGTACAATACATACAACCAAAAAGAATATTACTAAGAACAAAACGTATGGTATTCTCGATTACTTTCTAAAGAGAAGGTTGTGTTAGTACTTTTATACCAGTTAACTGAAGAAAAGTAACGATATTTACGGCTTATTAACTTCCATAAGCATAATCCGATCGGGATGAAATTTGAATTGTTTCGTCTCGTGGTAAAAGCCCACCGATTAAAGAACATTTAAGGTTTACATCTATTATGTTTTTGCGTCGGCAACATCGTGTTAAGTGCGCTTGGAGGCGTGCAATAAGGGTGGCATAGTGGAAGCGCTCGCGTGGCTTGGCCCGGCGGGCTACCGCGCTCCTAAACACAGGCAACCGTTATACAGTTCACCGAGCCTAGTATTAGTATTATTAAATGTTTTTTCAATACATTTTTAGTCCTCCAAAGTAGTATTTGGGCACCAATGAACAGTTGAAAAGTGAAAAGTGTCCTTTAATGCATCATATCTTCTATATATACTCTGATGCTCACCGAGGGCAGCACTGTGGATTACACGGACACTCATTAGGGCGCGACATTCCCGGTAGGAGCTGACGGTGGCGCTGCCATCGGCTACTTCGGAAGAACTATACAGACTCTTTGTGAGAATCTGAATAGTATAGGTTCCGATACATTATTAGAATTCTACGCCAACGCTACCTATTGAGATTGTGTGTGGTTGCACTAACTGACAAATTTGGTACAATTTGGTGTATTAAAACTAGCTGTTATATTGGCTAGATTATCTTGTGAAAATTGCTTCATTAGATTTTTCTAATCTTAAGGAAAATCACACAATATTACTAGTATGCAAATACTTTCATTTGAAGACATTAAAATATGAAATTCCAACGGCTGTTTTGCAGGGTTTCAATTAACATTCTTCGTGACTTCCAATGGATTGTCTGACCTGAAAAGACAAGCGCAGTGCGGTTCTGTGCAATGACGTAATTGAAATGCTAATCGGGACCTATTACTTTGTCGGTCTGTTGTTGGTAGCTGCCTGTCGACGGTTAGACGTACAGTAAGCATCACCCTTAACTGTCTTCTTGCGATGTAAAGTTATGAAATGTTTCGTTCTTGTGTCCTCACCGTGTTGCACAGTCTTTGCCAAAACGTCATGTGATCCGTGTACGGCATGTAGTAGCTCGGTATATAGGCAGGGTGATCAGGGTTGCCAACCCTGTCGTTACCCCACGGCATGGCCACTGATGACGTCATGGCAATGAAGGGAACTTGGAATTTGTACGCAAACCCAAGGAAGCAGTCTGTCGCGAAGATTTCGGTTATAATTAAATCATATCTGTAAGAAATAATGGTAGTTGATGATCATTTCACCAATATAAACGCTGTATCTTATCTATCGTTGTACTAACACGGAAAACCTGCCCATCGTGGTGGGCAAGTTTGCGTGCTGTGATCTCCACCCTTGCCGGACAGGTCGAGGGGGAGAAGCCAGACGAAATGAAGTCCACGTCCTTCCCTTTCACCTTCTACCCCGTTGGGTACTAGTTGTCCCTTTCCTCTCTTCACCCCCCGACGTCATGATGATCCAATTGTCGAATACGCCGATTAACACAAAACAATTTTAATGAATCAACACGAGAAAGTAATAATTATAATACAATTCTTGTAAATATAACTTCTTTACAACATTGTTCATAAAGCTGGCTAAAGCTTAAAATATGATATGACTGTGTCATCATACTACCCAGCTCATGGGATATTATGAGACATTGATTAACTAAAAAACACGTGTTGTAACATCGTTAAAATACAGCATAAAATAACTACGACTTTTAAGTAATCATCATGAAACAGTACCATCCAAAAAAGTACCATTAAAGTACCATCATTTTTAAGCAATAACTTAATACAAAAAGCAATTTCAAAATAGTTTGTACTAGCAGACCGATAGCTCTGATGGTGAGCGTTGGTACGCAAGTGAGAAGATGAGGGCTCGATTCCCGGTCGGCGTATACTTTTCCGACAATTGCTATAGTTTCACAACATTGTGCATAAAGCTGACTAACCTTTGTAATATATATTTGCTGTAAATTGATGATACTTCTTGGTACTCATATTGGACTCACTTGTCTTCGCCGTGTAGAAGTGACTGCGCATGCCTGTGCCCAAGAAGGTCGCACACCTCCTTGTTCTCATACCACACGATGGTGAAGGTCTCGAGCCAGCTGAGAGAGTCAAGCCAGCTCATGGGAAGAGACTCCGACATGTCCTACGCAATGAACACTGAATGAGGTCACAGCTAAACTATATCTTGACATAAGTGTGCTAACTAATCCCGCTTTTGTGCCGCATACGTTTTCAATAACCTTTCTCTGCTGGAAACTTTCATTATAAAACTTATTATTAACTTAAACTGGGATTTTTTTATTTTTTAGTGTTTAACGCTTAGGGCTATCTCCAGGTATTCTTTTCAAACTATGTACATTTATTTAATACAAACCTTATATAAAGTAAGATGTTATTAAGGGCAAAACATTTTGTGATCGTTACGTTGTTTTTCTAATAACTAATCAATTATAAATAATTAATTAGTTATGAAAGAAACAACATTCAACTTCTTTATTAATCCTATTGTTATTTGTTTGGAAACCGCATCAGGCTAACTAATCATTAAGTAGAGTTCACAGAAAATATTAAAAACATATATTTCGTGCGGTTTAAGTATCGAGACATACTCACAACTAGTGAGCCGCCGAGGTCTAGAAACGTGTAGTTGTCTGGTGCGACCGCCAGGGGGAAATGTCCCAACAGCGTCACGTGATGTCCACGTTGAGACAAGTCTACGAGCAGCGTCGAGAACATTGAGAAGTGGCTTCTGGCATTTAACGGGAACAGCGCTAGGATGCGTGCAGATCGCGCGCTGCTCAGCGCTAGCAGGAAGACCAAGACTAACCTCGAACAAAACATCTGTGAACACGAACATAGCTCGTTAGACATAATCAATGTTCTTTCCTTGTTGCTTAACACTTTAGAATATTCACGTTTATAATTTAATTAAGATGTGTTTTCAACTTCATCCAAAATTCAACAAATTGGTATACACGAACATGGTTTATGAACAAATTTCATTTAGTGGAACCAAAGTGGAACCAAACCAAAAGAACCTTAATTTACCCTCAGTTTGAAAAAATAATATCAAACTCACAGGTGTTTCATAAATAAATCTCTTAATCTAGGTTTGTAATGAATTACGTGTACACACACAGAACAATATCTAAACATAATATTGTAATGTGTCTTTTACACGTTTGCAAATTGCAATGTCATGTCATGCTCCTGTGAGTACCCATCGCATTACGCAAAGTTAAAATCAAAATTTGGATTTGTAACAATAGGTCTAAAAGAAAAGTCGCCTAATGTTTAAACGATTCGTAATTCCGGCCCCAGAATATAACTGTGTGTTAAGTAGTTCTTAATAATATAAACTAGATAATTGCAGAATTTTTACGGCACTACATTCAAGAAAGAATACAAAAAGTTCAACGGAAAACTCAATTGTGTGAAACAAGCTCCCACAATGAATGCCAAATATACACTGAAAATTACACAGCCATCCACATTCGGATCGTTTGATCTTGCCGCACAGAACACGATGAGAATAATAAAATGTCAGCAATACACATTAATTTATAATCGACTAAAATCAGACTGCAAGAACATTGGATATGCATATTGGGGAATTTCAATATTCCGTGATTTGAATGCTGTATCGTGATTGTTTTATTCTTACTGCAAAGTTACGTTATGGCGCTAAGTATGGAGTTAGAAAAATTCTATAATACTGCAACGTGACATTTCCCCAAGAGCAGATGGAATTGTAACTGTTGTCGTATCTGTTCCTGCTGATTTTGAGTGTGGGTTCCACAACATTTAAGACTGAATAACAATCAATGTCGAAGAGTTTTCTAAGAACTTACGGTAGTGTTGAAAACATTTCTAATACGTTATTCAGAATTCTTGTTATTTACCTCGCCGATTATACATTATTAACTTTTTTATATATGTGCACACAAAACTTTAATTTCAAACAGTTGATAACAGTGCGAGTATTTCCAGCAGGTTTTCTAGCGGTTCTAGCCGTCTTGTGTAATAGAAATAAATCACCTTCTAGTATGTTGATCCGAGCGGAGCCGCGACACAAGGTAGATATGGCAACAGTGTATGCGTGATGTTAACTGTAATTAACGTGAACTACTAAATGCAATGTCACGATCTGGAATGTTATCAAACAAGATATCATAATGTTTTGAGATAATCGACCTAAAGAAATATCTTCGCCGTAAAAGTCTCGTTATCAGCAAGTATGTCAGCAGTTCTAACTGATAACGCGATTGCGGCTCAAAACGTATTCCATGTGCTAAGATTCACGAGTGACTTTTAAAGGGATTTAAAAAATCTAGATATTTGGATTCAAAATTTTGATTTGAATACTACATTTCTTTAATATTATATTTCACTCTCATGTAAATCATAATCTGATATTCGTTTGTGATTTACCAACCTCAAAAAACAACCATTAAGTTAGTGTTTACATTTTTGGTCAAGAAAATTGTTTTATTAGGGACTACTTAGATTTTTCAACGTCGGCTGTAGCAAAAAGGGTCAATGTAGCTCTTACGCCGTACTCCACCTATGACTTGTTCATGCGCGTTACTACTCGCAAATGTACTTCATTTCAAATGTTTTATCACTATTGATGAATAAAGTTTTGAATTTTCATGAGTGTGTGTATATTGAGACGAACTGAAAAGTCTGCTCTCTTATCATTGGTTCGGGTCTACGTTATTGTGTTACAATGAGCCAATGGCTGACTTAGAATTCATATTAAATAAGGAAACATAATATCACAAGTTCCAATGAAAAACAAGAATTCATGAACACAATAGATTCGGGATTTATATATGAATTTCAATTTTGTCGGTATTTTAATAATATTTCTAAAGTTACGATTGCAATTCTAGGAAGATAGAAGATACTTTTACATTTATGAAGTAAATTGATTTCGATCACAATTCCTTCGGCCTACACTATTCTGTATCATCATGAAATATCGAAATTCCTGGTGCTGCATACTTACAACGACAACAATAAATGTTTCGAACATCTTGATATGTGAAGATACTTAAAAATGAAGTGAATAATGAAATGTGACCTTCTCTCGTGTGTTTTAATTGTTTCTGAGTTTAGTTAACTCATTGATCTCACTAACAGACATGTAAAGGTTACAATGACCACATCACAAGAATGTTTTATCCTTTCTGACACTTCGATGAAAGTTACTCACACCACTATCATCTGCAGTTGATACTGTCTTGTCTTTCAACTATCTATTGTCATTATGCATTATGACTTATGACTATGAGTGTTCGACACGAAAAGCTTGAAGAGCGAGATAGTTTAATATTTATGTTCGTTTATTCAAAATGAATTTCAATATACAAATCTGGGAATGATGCAACGCTAGATATTATTCAGATCTACAGATATTTGCAAAAAATATGCAAAGATGAATGTTTGGTTGAAAATGTCAACAATATCTCAAATTGTATTTTTTTTAAATAGTTGATATTGACGAACAAATAATTAAGATTGTAACTATTTTCAAATTGTTTATGTAAAAGTTTATAAAATCATGTTTATATTTATAATCTCCCTCCAACCCCTTCCACACCGCCCTGCCCCCTCCTACTTTCAATTGAAATTGGATGTCATGAATAAAATAGCAGATTATCAAAGTAACATTGGAGGGATTTGTTTTACTAACTTGCATGAATCAGTATAAAGTAGAGCGCGGTTTGTCATTCGATGCTCAAAGGTAATAGGTCGGATTTTCATTATATGCAGATTAAACAAAAACATCTGCATTCACAATGCAAATCACAGGATTTATAACCGTATACATATCTATTCCACTGACGATTCATCTGATATATCCGGCGTTTGTTGTTTGTAATTGCGCAAATATAATATACCCTTATTATCAATTATAGGTCTCTCCAGTCAAAGCGTGGACTAGCTGTTTGACAGAGAATAACAAACAAAACAATATAATATACTATGTGATACATTGACAATGCAGTGAATAATTGTAATTATTTGAATTAATTGAACTTTGTAATGTTTTTTCAGTGAGATGCATTTTGCAAAAGCCCTAAATTTACAATTAGAAAATGTTCTTAAAGAAAGTTATGTTTTATTATAACGTAGGCCTATTTATAAAATTACAATTCCGTGAATACACTTACAGTAAGCCATACAAGGAATGACTTGTAGCCACAAAATGCTTGATGTGGACTTCTCGCAGTTACTTTATTTTCTGGCAACTGCGCAGGCTACGTATAGTGGAATTGATTGCATGTGTTCAAACAATTATTTATTACGTGCGTCTATTCTAGGTGCACTGTTTTGGGATTTCACTACTTCTAATGATTTACTATCACAGACAATCGATATCGCACACAGTTCCTTGATTAAACAGACAAAACAAAACAGAAAATCAACTATCAACTATACCAGTGTTGAATTCAGAGTTTTGTCCCCGGGGGTGCTATTTCAAATCCCGGGGGTGTAGACATCGAATGAATGGAGGGGGGGCTGCAAATTTTCCAAACGACCACTTCAATTACTTTTAGGTGTCAAGTGTTCTGATACAAAAAATAGTATTAAGAAGATACTATTTTGGAAAAAATATATGTCAAGAAATGTGAAAGTGTATTTTATGTTGACATGTTTACTCTCAGCTGGCCACTTGATGTCCAGTTAAATTTGAGATTTGGCGGAGTTTAGATAAGCCTTTCTGCTTTCTCAGCTCTCAGGCCACTTACTTTTGTGACACAGAACACTTTATTTACTTAGTTAAACCTTCAAAGCAATATTTCCGTGCCATTTCATGATTAAGAAATATAGAGCTTGTAGCCAATTTATTCCTGGGGGGGGGGGGGGGGGGCGAATGACAATTCCCGAGGGGGCTTCGCCCCCCCGAGATCATAGCTGAATTCAACACTGAACTATACGCATGGAAGGGAAAAACACACAGCCAATATACAGCACCCGAAAATGATTTTTACTTTTTTGTCATATCTGAAGAATGCTCCTCAATATAGAAAATGTTGAAATTGAGAAAAATGTGGTCTGGTCGGATCTAAAGGTATTGTAAATGGAAACTTTTTTTATGTTGTAAACCAGTTCATTATTATTTTCTGTAGCAACGATTTTTCTACCTTTCTGGGCCCAGAGTGGAATTTAGCTCAGGGTAACTAGCCAGACGTAAGAGGAGACGAAATGAGATCCCTTTCCAACCATTAACACTTTTATTGTATTTTCCCACTCCTACTTGTCCCTTCTCACAAATCTCTTTCGATATCATATGACCCAATTGTCGAGTGCCACGTTAAACACCAAATTATATCAATAATTCAACCGTATTATATTTTTATTTGGTACCTTAAATAACGTACACTAATGGCAGAAATGACAACATTGGAAACGTTTTTGGAACAATTTTTAGTTGTAAAATACTTTTTCCTCAATTATGTAATTTGTCATCTCGTGCCAGAATTACTGCCAAACATATACGTGTCATATACGTGTTACAATAGAATTAACGTTTTGAAATCGGTTTAGCGCTTTCGAAATCGCATGTGCTTACATTTCCACAATCGCAATTTGTGTAGCATTTTCGAGAATGCATTGAAAATTATAAATGTGAGCTTTATATTGGCGGTAGTTTTTACCGTTTTAGTGGATTGTTTTGATATTTCCTAGCTCAAGGCATATATTTTCACGAGGTTTGTGGTGTGGTGTAGGTGTCACTGAGTAGACGGACCTTCCACATGATACACAACGAAACGTAGGCACGAATTAATTGCAATTACTACGACATATTATTAATTTGATCATTGAATGTATCACGAATATGGAAATTATATTATAAAAACATAATTGTCACTGACAGTGTTCAATCGATAACGATTTACTTGTGCATACAACCCTCGCTTCCCCACCAAGACATTTTACATTTTAAAATCGAATACAATTTATTGAGTGTATATTAAGTTGTATTTGTAATTAAAAAATTCTTAGACCTATATAGAGAACATATTATTCATACTCGAGTGCGTGTGCGTTGATTTAAACAAAATTATAAAGAGACACACCCTAGAGTTTTCTTTGACTTGGTCATTCAGATTTGAGTGTAACAAGTTTTTTGTTTGAATCTCAAAGTTCTCAAAATGACAAATGCTGCAATAACAATAATATGTTTTAGTTTACTACAACCATATGGTGTATTGTGCCGACACAACCTCACCTACGCGTTCGTTTCAGACGACTGACTCGTGACCAATCCGCGATCGGTATTTGTGATTGGTTTAGCTTTGGCCACGACTCGTTTGTCTATGACGACAGCATCTTTATGGTTATTTTGGGACAATTATATAGTAACTCCCTAATTAGCAGCATTAACTACTTTAAATGATCGGATTTATTTTTATTGTTACTATGCGAATCATTAGAACGGTTACAAAATAATCTGACCACAGAATCTGGTATCATAGCTATGAAACCATGTTATCCACATAAATAAATATAAAGTACCCTTCCCATTTAACTGTGCACTAGTCGCAAATACACGGCTAGACATACTTGTATGTGTTGATGTTAATGGGGTGGTGGTTTCAGGTTGCGTGGATCAAGGCGGACACAAAGGCAATTCTCGCTATTCACGAACACGTGATCACCAATAACCAGAGACTGAGCGTCACACACAATGACTACAACACGTGGACGCTGAGTCTAAAGGGAGTGAAGCGTGAAGACAGAGGGCAGTACATGTGCCAGGTCAACACAGACCCAATGAAGAGCCAGGTAGGCATACTCGCATAGTAGGCCAACACATGTTGTTCATGCCGTTTATGAATCCTACACAATCAAATTTTACTATAAAAAAAAAAAAACTAATTAGGGGTGCCCAGATTAGAGAGGTCTCTCTCTTGGCAATGTATATTTTGTTCATTTAAACGTTGTACTGGTATGTCAATAATTCTATTTAATTAGCTAAATCTTTTGAGAGGTTTACTTACATTCTGTTATATTATTTAAAAAATAATATTATACAAAGTGATGAATGAGGCTGATATCCGTGACCAAAATAAACTTATCATTTTTTTTTCACAAACAAAGAAATGCAGAGGAACAATGTTACAGAGATTAGGCAATTCTGCCTTCACTGTAAACTAAATGTATACACAAAATTGTACTCGTTGCGCTTAGTTCGGGAAATGTGACTGCTCAGTTTAGTAAAATAAATTTCAAAGGTATCTGAGAGGCAAACAAAAAGTTTTACTCAAGTGCTACCAAGTAGAATCCACTGTGTTATATATTGTTATGTGACTTTTAGACGGCATACTTGGAAGTGGTGATACCTCCCGACATCATCTACGAGGAGACCTCGGGTGACATCATGGTGCCCGAGGGTGGTTCGGCCAAGCTCGTGTGCAAAGCCCGAGGTTTCCCGAAGCCTCGCGTGGTGTGGCGAAGAGAAGACGGCGGGGAGATCATCCTACGAGGGGGTCCCGCAGCCAAGACACGCGTGACGTCAGTGGAGGGGGAGATGTTTGCACTCACCAAGGTCACGAGGTCGGAGATGGGGGCGTATCTGTGTATTGCAGCCAATGGCGTTCCTCCCTCCGTCAGCAAGCGGCTGATGGTGCACGTGCATTGTGAGTACCACAATTTCTATTATATCTTAGTCTAGATATCCATGTAGTCCATTCCAACCAGAAAAATAAGCCAGAAGGTTTTTCCCCAAACTTAATTAGTCTCACTCTCGGCTCAAAGAATGAGAACACTTACGTTGAGGCCACTTTATAATGTGCTGTTTCATAATTCACGTGATCGAGCTAGGCCAAGCCACGTGGCAGACACGTGAAGTGGGCTGGAGCTTATGGAATGTTATTAGTGAACCAGCTTCAACGCGAGTTTCCTCGTGGTTAACCTCACCCGCGTGGAACATTTCTCTTGACCCTTGTTTCTCTATGTGGTGCATCAATAATAGATGAGAGAAAATAAAATCATTCAGAATGCTGGGTACAAGTGTGATGCAAATAGAATTTACTTGTACGTACAACTATCAAGCAGGGACATTCTCAAATATACTTATCACGAGTGTTAGTGTTTTATTTATCTGTAAAAAGTAAAAATGTGAATGATATTGTATTTTTGTTATTGTAAAGTACGATTGTTCCTATTAATGAACATGTATTTCACTAAGAATTGAACCACGAAAGCTCTGTGCGCGTTAATAAGCGAAAATGTCCATGTCCAAGGACATTGTGACCAAAATTTAAATGAAAAACAAAATGCATTTGTATTGATTATATTCGCAATACACACATTTACTCTGGTTCTACTTTCTTTTTAATACATTTGGGAGCTACGATAGCTATTCGACAAAATGAAATAAATCCCTTGTTCGAAACACGCATTGAAATTTCTTTTGATGTTGATACAAATGTATTACAATATGTTCACGACAAATAAGGAGTTCGCAGGTTGGAATATGTTTTGTCGTCTCTATGAAAAAATATTGCCCGTCTGCCGGATGAATTCTGGAATGGTAGACACAGGGAAGGATACGGCATAGTTGATTTCAATGGTTTATTCAGATTTGTGTCTTGGGCGGAGCCGAGAGGTAAATCGTGCGAGTGCAAGAGAGAGGAAACTATGCTGCACGCATTCCATGGAAGTCAACACTGATATTAAATGTCACGTGAACGACATAGGAACTCGGGATGTCGTGTGCTCGCAATTCTCGTACTTTGCGAGACATTCTAGCGACCGCAGTAAGAAGAGAATTATGCGAGACGTGTTTCCGAAATGTGGCAACGGTGTGCACTGCACATTCTACTCTTGAATTCTGTTTTCCTCGGACTTTCTAGATGTGACGGTATAGCACGTTAGATCACATTATATTCGTTCTATAATCCATTGCCACTGAACTAAATCGAATTATATGTTTGATTACATGGATTTAAACGCTTATTTCAGATTTATGATACAGTGATTGTTTCAAACTTTGATCCTTCATCCGTTGCTTACACAAGTCTATCCGCGCTGCCAAGATTTAGTCAACCATTATCTTCGCAGCTATTGTTTATAATTTTGAAACATGAACAGCTGGGGTATAATAATCACAAAAATGAACAAGGTTCAGACGGTCAATGCTGAACAGTAATCAATTAGTCTTAATACAAACAATATTTAATCTGCTATAAAATGAATGTTACTAATTTCATTAGTGTAATAGGCAGAATATTGAATACTTAACAAAAGTATTGTCAGAGAGGAGTATGAAAAGCACATATATAGTTTTGCCTTCTGCTTGCTACTTATACTTATGCACATCACATCAGAACGAAAACGCGTATTCTTTAACTAGCAGTACAGCTTATTTAGAATTCAGATATTGATATTTTCACACTGTCGAAATAATTAAAACATTGTTATTAACATTCGTTTAATATTAAAAAATTTCACAACGTGCGGACTATTACCATCATACAAATCATTCGTTCTTGATTTAAATACAAAACAAACAAACCATTTGTTTAATTACATGTTACATTCTGCTTTTTCAATAATCACGTTTTGGTAATTAAAAATATGTGATTATGAACAACTGGTGCATACACATATACACGCTCATCGCTCTCATAATCAAATAACCGATGTATTTGTAATATACTCCCGTGAGACAACATAGAATGGCAAATCATTATATTGCATTGCATGCATGGGGTAATTTATTACACGTTGATTACATTGCGTACACCTCATTCCACCGAAACTACACCGTTGTACATTGATTGTAAAGCTCAAGTCACACACGTTGCCAGGTATCCCCGATTAGGTGTAAACCCCAATAGATGATTTTCAGAATTGATCTAGGAAGCCGTGATACGCTCTAAGGGTCCTTGATAGTTATGTTGAGGAGAATTTTTATTGTTGTGCATTGTTGTCATTGAAGATCTAGAGGGCCATGATAAGCTCCATCTAAGGGTCCTTGATAGTTATGTTGAGGTTCATTTTTCATTATGCATTGTTGTCATTGAAGATCTAGATGGCCATGATAAGCTCTATCTAAGGGTCCTTGATAGTTATGTTGAGGTTCATTTTTCATTATGCATTGTTGTCATTGAAGATCTAGAGGGCCATGATAAGCTCTATCTAAGGGTCCTTGATAGTTATGTTGAGGTTCATTTTTCATTATGCATTGTTGTCATTGAAGATCTAGATGGCCATGATAAGCTCTATCTAAGGGTCCTTGATAGTTATGTTGAGGTTCATTTTTCATTATGCATTGTTGTCATTGAAGATCTAGAGGGCCATGATAAGCTCTATTTAAGGGTCCTTGATAGTTATGTTGAGGAGAATTTTTATTGTTGTGCATTGTTGTCATTGACGATCTAGAGGGCCATGATAAGCTTTATCTAAGGGTCCTTAATAGTTATGTTGAGGTTCATTTTTCATTATGCATTGTTGTCATTGAAGATCTAGAGGGCCATGATAAGCTCTATCTAAGGGTCCTTGATAGTTATGTTGAGGTTCATTTTTCATTGTGCATTGTTGTCATTGAAGATCTAGAGGGCCGTAATTAGCTCTATCTAAGGGTCCTTAATAGTTATGTTGAGGTTTATTTTTCATTGTGCATTGTTGTCATTGAAGAGGGCCGTAATTAGCTCTATCTAAGGGTCCTAGATGAGTTCTGAAAAAAGTCTATTGTGTCGATCAGTTGATTTTAGAGTCGCTTCGCGTTAACTTCGAAATTGATGTCGTCATAGATTATGCAATAGTGAAGTGATAAATCTGACAACTACCAACTTAAATCTAGTTGTATCTCGTTCTTATGTCTCCGGTATAATGTAGTGCAACTATCAGCGCGTCTGTTGGCAGGCGTTGTCTAGGCGCATTCCAAGCGAGAGTGATGCACTCCATGCACTGGAAACAACAAGCAAGTATCGGGAAATCTCATGGCGAGTACCGTTGAAATAGACCTCGTGGAGCGATCGTCTCTACTGGGTTATTTTACAGTGCATATTACTTCTAACTCTAGCTTGTATAGACGAATAGAAAGTGATCGTGTGTTGCTCACCATGCAAATAATCTGGAATCAGGTTGAGTGTTGAAAAATATTATCGCATCGCTAGGTTAATTTGCCTCCAAATTTAGCGTTATATTAAAAATGTACTTAACACGTTGTTCTTAGGTTGAATAAAGTCCAATGCTTTGAGATCTGAAGTCTTTGTCTATTAAAATCTATTACATCGGAAACCAAACACTTTGGAGTTTCATGGATGTTCTTTTTGTCAGTAGTTGGCTCTATATACTCTCATCAATATCCTGCTCAACTAAACTAACGAACGTTTCATATTATTTTTAATCGCTCAATAATAGTAGGAAGTTGAATGGCAAAGAAATATTTGAAAAATATGCATAACCCGTCACAATTGAACTTTAACAAACGTATTTTATTTCCAGAAGAATTTTTGATATCTATAGTCATGAATTTCACAACGATTGGAAAGTACAGCCTGGTAAAATTTGTCAAACACTTTTAACGATCTCCTCAAAAAAGATTAACTTACAACTATTTTGCAATAAACAAATATAATATGGTTTCGACGTTTAAGAAATATCCTTATTAAAAAGGACTCCGGACAGTAACTACATGGTGTGAAGAAACAGCAATAAAGCAACAGTAATACTCAGTCCGGTTATATTTAAAATATAAACGTTACATCAGTGGTCTATTTTTTAGTATTCCGTATGTACTCGGTTTCTCCAACATGATGCGCTCAGTAAGTGGAAAAGTATTCTTTTCTTGCTTGTATAAGCCTAATATAGGATGAAGGAATTCCAATAAGCGATTGCTGTGCTGCGTAGCGAAGCGCGGCCGCCCAATTCTAGGGGGAAAATAATCTGCATTCATTCCACCGTCTTAACTGCTGGCTCTTAGATCGTCTGCTTATGCTCATACTGTTTAACCGGGGTACTCTGCTCTTAGAAAAATACAGATTTAGGAAGCGGAATGTAGAGTGAGTTGAATTGATTCGTTAACTTGAGATTTTAGTGGTCAGACAAACCAATAAGGCCCACGTTCTGTATAAAGGCTATAAGTAGAAATATTACGTAGTGCAATAGGCCTACATATAGAATTATGGAGAAGCTTGTAATTATGTTACCTAACACTGTCATTCTTTTGTTTATTTCTTCCAGTGACATTTAATTTAATTTTTCTTAGCTCACATTTTGATATTTCTCATATTTCTCAACCTTTTAATAAGAACGTTATTTAATAAGAAGATTATTCTTACGGTAAATAAAAACATAGATACGTATTATGTAATGTCATGTTTGCAAAATACAACTTAACTGAAACTAAAACTAATAATAGAAATGATTAAGTTTCTAAAATTAAACCTATAATCTTCGACCAATAGTTTTTAGGTGCGGGTGCGGATTTATGGAGATTTAAATTGGCAGATACAATACATAGAGCGATACAATAAACAATTTGGATGATTGGAAGCTAACAATAGTTTAGGTCCGTATCGTCATCTTCAAAGTCTAGTTGACGATAAAGCAGGCGATGCTCAGGGGAGAAGAAGTCAAGTACAGTGAAACATGTCTGTGCACGTACAATGGAACGCCATGAAAATGTAATGTGTCGTTAGGCCGTATTTGCTCTAACTTTTCCTTCGGGAAGGGTTACATACAAGTGGAAAGTCTACAACATACAGATTTGTAAAATGTATCATGATAATAAATCGGTGTTTGGTGTTAAATCATAACCATTCCACCTAACCCGTAAGATGCTGCAGCCTACGCGGTAAAATGCTCAGAACGGGTTACTCAAGAAACAAGATGGCTACCGTTAGGTTACTTCAAAGATCTTTTTTTATAGGTCTAGCTAAATGACGCAGTGACTTTCTGTCACGATTGTAAATTGGAAGCCGCATTTCACTGGCAACCATACTATTTCTTTCGGAGCACCATGAATTAATTTCAGTCCTGAAATCATAAACGATTTTTGGTTTGAAACAATTGCGATTACTTTTGCAGTTATAGTAGTTTGTGCACTGTAGGCGTTTTGTACATATATATTACCCTAACGATATTTTAACGATTTCTGGAATGTGTGTTCATTCTGTTGTAGGATAAATATTTTATGATAATAACAAAGAACCTTGGCTCAAACTGAAGAACAATTTAATATACTCCATTTCACCAACTGTTTTATAGCATTTTAAAATTACATTTCTGAATTTAAAAGATCTAACTTATCAGCTGAACTGGCTACAATATTTGATTAAACCTCTGTCATAAAATAAGACTTGATAATTCTGAGGGGTCCGATGCCAGCTCTCCTCGGTAGATTGAGATTAAAGTCATTGCCTAGGCTTTCATCCGTACGGTAAGAAAGTGGTTGGTTAGTAATGATACTCCGCAACGTAGGCCATCAGTGCGCAATTGTTTTACATATCTAGGATAAAAAAAACTGAAAAAAAAACGGCTGAGAATTTAATTCAATCATATTTTCTTGTATGGTAACTGTAAAACACTTCTACACCGTGACCTCTCTCTAGGTAAATCATGTGTTCTAATGTGATATCATTATTATACGTTACAGAATGTTATCGTGATGAAGTTCCGTCACGTTAATAAGGTATCTGAGCTGTTAGATTCTCAGAAGGGATTGTCGATGCACACAGTCTATTTAAACGGAATTCACCGCAGGGTTTCCCAGTTTCCAAATGTTATTTCCCATTGCATGCATCAGTGCACCAGCCTCATGTGGAATGTGCCTAGAAAACGCCTGCCAACAGACGCAGCTGGCAGTATCACTACAATACTGGAGTCATGCGAAAGAGATTCTGTTGTCACAAATGTGTCACTTTACTATTTGGCTATCCATGACGTCACCACACCTTGCAAGTTAACGCGACGGAACTTTACATAAAGGGTGATTGTGTAATACTGAGTAAGTAAACCGGTATCATATCACTTGTTTACGACACCGTTTCAGTTATACCCGGTCTACACACGGTAATAAAGTTTAAAGATAAGGCTTAACGAACTTGAATCAAGCCAGTAGGATCATGGCGTTCTCATAACTTCCTAAGATTTAAGGGCCAGGACGAAAGTAGAAACTATTCCAACTTGTTAGCTCTTATTCTTAAAATTCTTAGCCCAGCCAATGAGAGACGAGCTTTTATAAATCCGGCCAATGGTAGCGATCCTAGTAAATCAGTTTGGAAAATAGTTTCCTTAGAACAAAATATTAAATCTTAAACCTTAAACCTTATGACGGTGTGTATAAACCCAGCATAAATAGAGGAACATATCGAAACCTTGAAACATATCGGAATCTAAACCATTAAGCCCGAATGGTTGGAGTGGAGTGTTATCTGGTTTCCCCTTTTCTTTCATTATATCAATAGAGTAAATTTCTTATACACTTCTTATTTATTTATTTATTTATTTATTTATTAATCATTTCCATTTACTACAAAAGTGAATGGGGGTTGGCAGAAAAGAGCTCAGCTCCAAACACACTTCTTGTGTATGAACGAGACCTTAAACTCCCTACCATATAGTTGCATTTTCTCGTATCCTTATTTCATGTAGCTCGTTGCGATATGGGTCGTTCTTTGGGAGTGACGTCAAACGTTATTTCGTTTTGAATAGATTTACATATTATTAAAACCCATTAAAACAAAATATAAAAACAAATTATTTTAATTTCATACAAACTGTATTTTAATCTCATACAAACTGTAAAACGCATGTCGTGTGATTAATAATTTCCGTGGGTTTTCATTTTCAAATATTAACTTACAGAAGGTTGTTCAAACGAGTTTATCTTTTAAAAATGGCTTCAGGTAAAATCGTAACCAAAGCCGCTTTGGGTATTCAATCCCCCGGTCACTTTACGGGCACTAAGAGGGAAATAATAAAATGTGTATTTCCCGTTGGGTAAATACTTCGTAAAGCAGTAGTACACTGGCTGTGCTGGACCAAAGTTGAAAATTGTCTCTCAAAATGCCGAAATGTAAACCAAGCACTAATAATAATAAACCACTGTAAATATTATTTCTGAAAGTAGTGGATTTACGCCAGCAATTGTTTTCAAATTGTTATATTTACAATGCAATGGTATTAATTGTGTTGACATCACACGGTTATTTGAAATCTCAGATTCGTATTACGCCTTAAGGCAAGGTCGGTCAACCCTATCGGAGGCTTGGTAATCAAAACCAGTTGGTATTTTTAGATCAAGAATTAGTTTTGAAGGATCCATTAAATTTTCGTTATTACAGAATGATTCTCCCAATTGAATAATATGAGGTTTTTCACATTGTGGAACTAGATGAAAAGACGACTTGAGAGTTCGATGGACCTTCACCAAGGTCAACTTAGTAGAAGTTGTTTAAAATTAAATGCAATTTTGTTGGCTATTCAGTAACTAATCACGTAGTTTAATCTTGAAATTACGCTTTATTTCATATTGATATTGTGTTTATGTAATCCTACTGCTGTAATAATATTACAGTTTGACTTGCTTAAGGTGAATTTACCCCCCCTGAAAAAACACACTAGGAATTACTTGTAAATGTGTATGTGTGACGTATGAATGAAGTGAACTCCTCCTCCCCCTCACTACCACAACTCCGACCGACCTCCGCGCGCTTCGTTCTGATATCGGTCGAGAGCAGGCTCTTGTTAAAGCAAGGTAACGCCCGGCGAGGCGCCGCTCCGCTTACTTGGTGTCATGTTTCCCTCCAATACTTGGATTGCATCTGTACATTTGCGTTCTCAACTACTGTTGAGCGGCGCCAGGACAAAAGGAGACAATTTATTTGCGCAAATGACCTGTCTAGACCCGTAAAGTAGTAACGGCAGGACCGCGATACGAGCAAACTGGTGCGCTTTACATCCGTGTACGTATTTCACCAACACTCGAAAAAAATTTTACGTAGGCTTGAGACTGCAAGCATTTTGGGAAGATAAAGGTATAGCGCATGATAAGCACCTTATTTCTTGGAAGTGACTCTTTTCATAATTAAGTTATGGAATAGAAAAAACAGCATATACTCAAGTGCCTTTTCACCGGGAAACGAAAAAATTCATTAAAAAAACTAGTCACATAATTGTGTTTTAAAATTGTACACCATCATTCCTAAGATAGCAACCTATAGCATACTACATTTTTGTGTACTTGACAAATATGGTCTAAAGGTGTTAGTACATGAACGTAAAGACTTTTAAAGCTATCGGTATACGTAAAAAATAAAAGCGTAGTTTTTTTAAAACCACTTTTGGCAGACATTATATCAATATTTATCAACCTTCATAAAAAAAACTTAATTTAAAAAAGTTAAGTTACCTAGATACCTTCACCTTAAGATAATGATAAATTGATTGCATCAAAACAAATCACGTGTCAGGTGATTTTTTTATTTAGAATATCGACGTTTACTGCTCTCGTATGTTTTGAACACTGATTATGACATTTAATAAAAAACCGATGGTACATCTGAATTTGAATTTAGTTAATTAACGTATAGTCTCACGATTTTCGTTTTACTTTTTAATGTCATATTCCTCTTCGTCACACCCTTGTTACTAGGCGCACTAACTACTTACAGTCATTACGTGGCATACGTGACTTTGTTTTGTTAAAATCACATTTTACAAGTGAACTTATTGCCAATTAAATTAAAGTTCCAGAACTGTGAGGGAAAGGTGCTTCCCTATTTCAAGTTCATAACAAGTTAGTTGGTTAATGTTTCGGGAATAGAAGTTTTCAAAAATTATAGATACGATATTTTACTAGAAAATGTAATTTTACTACGTGTTTAGCCATCGAAGGTTAATGCAAACAAAAACTGTTGATTATCATTGTAGCCTACTAATTAATTACTACAGTAGATATTAACTATATTGATATTCAGTTAGAATTAAAGTTGTGAATGGATGCCCCTTTTCCTAATCGATAATCGCGAATGGAAAAATGTGATTTAAATTAATATATTAATATTTTAATTGCAGAATAAATGTACACTAGACTTTCTTAATTCATTTTTTCCATACATTGATTGTATTGTGAGAGTATTAAGGATTCATTTACAGGAGCAGCTATCGCAAAGCTTTAATGTCGGCATATTTAAAAAAATATAACAGCCTTTTTAAAAAATAGCTAAAGTTCCACACCAAAAGTAACTTGTAGGCCTATCACTAATCGTTATAAAGCCATGGTTAAACGAAATGTGTTATCTAAAAACGTTTAATGTAACTTGATCCTAGTAACTCGTTACTTGTGTGATGTAACTATTTAATATGGATTCATATAATGCTTACGGAATACGGGGTGGTTTGCGTATTAAAGTTATATCTTAATAATACATTGTAACATGTGTGTATTATTGTGTAATAATTATGGATGCACACGATAATCGATATTATCGTTCGATATTCGATATGCAATAAAATTTCGATAATCGATAATACAAATATTATCGAATGGTCTGATTTCTAAAAAAGCGGGTTCGTAAAGCATTATTTCGTTCTTCTCGGACCTTTCTAGTATTGAAATACTCAAAGATACTGCCAAAATACTGAGCGTCGGGCCTCGTAAAATGTGATTATACTCTCAGCAGTGTCACGTCAGATGTGTCCAAGTAATGTTGCCATATCTTTATATGCTCGATTAGGCGACATATCACTGAAACTGTAAAAGATTACTTCAATTTTGTAAATTTATCATCGTTCGATATTATCGATCGATAATGCAGTCATCTTTTCGATTATCGATAGTTTTTATTTTATCGATGTTCATCCCTAGTAATAATACATTGTACTTGTGAGTAAAGTATAATACACAAAGCATTATACAAAAAGCTCAAAAGTGGTAGGTATATCTTTAATTAAAATCATTAGGAGAAGAGTGAACTTATTCGTAACACTTTCAACTTTTCGAAAGTTCAAAAACATACAATTAACACAAACTTACAGAGTGTCTGCATAAATAAATTTCTTCAGGCCTAAAACCGTTTGGAAATGTTAGTCGCATATCATAATTGTGAAGAAGCCTCAGCGGAATCTAACCAGCGAGTACAAGCAAAATATGCATACATTATGCGATGTGATTACAGAGCATTAATGTAAAATGTTTTGCATTCCACTTCCGGTATTGTATAAAGTAAAATGTTTCTTTAATTACTTTTTAATTACATTTTAATGAAATGATAAAATACTGCGTGCCTATAAATAACACAACAAAGAACTGGGCATTAAATTATTTGTTGTCAAAAACGCCTCTCGTGTGTAAATGAAGCTGATTACAAAAGATTGATTAGGGGGTGTAATCGAGACGATGATCGATGATGGGTGATAAGAATCTGATGATTTATTGCCTGAATGATTGTAACCAATAACATTTTCACTGCTCCCAAACATATATATTATACGGCTAGTTGTATTGACTTAGCGGCAGCACGTGACTAATTTTTCCAGAAGTTGCAGTTTTGATTCCAGCAACCGGCAATCTTGAGGTATTTCCTAGATTTGCCTCGGTCTCAAAGGAATTCTGATATTGAGTTATATACGGTATTTCTCTCTGAAATTACTTCTTAAAGTTTTGCTACGTTAATAAGCAATGTGAGCTGTAAAATTCTCATGAGAGACGGTCGCTCCACGTGGTCTATTTCAACTGAATTAGATGCGGGATTTCCTGGTACCGGCTTGTTATTGTCCACTGAATAGAGTTTACCAGTCTAGCTTGGAATGTGCCTCGACGCCTGCCAACAGACGCGCTGATTGTATCACTACAGTTCCAGAAGCATGAAACCGAGATGCTTCTAGATTTAGGTTGGTAGTTGTCCCATTTGTCACTTCACTATTACATAATCCATGACGACACTATACCTTGCAAGTGAACGCAACGGAACTAACTCCCCCTGCAGATGGGTACATCAGGTAAAGATGGTTTGCGCTCTACATTATGAATTTCTAGGAACCATTATTGTTATTTATCCTCCGTGTGGACCATGTACTTTAATGTCACAGCTTTATTTAGTCCCTTACTCGCCTTCAACCATCTATGCACGACTCCAAAGCAAATCATATCAACACAGGTCTATTTATTATGTATTGTGGACACATATATATATTTTTCTCTTTCACTCATCAACTTATTTCTTACTGTCTTTCTTTCTTTCGCATCAATTCTGTTTAATTTCTTTCTTCCATTTCTTCCCCATAGTCTTCTTCTGCTATTTTTTCCTAACAGCTGCTCTCTTTTTTCTTCTACGTTCACTCAACTCTAGACATAGCAGCTCTTCTGACAACTGTATCTACTTTTTCAAATTATGAGTGAGCAGTATTTACTCACCTATGTTCTGGTGTAACGCAGCCGTTACTTATCTGGTTGTTCCCTCCATATTTCGAGCACTCAAAATTTCATCATTATTTTAATTATCGGTTAAAGACTTCACCTCTCAATTCTGGCTATGAACCAACCCATTGAAAATAAATGTGATGTCATCTTTCAAACTTTTGACATTTTCGTTTTCTACTTGATCATGTCTTTTTGAACCTTCTCACATGGTATGTACATTACTCCCGACTGATGGAAGCGTTTTATGGTTTAAGACATTCGACCTTGAACGGAGTGGGGAACCAAATTTAGAACACGTCATTCATTTTATGCTCATTCCTCTCCTAGTCAAAAACGGAACTCAAATTCATTCAAACGTTTTTATTCCCTTAAAAATATGGATGATACATGTGGATAAATATCAATTAAGATGAAATTTATCTTCCAAAATCAAAATAGAAATATAAAATATGCATAGTTGAAGTGAAGCCAGTCATTTAACAATATTGTCAATTAAAGAATGTTTTAAATTTTAAATTTATTATTAAAATGTGTAAATAGAGGAATGTCTGATTTAGAATATATAGTACTGTGCACCGAAGCGTTTTTGCTGATAAATCGATTCAAGTTACGTACTTATTGGTGTCGTATTACTAATAGTAGCTGAAAATTGAACAAGTTTTCTAAATAAATCATCTTATTGAATCTAATTGTACTGGTGCAGTCATGTCTTTTATGTTGCCTAAATTATGTTATCATAGCATTGTTTAAGAAAATATAGCCCATCTGATATAAAGGCTGATTTTGTTCAAAATACGATATAAACATGAAGTCTATTGTGTATAACATTTATGTAAGTGAATTAAAATATTGTCATTACTATTTTAACTATATAAAACCAGATTATTGAATTTGGATTAAAAAACATTTGAACAAAATATTATTCATAACTACGAGTATTCTCGTTTTCAGACATTTGCCCGCAGTCATATAATAATGTTATAGTATTTAAAGTTATCATATGTTAGTATTTTATCATATATTACCGTATGTTTCCACTACATTATATTTTCAATCAATGTTTTGTGAAAAACATTTGTCACCTCATTCAATACAGATTTTAATACAATTGTGTTTAAAGATTGTAAAGGTATACCGAGTTCCCACATCGTTTAAAAAAAATATCCTTCAATCCATAAATTTCACGTTTGATATTAACAGGGAAATGTTTACTTTTTATTGTAAGGAAATATATAATTCGCACTCATATAAAGTATGGTTGTAGTTTAAAGTGGCACCTCGCAGTTTATCTCCAGCGTCGCTGTATGCGGGATCTCGAACGGCGGCAACACTGTTTCGAGTCTCACAGAAGGTCCATTGAAGTCCATCGTAAATAAAGCGTGGCAAGTGTGAAATTGAAAGTCATTTTTCACTTGAGACGCTCTGCATACAGCTAAGAACGAACGTCCCGATAAAAAGTAAAATATGCCAGCCCGTGGAGTTAGTGCATTCAATGGATCGCCGAGTTCTTTGTGAGATGTGGATATGGGGGTGGTTTTTGCTGCCGAGTTTGGTTATTAATCGGGTTCGGTGTATCAGATGCGAAGCAGGATGCGTTTGACAGCCGTGACGGATGTGCCTAGCGCGTTCTGTGATCACAAGCTCGCACTACAAACGCGCGCTGCTCTATACTCTACTATTATCTAATGCAAGCCGGCCGGGACAGGTTCACTGTTGGATTAACAAGCGCCAGTAATATATTTTACTATTCCAAGTTAATGAGAACATTATTCTTACATTATTTGGTAACTAAATATGTGGATCATAACGTATAAGAGTAAGCAATATCTAAAGAGCACAAATTGATCCTAACCGCTTGACGGAATTTTAAAAAATTTTGGTTAATTTGGGTGTTCGTCATTTCAAATTTTCATATAATTAAGACAATTATTTTTTACCCTAATAAAACATGACTGTTGAAATAAAGCACATAAAAATTACCTCCAACAAGGAGAGGTAAAGAAAGTATGTTTTACTTAACTAAAGTACATTCGTGAAAAATCAGCTCAATACATATATCTAGAGGTGAACGTTATCATGTAATATGAAGTATTTATAATACGATATCAGAATATATATTTGGGAATTAAAAATAATAAAGAGTCAATTGATTAACCTGTAACAGCCGCTATGACATCTGAACGGAGATATCAATTAATAATGAAAATAAAATATTTGAACTGTAATATAATTAATGAATGGTTTGGTTTCTACATTCTCCAGTTTTATCATCCTTTACAAGTTTCTGTGCCATATTATGCCACTTCCTACAATACAAACCTATTGTATGCGAAGTTTTGTTTCTTACACTTGAACCAACGATAGGGATTACCAATGATGGCTCACGTTACTAGAAAACCTATAAAAGTTCGAATGAGATCATTTTCTCCCATATTCACGAAACATTCTTACGGGTGTAAAAGTTGTGTATATCTATGTATTTCTTTTGTATACGCGATTGATTTATTCAAAAGAATACAATAAAATAGCGTTTATATTTGGTTTTTGGCTTACTGAATAAATGTACATCCACTACAATTTATTAAGCCTCCCGTCAAATAAACGTCACAATAATGTGGTTGGGTTTAAAACAAATGATTGAGCTGTGATATATGTCGTTGTTTATCAGCAAAAGTTATGTGAATTACATTGGCTCCGATTCCGAACAATACGGCCGTTGGCTTGGGTTATGGAACACCCACTCTTCTGCGTACGGTTATCAACATCAACTGGAAACCATTAGATATAGTTGGCTACTTGGCTCAGCGGTAGCGCAAGGGGCTCTTATTTAAAAAAATCGCGGATTCGAGTCCTACCGGCAATGAACTGAAGATTGAACAAAGTTTTCTTCCATCATGACTTAAAAGGTATAAAGCCACCGGATATTCCCAACTATCTCACTATCCAAATAGCATATAAAGCATTCCCTGTTGGTGATGGGACAAGGAAAATTAATTAAATTAAATAAAATAAACCAAACGTATGCAATAACGTTATATTTGTGTAGAAAAAAGAGTATTTATACTCTGGAATAGAACCACCTTACCTCGAATTGGACTTACTTATCTAAGGGAACTTGATCTGCAATCTGTTTGCAAATCTCTTTGCAATTACAAAAAAATGCTCATTTCAACATGTATTGAGATCATGCCTGGAAATATTATTAGGTTGACTCTTTTGAAAAGACCCATCGTGAAAGGTTCACATTAATACAGAAATGCTAAACGGTAGTGAAAGAAAAGAACACGAATAATATACTATGGAAGACTGAAAGGAAATTGGTAGAAATATGAAGCAAATTAAGAACGAGAAGACAAGATATGCACAGTCCTCTCCAAGATGTCTTCAATATAGCATGAACCAAATGTCTTTGAAGAAAGCTCGAGACTGAGATGGTTTAATTGCCGAGAATGTCTGGTATACTTAAACAATATTTCCTTTTGAATGAGGTGTCATTTTAAAACGATTCTATAAGCACACACAAATGTCAATTTAAGTTAAGTATAGGATAGGATACTTTGCTATGAAATTGTTTCATTGTATGCTATTTTGCATAAGAAAAGAAAGAAAGAAAAAAAGAAAGAAAGAAAGAAAGAAAGAAAGAAAGAAAGAAAGAAAGAAAGAAAGAAAGAAAGTAAGAAAAAACAAAAGGAAGAAAGAAAAATAAACTTAAGAGAGGATAGATCAAAAGGCACAAGACAGCCAGTTCATCTTAAATTGCTTAATATACTAGTAGAACTTGGTCTCTCAAGCAGATAGGTATTTAAAGGACTATATTCAAAGAAGGTCAGTAAAACATAAATATGAAGGGAATAAAGAAAGAAAGTATGACAAAGAAGGAAACCAAAGAGGGAACAGAGACAACCATGGTCGGTATAGCTGTTTGTTTTTTATTTGTGAGCTAGATGTTTAAAACCTTAAACTATGGTACCGTCTCCAGAAGTGTAGTATTTTTGCGTACAAAACTTTGTTAAAGCTTCTTCGATATAATCAGAAAGGAAAATAATAAAACAAAGCAAAACGAAGAAATTAAGCAGGGAATTCACTTTCAACTTAGGAAGAATTCTTGTTCGGAGACGCTCTAAATCAAGGCAACCAAAGCAACCACAAAGAAGCTTGTAACATTAAGTCTACTTAGTGTCTGAAAGTAAACCATTATTCCCTTTTTTAAGTAAAAGTTTGAATAAGTCAAATATAGTGTTACACAAAGACGATAAGCTCCCAGATGACAAAACTTGCTGTACTTACTTGTATCGTTCAGTTATAATTGTATTTCAGAAAGCTACCATAAGTATACGAATTTTACCGAAGACGAAGCTTTTTAAATACAAAATATATTTAACGTGTTTTATTCTTTACTTACAATGTGAGTGTAATAGTTAATATTTACGTTTTCAAGAAATGCGCCATGTGTTATGATCTGGAACTGAATTAGCGTGTTGGCATGCATAGTGCATGAGACAAGATTGATTGATAGATTGATATTTGGACTTAACGTCTCATATTTTAAGTATTCCATTTTTAGTATTCATTCATTATTTGAAACACAATAATTGAAAGAGCGTTTTTCAAAAAGGACTTTGTAATAATATCATTAATAAAAATTAAATATATACGTGATCAATCTATACTATCTTTAAACTAGTTTTAAAGTTAATAAAATACCGATATTATTATTTGTTTTTGTGAATGAGTGATCTAAATGTTAATATTATTCGATAAACCAAAGGTAAATTCCGTTGATAAGGCGTGTGGTGACAAAGAGAGAAATTATATTACACGTCATGTACTAAACATTATTCTGTAAACTGCACATCTGAAAATAGGGTTATTTTTTGTGTTGTAGTTCCCAGAATGTGCTATAAAATCATTATAGTATATCATGTGAGCCTTCAAAATCCATATCTATCTTCTATAATGGTTTGTGACAGATGCAAACATAAATGTGTTTACAAATGGTCGTCGCTATAAAATATTATATTAGTTTATGGATATTTCTAAGTAGTGCATACGAACCGGTTAAAACAAACGTATGATAAAAACAAGTGTGTAGTGACCACTCACATACAATATAAAACAGGGTTGATAATTGACAAAATATATATTTATATATCATATAGTTAGGGTTTCCTTAAAATAAAGTAAATAAATAAATTCACGTTTAGCGTCTACCCACTCAGTAACGAAACTGATTTGCAGTGGGGGGCTTTAATTTAAAGTGACTAAACCAACCATGTAGGCTCCAAACACCATCGACGTGTGAGCAATAACCAATCAAAGATCGATATTTCTAATACGAAACATATGAATCAATGATTGGACAGTGAGAACACCTGCGGACAAATGTCAGAATCAACAAGTAACAGTAACAGGTGTACTTATGTATATACTTTAAGCTCTTTACTTTAAATTTAAGTAGTGTGACAAAAACTAATATTCTGTTGTGTTCAATACCATGACACATTATTATCTAGATGTAAGGTGCACCGTTAAATAACATTTGATCTAAAACTGTATTAGCACACATTTCAATGAAGTCAAAATCTCGCACCATGTATGAATATATTTCTCAACTTGAAATTCGAATTATGACAAGAAAACACCAGTTAAAACTGTATTCACAATAACTTTGACGAGATTTACTGTTGATGTAAGACAAACATAAAATTCTCAGGGTTATATATTTAAACAATATAATTTCAACGGTCAATATTCATTTTTAGAATCAGTTTGAGTGATTTCAAACTAGCTAGCTATTTACTATAGGTGCTACAAAAAGTAGCACAATTCTTATCATTCCTGTACCGTTTAGGATTGCCTTGTTAAAAATAATGTGAACATTTAAAGCCAAATAAGAAGCTTTCGAAACAGAAGCTTTCGGTCTCAACGTTTTCCTATTGCAGGCAATTCTTCATTCATGTTGTTTAACTTTCTACCTCCTTGATGTAAACTCTCCAACGCTACCGTTTACACATATTCGTATCGCGTTCTGAAATGAAGTGAATACGCTGCGCTATACCGAACCATGAAGCTGTAAGCTAATGTTAGTGTTGGATAAAATATACATGTGCGGTGTTTTTCTTGTTCCAGTCCACCCTCTGATCCAAGTGCCCAATCAGCTGGTCGGTGCGCCTACCGGGACTGACGTCAGTCTGCAGTGCCACGTGGAAGCTTCTCCCAAGGCAATCAATTACTGGACTAGGGATACAGGTAAGAGACGCATCATCTTGTAGACTTTATGTTGAGTTGTTGAGTTTATATTAATATTATTATTAGTATTATTATTATTTGCATTAATGGAAAGAATTGCACGGATTATATTACATTATGCGGGACCCGGCCCCTCCACCATAGTCCAAAGATCTCGGAAAACTCTGCTATAACGTGTTGGGACTGTAGATTATATCCGGATTATTATTATTATAGAATAAACATGGTCCAAGTGATAAGTTATACACATTACGAATATGTTATGTCTGTCAATTGGGAATTTTATATTTGTAAACGACCAGTCTAGAGCCTTCTTGTGAAAAGTCGTTGCAGATTGGTATAAGAATTTGAAAATCAAACCAAAAACATTAACACATTGTGTTACTGTGAATAAAAAGTCATATTTTCGTTTACAAGTGGACATGCAGCACAGAAAGCCAAATATGCTTAAACGTGCAAACTATCCCATATACCCATCCCCCCTCCCAACCAAGCCCTCCACACATAAAAAACGCTAAAAGCCATCGTGAACGCGAGATAGGATTATCTAAAAACCTAATCATAAACAATAACATTGTTAAGGCTAGCTCTCAACGCTAAACCCGCAAGCTAGCGATTGCTATTAAATTAGAGTTTAACCATATACGTCGTTCAATGGAAGTATCTTCAACATACTTGACATAACAAAGGCGGAAAAATTTGTGTTCAAAGAAAAATCTGTTATAAGACGAAGTTCCGCTTTTGCTACTTTTTAAATCTTACACAATGAGATTCAATGTATTAATAACTAGGCCTTAAGAGTGGAGGTTACATTTGCATCATGACACATTTTTGGTTAAAAAATATCGTTTTAATAATAATGTTAATTTAAATACGATCAAATCCTTCAATCTAGCAAATTTATCATATTCATTCCATTTTCTGACGAGGGTAATTTATTCACGTACTGGTTTTTTTTTCGCTATTTCACTAACGGCAACCTTATTATTTCAATGTTCAAGCTGACATTGTTTAAGCAAAACTAAATAAACTTCTCCTCTACACAAAACGAAGATCCCTTAAAATAATAAACAACTCTTGCACTGCGATTTAATTTCAAAACGTTAATATTTATGCGGTAGCATAAAACATAGACGAATATGTAAATGCACGCCATATTAAATTATGTATACCCAACTATTATTGTGCACGGAATTGTCTTGGAGATACCAACTGTCATCTTGTGGCTTTTCAGCTCTGTCTATAGTTAGTTCTTAAATACGGGGCAAGCTTGTTTTGCGCCAGCATAACGAGAAATCGGGCGTAGTAAATCAGGGCGAATAGTCGAGGTTTTTGTGCAGCGGGACGTAGTATGACAGGTTTGCGGTCAGGGGGAGACATGGAAGAGGAGTGGCCGATGGTGGTTACGAGTGATGCGAGAAATATGCAAATGCAAATTAATTCTCACCCATCTTTCACCCGACTCTCTCTAGCCTTGTCCATTGTTTACATTATTTTGATGAAGGGTGATTTGACGTCACGCTGTTGCCGATAGACGGACCATACGTCATTGTGACGTAGTCATCTTGTGGCAGTCAATCTGCTGCTGTTATATGTTCACCCTGCAGCGGTGATGCTGCAGTCGACGAGAATCCCAATCTTAGAGTGTTATGGAAACATTTTGTGATTTATATGCCCATGACTTATAAGTAGGCCTACACACTTCATCATTTATTATTGCAGATGCCGTGTCTATAATTTACTTGTCTCAAAGTTACAGGGTAGTTTTGAATAATTTGTTTTGAACGTTAAATATGCGTTAATATCTAATATTTTTAGTGCAGAAATATAATTATTGGCTCTGTTGATAATAACTATTCATTCGCGATTTTTGATTACTATAAAACATGACCAGTCACGAACGAAAATTTCAAGTGTTATCCAACTAATTGACGTTATTTTTTTACTGTCTTACATTACCTGCAATTTCAATGTACTTGATCACCGTTTCAGCGCTAATGCTTTCGTATTTGGTCGTATCCTTATTCGTATAAAACGTGATTCTGACATTTTAATCAATGACTGTAATGAAAATTGATGTTTTTCTACGAACGGCACCAGAGTACGACCTCAGTTATTCCTCCTGCATGCAGAACCCCATGTGACCTCAGAATATATCCAGTCGCGTTGCTCTTAGCGCAGGCACATGATACAGCTTGCGTACGGCTGCTTCCCTGACACTAGCGCGCGGTGCGGTCACGTGGTAGATGTACGTTTAAGGCCTATCTTTACCATTATATTAAAAAATTACCTCAATTTGAAGTAGTACTACATTATCGTCTATCCACCTATCACTGTGCTAGACCCACAGCCATACACATAGAAACTGCGCGCGCATCTGTTTGCTGCAAGAACATTTGTCACTGGACACATCCCTTATGCTGTGACTATACCGATATGTTTTAACGCCACATACTATGTTTACTCCAACGTCGGTATGATCGTTTGGAGGTAGTTATGGTTATCACTGCTTTATCGGCCGTAATGATTTAATACACCGAAATACGATGTAAAGTTACCATTATATGGTAAAACCGTAAAATGTTTACGATTCTGTTCATAAGATACGAACGAACGTTTTTGAACATATACGACCGATTTAGCTAACGAATACACCAACTAAGGACGTTCTAAGGCACAGAGTTTTCATCCGAAAATATAGATAGGCTTGAGAAAGTTATGTTAAGAAATATTTTTGATCTACTGATAAACTGATGTTGATGTACTAGTTTGTCTCTTAGAAACATAGACTACATGTAAATTATTTTGAGAACTTTTAAATTAATTGTCTATAAAACGACCACACGCGTAGTTGAACTTTCTTGAACTCCTGTTCAGCTGCCGAGCAGCTGGGGGGGCTATTCCTGATAGTTACAATACGCACTTTAAGTGATATCTACGTGACTATCACTTGATATTGGCTGAATGAGTGTTTTCCACGCGGTCCGCCACAGTAATCAGCCAATAGCAAGTGATAACCAAGTAGATATCACTTAAAGTTAGTATTGTCAAACTCCATAAATAGCCTCCTGTAGTTTCAACACTCCCACACAACATGACGCGTTGTTTACACAACATTCTTGAAAAGAGTAAATGTTGATCTGGCAAAGCCGGTGGTACTCCCGCATAAACCGCACATGTTCTGCAAAGCTGTCGCTTCCAGTCAACTCGTGTGGCTTGTTTGATAGCCGACTCGAGTGAAGAGGTAGAACAAGAGAAAGACGATATTGGATTTCTTCTCTGTGAGGTTCTGAGAACTCAGGTGAAATTGTCAAGATGATTGCTCGTGGTAGTAGTGCAGAAGAGCGTTGGTCCCGAGGGATAGTGTTCCTTGATCGTTGTCGAACGTTGAGGGGCGTCTATGGAAGGGGGAAGAGGAGAGAGTATCTTGCAAATACGTCACACATCAAGCTTACCTTTTAGTGCAGAACTCAACAGGCTACTTTATGACTACGATCTTAGTACTTAAGTAATATTTGTGCGTGAAAGTAGATTTATCTTATTTCATTACCTACTCAATTAATTTGTTCATTATGCACACAATAAATTGTAGTTCTGTGGAAGTACCTACTTGAAAAGCTTCTCGTCAAAATATATTTTGACCATTTTCTAGCACATCTATACCTTAGCAAATTGTAATCATAATAACTGTAAAATGTACTGAGTACCGTGTACAAAAATAATAAAAGATATACAATTCAAATGAAACTTTAAGTCACATTCTTTCAAAAAATGTAATGCTATGTGGTTATATTGGAAAAATGGTTGGTCTTTCTTTCTGTAAGAATGTGAGTTTTACACACAAAAATCAAATATGAATATATATATATATAAAGTAAGGATACATTTTTCGGTTAAACCTATCCAAATTTTATTTATAATGATAACACCGAAAAATGTATCCTTACTTTACATATTGCAACCAACAAAATCTGAGAAATCATATAGATATGTTTAATTGCTGCAGGTTATTTATATCACAGCATTCTTATGTTTGTCCGTGTATATGCGAACGTGTGCATGTACGTGTTTTAAGTGTAAGTCTAAAATAAATACAACATGTTAAGAACATGCAAAAGTAAAATAAGATGACAACAAAACACAATGAATAAACAAGCAAAATATAATAAAGATTGCTGTCACGATTAAAACACGGCAAGACTGTTTTTCATTTCAACACTCTTCAGGGACACTTTGGTTTCAATTCATAGTTATTGAAATTGAGAGTGGTGATATGAACTTCACAGTATTGCTGTGTAACAATAGTGTCATCAATCTACTTTGAGTAATTGGCGACAAGACGAGAGTGTCCCTTTCCCCCACAGTCCCACTGAAGATTTCTCCTCCCATTTGTCCCTGCCCTCCCTTACTGGAATCTCCTTATACGACAACCCCCGCGATGTGCAATGGGTCTAATACGATCATGTGGCGTTCTTCATCTTCATGTATCACCCACTCATCGTTTCGATTAGCAAACGTTTAAAAAAATATTGTACGTAAAACTGGTTTTATCATCATCTTTTATAACTATGAACTTAGCGGCTGATGGTTTAGTAATTCGCTATTTGGTAAATAATTGCACACAGTGTTTTGTTGAGTTTGTTTCTCTGTATCTGTACGTTTGTTTATGCTCGCACTTGTGTGGATGTATATTGCGGTTGAGTGTATTAAGACGTGTGTGTGTGTGTGTGCGTGTTTCAATTCGTATATCAACTAATTTATTTATTTTATGTCTCCTAATTAGGAATAAAACTAATACATGAAAGAGGACAATAAATATAACTCAACAGTTAACAATGAAATAATTATTAAAGAGAAAAAATAACAGAACATGAAAACAAACTACTATTGAAAAGAAATCAAGAACAACATATTATATTGTTTGACAAACAAATTAATCGTTTTACAAAATAAAATATTATAAGCAAAATATACATAATAGAAATACACAGAATTTTGAAAGAAAGAAAATCACTACACACAAAAAGAATAAGTGTAATAAACAACGGGAGAGACACATAAAATATTAAAGAATAGGTTTAAGAAAAATGAAAGGCAAAAATACAAAGGGAATTGACATATTATGTACTGGCGTGATTACTGTGTAAGTACGAGTATGTGAGCGTGTGCGTTTATGAGTACACATCCAAAATTAATCTTTACTCTTCTCTTATGTTACAACATTTTTCGAAAAAACATTTCTTCTGCTTGAACGAACCCAACTCCAACATTGCTCAAGGCACTTTTGTTATTACCAAAGGTTGTTTTCTATTATCCTGTGCTCTATTAATGACGTAAAGGACCAGATTAATCCCCGTTGAATCTCTGCTCGTCTTTCTTTGCCCAATACCCTGAACACGCATCCCATTTTACATCAAGTAAGCAATTTAACAAATTACTTATGCTCGAGAAAGATTTCACTCTTACCTGCTCGGCTCGCATGTGTGCGGTGGTACTGGTGTACGCTCTAGGCTTGCGTTTGCCACTCCCACTCCCACTCAACAGACGAGGAAAATAGAAAGAAAATTGATATTGAATACTGCAAGGCGAGATCACAAAGGTCCGCCAACGGCTTTCCGACAGATTGCAATTTATCGAGATAGCTTTCCGGCTGCGAGCTGCTTCGAGTACTCGCTGTGAGCGGAGCGGTGCCTACAGACTTTCAGAGAGCCCCCAACATTTGCATAGTTTTCCCGATTAGGTCGAGAGCTAAAGGCTCTCAACATCAACAGTCAACAACTTCAGCTCTTGATAGAAATAGGTTACAGGGGTGGGTAACATTCCGTATCTACACATACTTATGGTGTTTTCAAAATACTACTGGGGAATGCAAAGCATGCTGGGAGTTGAGTTGAATGCGCAATGCAAATTAACAAAATAAGAGCTCTCGAATCGTTGATGACATAGTTCCTGTAAGTATTGTTCCATCTCACCAACAAATAACACAATAGCTCGTGTACTGTCTAACCTTCTCCCGTGGGTTACATATCACGTTGATTAAATTAAGTAAACAGAACGGGTTTATTTGCACACAAATACTGACGATTTATAAAAAATGTTTATTTAATTTCACTCAAACATTCATTATGCGTTCAAACAATTAATAAAGCAAACAAAGATACGATGGAACACTCAATTAAAATTACAAAACACATTTAAATTAGTAAAGTAACAAATGAACTTGTTTGCGCTCAACAAACTTACGCACTTGAAATAATCGATTACACCACATTTAGTGTAGGCTACTCTTGTAACACATGATTTTCATCCTTACATCGTACATCACAACCATACACACACTATTCACACGACACAGCCCTCTCAGGGTCGGTAACAGTATAATAGGTGTTATATTATAACAATTCCTGTCAGTTCTCTTTAATCGCGCACACACGGGCAAATATTGCTCAACCAATCTGTCGGAAAAGAGACACTTTTATGAGTTTGGGACTAGTTTTCTCTGATTTGCATGTGGGTATGCCGGTCTTATTTGACAACGAGAAGTTTGTTTCAATTTGTTTAGTTTATTTTCTAAAAAATAATATTTCTAATACATTTCAAAATAAATATTCTTTATTTGTATGCCACCGTAAGAATAATCTTAGAAATGTGGAATACGTTTTCATTACATTTAAAATTCACCAGCTCAAAGTGGGGAGACAGTTGCATGAACCCATCGTTGAATGTACATTTCCCTCCCGTTATGTGACTTTTTGTTGTTGAATGAACGAAAATTACCAACTTCTGGACTAGAGTCAGATCTTTAGTAAAATAATTACGATCCTTAGAAGGTGTTACAGGGTTTGAAACAGTAGGAGAAAATAATATTACAATTGCTGAAGTACACAAAACTATATCTTATCAAAACATTATGCTTAAAAACGTCTAGAAAGATTATGAATTATGATCATTGCCAAATAAATGTAAATCAATTAAAACAAATGAGTGAATACCAGAATTCATAGTTGTCCACTACCCCTAAGGGCACCCGTTATTGCTAAGGATTTGTCTTCTATATGGATACTTACATGCATGAAACTGTTTCATGGCAACTACGGGCGCCTCTAGGGGTAGAAGACTACTATAAATATTCACGAGTAACACTATCTATCAGACCTTACCCTTATCTTACCTTACCCTCAGTGAAGCAATGCTATATCTGCCAGCATGTTTTGTGAATGAATGAAAATAAATAACTCATCATGTTAAACAACAATATTACATTCTGACATTAAATAAAATATGTTGAATCATTTTCGAGTGAATTGTACGATATATAAAATTGAAGTTTGACACACATATTATTATATGTTTATAAATGGTAAATATACTGTGTTGTGTGTTATGTGTATACGGTTTACTATGAGTTTTACTATTTTGTACTAACTGTCTCCATTTAACACGGACCGTCCCTACTTCTTCATAAAATCATATTGTAAACAGATACACACAAATTTAACCCAATCCTTATAGTAAATGATTGTTTTTGTTTTTTTACTTTTTTGGGGAGGATTCTACGTTCAAATATATTATTAACAATGATAAATCGTGTATTTAAATAATTGTCATGCCACTGTCTCTTCATATATATTGACCATTTTCCACGTAGCAATAGGTCGTAATTTATGTTCTTTCGTATTAAGAGTCGAAGGGGTGGCGTTGTGTAGGGGGTGTGGGTAGAATGGGGAGGGGGTGCGAGGGGGATGACGTAGACGGGTGAGTGGAAACAGTCTTTGTTCATCATCGCTAATTTTGTTATTAGCTTCCAAAACACGTACGTTTTTAATCTTCCAGAAAGTTAATGGAAAACTGAAAATTGTGTTTTAAAATGTAACCAATTGCGTCACACAAAGAAGTTGTTTAGTTTATTTACGGACTGTTAATTCATGTTACACCCGTTGAATTGCATTTTATATGAAAACAGACATTGTGTCATATATCCAGTTAGATTACTTATTCTCGGCTAAATTGAAAAGTGTGGTGCGTACTCGGCAAACACACTTTAAGTCTTAAGTAATATGGAAGTTGAATGGACATTTTTTTATTATTATTATTCTACTAGATTAAGACCAACTGCCGAATAAAAAAATATTTCATTTCGATGACAGAAAAAAATGTTCATTTACAAAAACGAGCTGAAAGATTCGCACGTGTTTATGGCGGGAAATACGGGACCTGATGTCACCAGTCTCATAATGACGTCATCAGAAAACTATCAGTCGAATAATATTGAATGAAGTAACTCTCATTTGCATATTATGTTGCGGATTGTTGCCAATAAAAGCAAATGTGAAATCAAATTTATACCAAGTATGTCTAACAATTTGTTGGATATTAAATAATATTGCAGAGTAATATAGGTTCAATATTTCCGTAGAAGATCAGAACCAATTTTGATTTTTTATTCATTTTCTGATGATTTTATCATTTTACACCATACGTGAAGAATTGACGAAGACTCTTGACGTCACAACCGTTTGAAAATAATATTCCGGGAAACAGCGGATAAAATACGGTACTATAAATATCCTTATTACCTTCATATATTTTAAATTACGTTACTGGAATTACCACCTCCAGTATATTTTGACGTATGTGTTGTACAAGTTTCATATATTCATGGTTTCCTAGTGAGTGCGTAACTGTAACTGCGAGGTTAGGTATAAAATACAGTTGATTAGCAATAATATAATTTGCTAGTCATTTACTATGCCATTCATGGAAAGAGTTTTTTTTATGTAATTACACCTTATAAAATACAATCGATTATAAACCATTAGTTCGTAAAATATTAACAAATTTGACAGCGTTATATTTAATCGCTACTTAGAAAATTGTAGATTACCTTTCCGCTGAAATTTAAGCTTATTTAGTTAATTCGTTCATTCGTTCTAGTCCTTGGTTAATCAACTAAACAAGTATTTACACAGAACCCAGCCTCGCCGCTTCTAAGATATCCCCTAGTTGAAGAGTAGCTTAGTTTACAGAATATCTTCAAAGGAGCGATCCGGTACACTCTGACTTATGGACAACGTTGCTAAATGAGATTTTAGAGACACTGATAACCTGATAAAAATAGTTCAACTTATTTTATTTATGACAGAAAGATAAAAATGGGTTTTCTCGCTCCGATCTATGAAACGTGCGTAACATAATTTACTAGCTTTCAGGAGATGCACATGAGGTATTTTTCGTACTTTCACTACCTATCTATTTAGAACGTTGTATAAGTAAAGTATACTTATTAATTGACGACGATTTAATTACAAAATATCAAACAATTAAATAATTAAATAACTACAAATTTTATAAAACGTATTTCACACGAGTACACACAAATGTTTAACATAAATTACCTAACGTTGGAAGTTTACCTCGACACTATTTACTTACCTACCAACATAATTCAATTGAACTTATAGTCTAGTATTTAATATTACTAGAAAAACGCTCTGTTTGACGCGTTGATAAGCGAGCGCGTCCATATCTACGAACGTTCTGGCGAAAAGATCTCAAAGCTTATAAATAATTAACAACAATTCGAGAATGCGCATTACAAATTTTTTTTCTAATTTGAATGCAGTGCAATGTGCGTTGCTAAGACATTTCGTTGTCATTCTGCCAAGTGTTTTCGCCGCGGTCCGCCACCGTTACTAACAGTTATTGACAGCATTTGAAACTTAATTTCTGCCTCTAATACGTATTAGATTGCGTTTAAATTAGTATATTCGTGACCGGACAATAATTTACTATAAGATAGCCACCTCTCATTTTGCTGTTACTGTGTTTCAGAAATATATTTTCGAGTAACTTTTGTGTAACTTTGCCAATATTTATCAGATCGCCATTAGATTAACATATTCGTAGCCGGAAAAAGCTTAAAAAAATATGGCTATCTCACATTTTGCCGACATTTTGTTTCAGAAAACGTTTTTGCAGTAGCTATGGTGTAACTTTGTAACTTTTCAAACGATTTTGCCTCAAAACTATACACCTTCAATCCACATCCAGGCTTGTGGATGGTTCAAATTTCAAGTTGATCGGACTTTCCGTTCGACCGCTATCGACAGACATAAAAAAAAAGAAAAAAAAAGAAAAAAAAAACAGAACGAAGTGCCATAAGAGTCTAGTGGAGACGTTCGCTTCGCTCGCTTAATAAACTGATTTTAATATATATTTTGATTCATGTTTTTGCTTTCCTTTTATGTTGGTGAAACGGATCTGATTGTGATGTGCCTACCAAAACTCTTTCATGTTGAAATAGGTGTGATCAATATTTTGCTTCATATTAAAAGAGAAACTTGTAGTAGATATGTTTAATATATATACTAGGAAAACGCTCTGTTTGACGCGTTGATAAGCAAACGCGTCAATATCTACGAACTTTCTGGCGAAAAGTTTTCAATGCTAATACAAACAACAATTAACAACAATTCAAGAATGCGCATTGCAAAAATTGTTCTTATTTCCAGGGCTATTATACTTTCCGACATTGTTGTATGCAGTGCAATGTGCGTTGCTAAGAATTTTCGTGGTCATGTTTTCGCCGCGGTCCGCCACCGTTACTAACAGTTATTGACAGCAATAGAAATGTAATTTCTGCCTCTAATACGTATCGGATCGGGTTTACATTAGTATATTCGTGACCGGACATAAATTTACTATAAGATAGCCACCTCACATTTTGCCGTTACTGCGTTGTAGAAAAATATTTTCGAGTAACTTTCGTGTAACTTTGCCAATACTTATCAGATCGCCATTACATTTACATATTCGTGACCGGAAAAAGCTGTAAAAAAATCTGGCTATCTCACATTTTGCCGCCATTATGTTTCAGAAAAATATTTTGCAGTAACTATGGTGTAACTTTGTAACTTTTCAAACGATTTTGCCTCAAAACTATACACCTTCAATCCACATCGAGGCTTGTGGATGGTCCAAATTTCAAGTTGATCGGACTTTCCGTTCGACCGCTATCGACGGACATAAAAAAAAAAGAAAAAAAAAAAAAAAAAAACAAACAAACAAACAAACAAACAAAAAAACAGAACGAAGTGCCATAAGAGTCAAGTGGAAACGCTCGCTTCGCTCGCTTAACTAACCGTAGATCACTTCAATTGATATTTTTGGTAATTAACAAAAGGAAAATATTTCACTTTACAAATTAGCTCCCTCAGAAGATAACTAGCTCACAGTTCACGAAAAATTATCGAACGGTTTCCCGCTTATTTGATAAAAAAAAAAAGCTAAAGAGAAATCTTAAACTTATGGTTTAAGATTGAAATCAAGTTTATAGCAGGCCCCATCACTAAGCATTTTGTGTGGGTTTAACGCTGTATGATAGCTGCTGTATCCTGCCGATAAACCAGGCACAATAAACTAGACTTAAGTCGCCGTATCAAAAATCGTTACCCTCAACTTCATACAAAGACACTCTTTAAAATATGCATATGTTCTATGGAGTGTATGGTATATGTAAAACAATTAAATAACACAAAGAAAAAACTAAACATATGTTGTTATTCTAATTATTCGTCTTTCTGATGACGCTGTAGGTTCGGGAAAATATGCGTTATTGCCGTATCTTTAGTTTCAACGTTTCCTTTATGTAAGAACCCGCTTCAGAAATATTGATTGTAAACGTTAATATAAGCAAATTAAAATAGGTTTAATATTTTGAATTGATTTCCATTGTTTCTATACATGGCACAACTCACACCAAGTATGTTTCCACTATAGCAGATTTCTCGTAATTTACCGTTATTCTTACTTTTTCACCCGTATTTTAGATAGTAATTTTTTTTAATGAAAATTTGGAATGTGTGTGTTTCCATTATCTACTTGGAATATTTTAATTATATTATTATAATAATAACAAAACTTCGATTTAGAAAATAAAAAATAAAATTTTTTAAAGCGTAGTACAACCTACATATTTTAGAAACATCAGCGAGATATGAGAACTAATCAAAAACACGCAGCCACAAAACCTGCACACGCCCACGGACAAGTGAGCCTGCACACCCACACACACCGTAACATAGCGCAAGTAACCAATACACATTTACACGTATCCACTCGGGCTTGGTCAGGAGGTGGATGGGTGACCACTCTCCTCTGAAACACTAGTTACCGTTGGTTAGAGCAGATTGGAGGGTTCGAAACCTTGTGTAACACTAACAGCTTCGTTCTTTTAGTCACCTGTTTGGCAGTATAGGTTCGTGGAGGAACCTATATGACTGGTCAAAGTTACACAGTCCTTTCGGATGGGACGTCAAGCCGATGGTCCCATTGGTACTTTTCGAAAGGATTAGGCTACGTGCCGGTACCAGACCAGGCTTACCATCCTCCCTTCCTCATTTTCATTCATCAATTATCACTCATCAGGCTAAAGAGGGCATTGTGCCCTACACTGGCCTTAATTACGATATAGTAGTAGTATAGTATACGCACATAAACACAAACCCAATCACATATTAGATCTGAGGAGAAGTGAAATGTAGAGTTTCATGATTATAAATGATTTGTCTCATAATCTAGGTAATGTATGTTGTGCTACGCAACGCAACGCACCCAGACATTTCGTATGATTGTATTTCATCGTGTGTGCGATGCGCCTATACTTCCAGGCGTTCAGTTGAAAATATTTCTCGAGGTTTAGTGCATTGCTTATATTCCCTTTGCCATTTTGAGAAGATTCGAAGCTCGCGTATGATTTGGAAAAGTGACACGGCCGCGGCTGAGATTCAAAAATATGTCCCGCTTGTAAGAGTTTCGCGTATAAAGTGAACATCGTGCATTCGAAGCCGCAGGTGCCTGAAAAAGACAATAAAAGTCGGAACTATAGCGCTGTCCAATTAAATTCCATTTGAATGGGAATGTCCTACAAAACTGCAATTCCCGTTTTATTATTTCTTGGCTGTGGAAGAGAATAAGAAAGCCGATAAGTTGCGGCTTCCTTGCCTTTATAGAGGAATATTTTAGGTTTTATTTTATGTGGGGGATCCAGGTGGACAGTGAACTGCATGGGACAAGATAAGCGTCACCCATCTACGAATCATTCTATAGAAACGCTATATAAACCATTACATGATGTGTACAATGTGTATGTTTATTTCTTTTGATATTGAAAGTTATATTTGTTATGTCCCAGTTTATTACTTTCAGGATAGAAAAATGATATTATTACTGTTTTTTACAAGGAAGGAAAGCGAATCACTTCATGCATAAACAGGATTCGTTTGTACATATAGCATTATGGAAGTTTAACCATTTTTACTGCGAATTGAAATTATTGTAAGCGAAGAGTCTGATATTACGCCCGATTGTGTAGAAATAAAATCACCTATTGCAATATAGGTATATTGTATTAAAATGTTTATGTGTTTGTTTGTGAAAAGATAATATATATATTTAAAAACACCCTTATTTTACTTATAAATTCTATTATTATTTAAAAGATCCTGGATTGTGAATGAGCTCCAAAGAGCGTCAAGTTGTAAGTATTAGCTACTTTATTCGCATGCATAGTTGATTCGATTATGTGCTTTAGAGCAACTTGTGCACAGGCCCCGAAAACACTAGGGGCACATGCAACTACATTGTGTAAAGATTTTCCAACACATAACAAACAAAGTATAATATGAACGAAAGTTGCCTCCCCGAAGCATCATCTAAAAATGGCTCCCACAAACACCTGGTTGCGTTTTAAATATGTAAAACACGCGAGGGAAATGCCATACTTGGCCTCGCTTAATGAGATGCGGTGAGCACTGAGCAGTCTTACGAGTCACGAAAACCCTTCATTCAGCGTCCTCTGTTTTAAATAAAGCAACAGTTCAAGTTTCGTGAAATCTGTAAAGCAGTTTGCAGACATGAACCTCAACAAATACCCACATTTGTATCCATATTTTCAACACGTATACTTTTAAAAGAAGGTACTGCATAGTTAGTTTATTTCGTGATTCTATTCATGAATTTAGACGACTCACAAATACAAAAATCCTTTTATGACGTGTAAAGAATTTTTTATTGTGTGAATATCAATGTTCGCTTGAATTGCTCAATACAACGTCATAGGTATGATATGATTCCCAGAGTGACATGTGTAAGTTTATTTCTATCACATCACACGATACTGAGAATTTGTGAATTAAAATTAAATTATTTTATACAGAGGGACAAATAACACTGTGTAGGGTATGACAAAATGTAGTACTTAACATTTTTTTAAAGTTATTTTAACTGCTTATTTAGTTTTCTCTGATAATGGGAACCCCCCACTTTCTACCCAACTCTATAGTTGGTGCAGGAACAGATATGGATTGCTTTCAATTTTTTGTTTTGTTACATTTCAAAATCAAATACTACACAGTGAAACGCCGAATGCCGTTCTACAAAGTATGATAAAATGAAGACATACCAATAACACAACATTACCGCAAACAAAATAATAAATTTTCGATTCTAATTTACTTTACGCGTCACCTCTTTTAAATATACGCGAATGTTCTTTCTTAATAATATTCATGATTGTGTTGCAAAATTTTACTTTTAATATGACCATCTTTTTGAAATGTGTGAAGAATAACCTTAACATTCCGTAGCTAATCCATTGTAAGAGTAGATGCAAAGTTGTGCCGTAACCCGTTGGCGTATGGGGAGGCACGTAACAAGCGCACAGAGAGCGTTGCGAGCGATCCGGCCAACGGTCACTGAATGTTGGATACACAAAGACTACTCGACATCTAGCAGGCAGAGCTCGGTGGTCGGAACGCTAGAAGCGCTGCAGTGTAGTCGTTTGTTGTACGCCTCCCCCAACGACCGTTACAACATGTCCGAAGTGAGCTCCTCGTATTACTCCGTGCATATGCGTCTAACTCTAATGTGTTACTGTGTATGTCTGTCTACAGGCGAGATGATCATAGCCAACGACCGTTACAACATGTCCGAAGTGAGCTCCTCGTATAACTCCGTGCATATGCGTCTAATGTGTTACTGTGTATGTCTGTCTACAGGCGAGATGATCATAGCCAACGACCGTTACAACATGTCCGAAGTGAGCTCCTCGTATTACTCTGTGCATATGCGTCTAATGTGTTACTGTGTATGTCTGTCTACAGGCGAGATGATTATAGCCAACGACCGTTACAACATGTCCGAAGTGAGCTCCTCGTATTACTCTGTGCATATGCGTCTAATGTGTTACTGTGTATGTCTGTCTACAGGCGAGATGATTATAGCCAACGACCGTTACAACATGTCCGAAGTGAGCTCCTCGTATTACTCCGTGCATATGCGTCTAATGTGTTACTGTGTATGTCTGTCTACAGGCGAGATGATTATAGCCAACGACCGTTACAACATGTCCGAAGTAAGCTCCTCGTATTACTCCGTGCATATGCGTCTAATGTGTTACTGTGTATGTCTGTCTACAGGCGAGATGATTATAGCCAACGACCGTTACAACATGTCCGAAGTGAGCTCCTCGTATTACTCCGTGCATATGCGACTAATGTGTTACTGTGTATGTCTGTCTACAGGCGAGATGATCATAGCCAACGACCGTTACAACATGTCCGAAGTGAGCTCCTCGTATTACTCCGTACATATGCATCTAATGTGTTACTGTGTATGTCTGTCTACAGGCGAGATGATCATAGCCAACGACCGTTACAACATGTCCGAAGTGAGCTCCTCGTATTACTCCGTGCATATGCGACTAATGTGTTACTGTGTATGTTTGTCTACAGGCGAGATGATTATAGCCAACGACCGTTACAACATGTCCGAAGTGAGCTCCTCGTATTACTCCGTGCATATGCGACTAATGTGTTACTGTGTATGTTTGTCTACAGGCGAGATGATTATAGCCAACGACCGTTACAACATGTCCGAAGTGAGCTCCTCGTATTACTCCGTACATATGCGACTAACTCTAATGTGTTACTGTGTATGTCTGTCTACAGGCGAGATGATCATAGCCAACGACCGTTACAACATGTCCGAAGTGAGCTCCTCGTATTACTCCGTGCATATGCGTCTAATGTGTTACTGTGTATGTCTGTCTACAGGCGAGATGATCATAGCCAACGACCGTTACAACATGTCCGAAGTGAGCTCCTCGTATTACTCTGTGCATATGCGTCTAATGTGTTACTGTGTATGTCTGTCTACAGGCGAGATGATTATAGCCAACGACCGTTACAACATGTCCGAAGTGTGCTCCTCGTATTACTCTGTGCATATGCGTCTAATGTGTTACTGTGTATGTCTGTCTACAGGCGAGATGATCATAGCCAACGACCGTTACAACATGTCCGAAGTGAGCTCCTCGTATTACTCCGTGCATATGCGACTAATGTGTTACTGTGTATGTCTGTCTACAGGCGAGATGATTATAGCCAACGACCGTTACAACATGTCCGAAGTGAGCTCCTCGTATTACTCCGTGCATATGCGACTAATGTGTTACTGTGTATGTCTGTCTACAGGCGAGATGATTATAGCCAACGACCGTTACAACATGTCCGAAGTGAGCTCCTCGTATTACTCCGTGCATATGCGTCTAATGTGTTACTGTGTATGTCTGTCTACAGGCGAGATGATTATAGCAAACGACCGCTACAACATGTCCGAAGTGAGCTCCTCGTATTACTCCGTGCATATGCGTCTAATGTGTTACTGTGTATGTCTGTCTACAGGCGAGATGATTATAGCCAACGACCGTTACAACATGTCCGAAGTGAGCTCCTCGTATTACTCCGTGCATATGCGGCTGACAGTCCGCAAGTTCCGTCAGTCCGACTTCGGAGGATACAAGTGCATCTCAAAGAACTCTATTGGAGACGCCGAAGGCAACATACGACTATATGGTATGTTCACTCTCTCTTTTACGGTTGTTACCATTACTAATTGTTAGTATTACTTTTGAATATCTCCATACATTCTTCATAAAGCGGGATTAAGCTTAAAACCCGTATATTAATAAAAAAAAGTAAAACAGTAATTATATTATGCTAGTCACACCGTATATTGCAAGATATTAACGCAGAGTATGAGATAGTTAAGTGACGTATGAGACAACTACCACCCTAAATCTAGTTGCGTCTCTACGTTTTCAAGGCTCTGGTGTTGTAGTGGTACTATAAGGACGTATGTTTCCACGCGTTCTCTGGGCGCATTTAAAGCAAGGCTAGTGCACTCCATGCACTAGACAATTACAAGCCGTTACTGTGGAATCCCACAGCAAATTCCTTTAAAATAGACCGCGTGGAGCGACCGTCTCCTCTGAGAACTTTACTGCTCACATGGATGGACGTTATACCATATATTATCTGCTTCGTTGCTATATCTCAAGTCACTGTTTACATCATATATACCAGAGCCATATAATTAGATAAAAGTCAATTTCAGAACTAAATAATCCACGCTGATAATCGGAGCCTGAACCTTCTTCATTGGAAGCAGGAATAAACTAACTACACCATATTATTTTGTATGTACCAAATATATTCCATCATTCTAAACGCCAGCATTAGTGTTATGTGAAGATTTATAAAACCATAATAACTAGCAGACTTCATGAAACCTCAATTAAATCAATTCTAATGAATAAATCAGGTTGCGGGATTGATTTTCTTTGACTTCCATAATATCTTAATGTAATTGGTGCGGATTAGGACGGAAGATACATGGCCCAACCATTTATATCACACAATATAGCATCGATGCACTAAAGCAGATTCGCAGAGCATGGACAACAAATGTTAGTTAAATCAAGCTGGTACAAAATATTGTGTACGAAATAAAAAAAGTATTAACTGCGTTATTTATTAATAATATAAATAGATGAACTATTTGGATATATTGTAGATCTTTTTTTGGTTCTCGTTGGTTTACCTGTATAACAAATCTTACAGTAAAAGTTTTTTTTTATTTGAGTTTGTATTTTATTTAACTTTTCAGAACTTGAGACATAAAAGGGCGAGGGTATGAGTTTATTTAGCCTTCGGCCTGTTGAGTGTCTTGAAATATTGTTGGGAACGCCTTTCGTTTCACTTTTCCATTATCATATTTCAAGTGTACCATATCGGATTTGTTCTGGTCTAGAACTATTCCATGCCCAATTGAATTTGTAGCAACGAAGTTTCCCCTCGAATAGTAGTACAACGCAAAATGTGCGGGAAGGATTTCTTTAATTTAGGAAACAGTCTTGAAAACTTATTCGATCGAGTCAAAGTTATTCCACTCTCGAATGTAGTCGGCATTTGAAGTGCTCGACTCAAGAAGTGCGATAAAATGAGATTGGTTTTGTGAATCAGACTGTCTGATATGTTCACAGTCACCATGCAGTCCTATAGCAGTGGCGTATATAGCGGTTCGTCTGGCCATACAATTCTATTGATACTTCAGCTAACGACATAACTTATTCTGATCAAATATCTGCTCTTATTTGAGAGATTCCATTAGTATCTTACTTTTTTTTCCTTCCTTATTTTATTACAAATTAAACGATTTTGTTGCTTGAAGAAAATAAAAACACTTACTACTTTATTAAAAACTATGTCGATTGTTTGTGTTCATTAATTTAATTATGATATTACACATTTCCAAAATAGTATTTATTGTTAATTTAAAATCATCGTTAATTTTCTACCGTAACACTCAAGTGGCTAAACACTCCGCACCTGACATTATGCAGGACAAACAGTAAACGAGGGCACATACAAGTGGTCTGATTCATTTTGTCACAGAACAAAATATAAAAATCACACGTGGACGTATTTCAGTAATAATATAAATGTTATCATCCATGTTTTATTGTAGGAATTTATTTTATATTTTTATATTATTGAAATGTTCACGTCAAGACTGCAAACCGATACAATGAATGCAATGATCCACCAATGAGTTCGTGTGAATATGTTTAATGTCAAAAATTACCACTAAACATCGTAGTAAACCCTCTGTTTTTTAATTTGAATTGACTCCACCAATACATCCATATTGTAACTAGAATTGCATGCATGGGTCAACTATCTAATCTTGTCTATGTGCTCAAACGAATGTATTTCTATATAAAGATCAAGGGTTTTCTCAGCCACGAACCTTTAACCACTCACTGAACATTTTAGACTTGCTTGTATCGCGTTTGTTCCCTCACTTTGACCTAGTTAGTGCTCGAAGTAGCAGTATATAGGTAAGACATAATATGTAATGTATGCACATGCATACTAGAAACCTATTTGCAATTATATGAGGTACGTTGTACACAGTGTTGGTCTGAGCGCTGTCTGAAGATCTAATTTCTTATCTCTACTGTGTGGTAAACGTAATTACTAACACAGATCTCAGGATACCCATCACCCTGACCTAAAAGTAAGCGAATCAACAGTACCGATGCCAGAAAGTTAGTTGGCTTGTGCTGGAACTTACTGTGGGCCTTCGCAGAGATACGTTTTTGTCACAATTACGAGTAAAAACAAACACAGGTTTTGTTGTTTAGCTGTATTCGGATTCATCTTATAGAAATTAATTACATTATAATATCACATAAAATCTCTTAAAAGACGGATAAAAATACTACCTCAACTAAGGTTTTAAATACATTTTTTTAAACAAGGGGTTATAAAGTCGTATTGTCTCATTTTTTGTTTATATTTTCGACAATCAAAATCAAGTTTTTCTTAAAACACCTGGGCCTGGATTCACAAAGATGCCTAACTCTAAGTTGTCCTAAGTTAAGCAAATCCTAGATAGATAAATCAAGATAAATCATCCTTGGGTATTACTACACATTCACAAATACAATATTATTAGTTAAATTGTTGTTATTTTACCATATTGTATCTTTAGGACATTGCAGAGCGATAAATGCGTGATTAATTTCACTAAGATTTGCCTAAACTAGGACGTCTTAGCACTAGGCACTTTTGTGAATCTGGGCCCTGTTCTGTTAATTAATTAATTACTTATTACTTAAATATCAATGTTTATTTTAATTGATTTTTGTTCAGGATTTCATTTTATTCCATGACCTAGTTGTTGAGTAGACTACGTTATAAACACCCAATAATAATAAAATAATAAATATATATTTATTCTTTAAATATTTCATTGTTTTGATTTTTGTATTACATTAATTGCTACATTTACATGTTTTTTGTCTGTTTTTTTGCTTTCACTGTGTACAGTTGTATTTGTTGTCCTCCTTGTAAAGCAAGTTTTAAAAGAAAATGATATAAATTCAAGCAGACAAACACGATGTCTGGCCCCTGGAAGCCTCTGATTGCAACTGTTGTTGTGGTTGTTGTTGCAGAGATGGACCTACCGAACCGCATCAAGAGCTCACTGGACGACACGGACGGCTCCGACCCCGAGGAGCCGGGCCAACACCTGTTTCAAGGTTCCCTGCGCGAGCCAGGGGAGTCCCAGTCGACGGGGGTGGGGGGAGGTCTGGCGACCATCTCAGCCGCAACGTCTTCGTTCCTACAGACGCTGACGTGGCTCGCGTGCGTTGGGCTAGCGCTCGTCTAAAGCAATCATTGTCTTCGATGATACCGTTCCTTCTAGTTGTTCTCGAGGATAACAGTGTCTCTATGTCTCTACATCCGACGACGTGGAAGCCATACAAGCAGCTAATTTGGAATACCATATGATTTTTTTTGTAAATATAGTATAACTGTTCTATTTACTGACTTGTTAAACAACACACACAACTGTTTTTTTTGTTTGTATTAGTTTATAATTTAATCTTGTTTCTACATTATTAAATTATGTTTTTTACAGCAATATTTTAATCAAAACAAAACTGTTTATAATATTTCCGTTAAAAATTTGAATTCAACGAATAATTTCTTTGTCTGCAACTGTGTGTGTTTCCGTGAGGGAAACTCCAACGTGTGTCGGACAAGACCCGATTTCCACTGAAATCAAATCAACCATTATATTCCCACGTTCCAAGGCTATTAGTCGAGCGTGCGAGGCCACACATTGAGGTGATGGTCAATACTCACCTCACAGAAGTGAGGGAGGAGCTACAACTTACTATTGAAAACTACGACGATAACCACTGACGCACAATGCGTAGACGAAAGGTGAACGGAAAATGCGTATATCACGTGACAAGTTTCCCGCTCTTTCTCGCCACCGCAATGTTGCGTTCTTTGACGTTCGTACAGGAACGCATTCGTGACCTTGGACAGAATGGAATGCGTACAAAAACCTTACACTTACCTTACACTTCCATTAGGCAAACTTGTGTAGAAGTGGACGGCAAATCATGAAATGTACCCGGACTATACATGTCGGTGATATTTGTAAATATATTGTGCTTACTACAGTGATTTTGATATGTTACTCGATAGATATGGATAGTTAAAGGATGAAAGAACATGAATCGGAAAGAGAAGAAATAGGTAGGTAGTATAGTTCTGTCAATCATGAGGTTTCTTCATACCGCGTGACGTCAGAACAACTAGGAGGTCACTGGTTGGCAGCCACACTCACGGCCTCTCTAATCGCGTCATCACATTACTTGTGGAAACAGTTCACAGTGGATGTGTCCTATCCTTCTCTTTTATCTCACAAACCATTGAACGCAGTAATTTATTCGATTGAAACCAATTGAAGCTAATGTATCGAAGATATTGGAGGCTCACTTTATGTTTCCCCCCAAACTTTATTTGAAATCTTATAAATTAAAACATTTGTCAAGACAAGAACAATTCCCTCAAAGTGTGATAAAGTTCGTAGTGAACACTTCAGCTTGTTCACCAACCAATGGCAGGTGCTGCCTTAAACGTTTGAGAAAGTCGGAAGCTTACGGGCTTTTAAAGTTGTGTTGGCGAGAGAGAATAGCTTTCTACTTCGTTGTGACATGGGATCATTTCCATAAGAAAGACATTTTTTAAAATGTGAAGAGAGGTGTTATTTTATTTGACATTGCTTCCCATTACTCAGTTGGTTATATCAACAGTTTAATCATGGAATGGTCGTCAAACGAAGATACAAACATTGGCTGAATGGTTGAAACGGTTTACGAGAAACTACCACTGTTGAGTCTTCGATAGACTTGGGATAGAAATATTGTCGATAATACTCGTATAAGAATTGTTGAATAGAATGGAAAGAATTGGTTATTAGCTTGGGTGTTAGCTTGTGTATAACTTGTGGCAACAATTGAAATATTCAATATTATGACGAAACAAGGTATTTTTGGGCCAAATATCTTAAATTGGGACGTAAAGTAAGAGAACGGTAACTTTACACAAGAATAGGGTTTGCACCAGTAACAAGTAAACCATTATTCCCTCATGATAACTTATCTTCCCTAAATATCCCTTTGATTGTATAGAATAGCTTTGTTACTAAACCGTGTTACTGGTGTAGGCCGACAGAATATGCTGGCAGTAGCTGTGCGACTATCAAAATCACTGCTAGTTGTCTTTTTTAAACGAAATGTTCCAAAACAAATGTGTTTCAACTTTGTTTGCCAAGATCATAAACAGCCAAGTGTAAACATGTTTATTTAAAGGTAGCGCGTAGAAACTGTTATTGTTGTAATATATAGTTGTGACTCGATCGTTTTGTTTTCCTTGCGTATCAGGTCTAGAGTGACGAACTCAAGCCCTACGTCTCATGTGCCAAATGCGGGTGATGTTACACCCTGACATTCATTACGTGTGTTTGAGTGTGTGAGAGAGGATGACTGGAATGTCTATAGTTACAGATTGTGGGTGTTGAGTGGTGCAAGGATACAGTCACTTGTTTCCAGTGTTTTTATTCTGGCAATTGGTGAATTGGGTTTATTAGCTGTACCAAATCTAAACTATACTAGTTACATAATCGCACAAAAAACACATGTGAACAAAAGATAAAATGCGTTACACGAACATCTGCTAAATGTTGATTTTTTCAGTTTTTGTGAAATCTATACAAGTCAAGCTCATGCCAATAAATGTCGATTCATATTTTCTGATTTTATTTTTGAATCTAAATAAAGAACACGGTACACATTTCTGTCCGTTTTATAATAAATTCTATTGATTTTTTATAGTATTAATCAACGTACTTGGATTTGGTACAACTGACGGAACTCTACAAACCAAGTGTCAGAAACTTGAATGTTTATTAAAGTCTTACATATTCCAGCAAAGTGGAGTCAAGTCAAGTTGGTGTATGATACTACTAGAGGCATCAATGCGTTACCGTTGTATCAATAATAAATATTTTAAATGGAATTCTTACAATATATTTGTAATTCGAACCCTACATCCTTCTAAAGTTCCACCATGGTCCTACTTGTGTAGAATGTTGTACATAAACGGCAAGAACTTGTAAATAAGCCCAGCATATTATTTTGCTTTCTTATATTACTCACGTTTAATTGGGATAACTCAAAGTAAGTAGTTAATATTACATCATAATGTTGAAGCCCCGGCCAGTTCCAGCCCTTCAGCTTAGTCGTGGACAATTCAAGATCTTTAGTATCACACAAACTGGCGATGCAAGAGATGCCCCGGACCACTCATGCTGTAGTGCTATCAAACCATAATGTGCTAAGCTCTCAGTTTTTCGATTTCAAGTAGTATTCTTGATGAGCTATAACTGAAGAAAATATAAATTTCGTGCGTAAAAATGTATCCTGGGAATATGGCTATTGTTGAAGCATTCTTTAAAAAAATAAGATGGAAGCATAGATAAACCCTAACCTTTTCCGTCATTTGGCTGAAATTCATAGTCGACCTCTACTCCAAAGGAGCCCTCAGTGTTGCTAAGGATTTGTTTTCATTATGGGAAATAACATGCATGAGATAGTTACCTGGCAACAACGGGCGCCCTTAGGGGTAGGGTACGACTATAAATTTAGAAAACTGATGATCACTCTTTTGATATCACAATACCAAGAGCGGTTTTCATAAAATGTCTAAATGTTCCCACACGATAAATATTTGGTTTTGAAGTGTAAAGCAACGAATAATAATAGAACATTTAACGGTGAGTTGTGTGTGTAGGAATAGTGTTGAACGTTTACCAAACCTTGCTTATTTGCTCCATCAATTTATTACCACAAATAATGAATTAAGTTCTAAAAGTAATGCATTGCATTCACACGAATGATTAGGATCTCTCCCTCCACAAAGCTATACGAACCTTATAATTATTTCTAAACAATAATCCTCGTCACATGCAGTTAGGACAACCAAAATACACGCTTTGCATAAAGTCACTGAAAAATCATTACACTTAATATTTAATAACACTCGTGTGACTCACTGGCTACTTTTCGACAGGAGTATTTAGGATTACAAATATAGCTACGTGCTACTAGTCTGTTGCACGATATACCTTGCACACGGAACAGCCTTAATTTTCTTTACACTACGAATCTAAAATTACTGCTTTTAATTAGGCCTACTCATTATTTTGGTCAATATTTTAGGGCAAATCGTAATATGTAAAACGTTGTATTTTATAAAATCTATAATTACTGTTGATAGCTGTTCTATAGTGTGCGCTGGCCCTTGGTTACTGTATCCCCCCCCACCCCCTTGTACTGTATTCCAACAGCGCACCACAATATTATATTGTTATTATCATCATCACACGTTGCAGAGGCCAGTTGTGGGGGGGGGGGGAGTAAGGGGTTAAGTGTGCGTTCAGTTCACCATGAGGGCAGGCAAGTACGTAGAAGAATGTAAAAGTTGGAATACGGAAGATGACGACTGATGACTCAACCAAGGAGAATGACTGTATCGAAGAGGTAGTGGGCCGGCTCGAGAGGAGGGGTAGGAAAGGAATGTATATACGGACTGTCAGTCAGGAAGTATCCACGGTGGTGGCAAGACGTGCGCGAGAGAGAACAATAATAACCACACATCTTTACAAGTGCTGTCATCAGAAAGTTCATTGGAAAGAGGATAATTACACTAATAAAGGTAAGGTTCAACCTTTGTTTGTATACTACTCCTAACGTAAGTAGTCACATACCGACCTCAGGCTCTTCTCAATGGCATGATTAATGCACTTTGATTCAACGAAAATAAACAGGTTCCTGACGATACTTCACACACACGTAAATGTATTAACTTCCGCGTATTATAGTGCACAAGCCTCACTAGTCGCGCGGATTGTTCCAATTAACCAACCGAAGGCCGTAAATTATCCCTAATGACCTGTTACAATTAGAGGAACTACAGAAGTATAAAATTAAGTTGGTACCATTTGATTCGGCTACTTCGTTAGCATGAGAATACTACGTTGGGGCAATAGCCGCCCGCAGTTTTGCAGGCGCGTCAAAATGGAAACGTAAAAGTAGCGATGTTGAAAATGGGGACTGCTTTGAAAAAAACAAGTGTTGGAAATTGTAATTGTGCCATAAGAAATAAGAAAGGAGAGGTATAGCAACGTTTTACACCCAAAGGGCCTGAAAAAGAGTAGGAAAATATGAGTATCTCACAATTATGATCCTCTTTTACAACCAACGGACTTCATAGCTTTTGTAACAGCCCTCGTGTCCTATATTATGCTTATTGCAATCCCCTTAATTGCCAGTCCCACTTTTGCATTGACCACAATTTTTACCGTCGCCAGTTTTACCGTTTACCCATTGGTTCATAAGGTTGAGATGACCCGTGAGGGGTCATGGGTTGACTGCATGGGCCGATTATCCATCTATAATATTCGCTATAATGTGGAAGAAAAGTGATGTTCCTGCGATGGTTTTTAAGATGTCTTGTTTTTAAATATAGAGCTTTATGATTTTTTACATTTGAGCTATGCAAAGTATGGATGCGCGCACAAATATAGCTGGTTAGGTACCCGCTTACTGGTTTAACCGGCGCGGGAAAACGGCGTTTATTTCATTGAGGAAAACAGAACGCTGGCAAGCTGGAACCTGCTTCTATTGTGCATAGCTTCATTTCAAAGCAAGGTATAACATTCATGACGTAGTTCAGTGCTGGAAAACCAGTGCAGTTAGCTAGCGCAGTTAACCAGCTTTTTTGTACGCGCACCCTAACACAAATTTCGTGCACTCCTGTAGCAAACCCTTTGAATTTGTTAACAAATTGTAAGTGCATATAAAAAGCAGCTGGAAAATTTATTTTATGTGCGGGATTATTTTAACCAGTTTATCGTCGGCCTGGTTCGAATTCTGACGCGCCAGAAAATATTGTTGCATTTTACATCTTCACAAATCATTCAATCCGCAACGATGCAACGATGCTAATCGAGACGATGAGCGGGTTAAATCCCAAATGTCATCTGATCAATTAAAGTCGTTGTCCAAATACATCTAGCTACAAAATTAATGCATAAATAAATAAATAAAAATAAATATGAAATTTAAAAATAAATAAACAAAGACAAATAATAACAAATAATAAATATTATTATATATCAAAATACCATCGTTAGCATATTGTCATAATTTTGATCTACTCCCCCGCAAATGGGTATGCATATACGTACGCACATTTCATTACCAGATTTAAATATGTTCTATACTATAGTCACCGTTACCTTTAATCTAAATTGTACAGAAGAACCACGTACTTAAGCTACGCATGTGAAGGAATACAAGTAAAAAATCCACTTCACGGTGAAATACATTGTTATCTTAATCTTAGAGGTTGAGCTTTACGATACATCTTTTGGTTAGATATCTCCTCCTCATTCAAGACGTGCAAATGTGTCTTTACGTCATTGTGGCGTGACAAGACTACCGATGAACAAGTTTGCATAGATATAGAGGGGGGCTATAATAGAGCGGTTCGGTCACCATCTACCTGAGTCACCACTAAGTGCACCCTTATAAAGTTGTTACTGCCAAACGATTAGTGCCAATGATGTCATTATGTAAATTCCGTCCAATAATTGAATTTGTGTTTTTAAGATGAAGGTCGCTCGTGTGGGGAAGAAAGGCGTTGTTCATTTGTTCGACTGAAACTTCATTTGTCTTTGCGCTACGCGTCTGAGATGTGTGCGAGGAATAGCAAGTGTTTTTAGCTTAGCGCGCTGCCCTACGAGGGAGAAATATCACTCAAATGTGTCGTGAAGTATTGCCTTGGCTTTTTCACAAATGTAACCCCTTTTAATTAAAGTACATTCGTCTATAAACAATAATGTCACTGTGCTTTAACATAATGTGGTCTTAAAGATGTCTTCCCGTTTACATTATTGTTTCTATCCAATATAAAACTGGAAAAGTAGAGTAAGTGATAATGGGTTGATACGTATTTTTCCATAGTTCTATTATAAATCTGATTTAATTTATGGAAAGAGTAGCCTGAGTAGGTATAATAGAGATAAATGTTCCCGAACTGTCAGATAATTTGCAAAAGTCTTTTGGAAGGCAATTAAAAGCACATCAGATTTATAGCAACTACTAGGCAATGAGGTCGTATACGACACGTCACGTAATCTTGGTGTTTCAATTGTGTAAGCGCATATCCACAGTATAAAAAATAGTGTCCTCTGGTGAAACTTCTATAGCAGGCGCACGATTGCTTCCCTGCGACACTAGCGCGCAGAGCGGTAACCTGGTAGACACAATTTGTATAGCATATTATCTACCATTATAAATACAATCTCAAGTCCTACTTTGTCGTTTCTTCATCTACCACTAGGGTAGGACCGTAGTCCACAATGCACAGGAAGGAACGGCGCGCGCACTTGTTTGCAGCAAGAAACTTTGTCGAATTTCAGTACTGAATACATTTCGTATACTGTGGCATAACGAAAAATACAGAAAAACCTAATTTTAAAGTACCTTTGAGGGAATAAATCCCAAATGCATACTAGCGTGAGTCACTCGACAAGAAAACTGAATGAGGAAAAAGTGTTGCATGGTCATTATACGTGTGCGGTAATTGAGATACAACGTTGCTCATGCACAGGCGCCTGCAACGCTACAGAAATACGTGGAAGTGGATGAGAAACTTATCGCCCGCTTCCGAGTGTCTCGCGCGTTAATGAGGGAAAGTGCAATTCACGTCGTGCGTGCCCTGCACCGAGATGAGGCGACGGCTGACGAGCCCCAACGCCCAAGGACAGAGACGGAGACAGATTTAAGTGTAAATTGAGAGCCGGAGAAAGAGACGAACAAAAAGAACTGCGAATGGAATGGAAGAGTTTGAGACGGAATCTAGCGAGTAGAATTTTACTCTAACTTCACATTTGTCACCCCGGTTTTCTAAGGATTTAAAACAACGGGGATAAATTCACTCGCTGATCTTAATCATTGACAGTTTTCCTAGGAGTATTTTTAAGCGGGATTAATTTAATATTCCCATTGTGAGAAAACAATGATTTCAATTTATATCGTCTTTTCCTTCTTTCGCTATGACGGTATCATTATTTATAATGCATAATTACTATCGTGAACAAATAAAAGGGCTGTCTGTATCTGCATTAAAAGCTGCTTTCATCTCACCTTTTAAGGCGTAATTTGTAGGTAGCATCCGATCTCTTTCTTTTGATCAAAGATGCTATCAAGTGAACAAAGGAAATTAGTGCTAATATTGTAACTTTGCTCTTTCCTCTAGACGAAATATGGAGCTATGAGTTTAGGTATTCTTAAATCGTCTAGAAACTAATTTTGTTTAAAATTTAGTAAATTTGAATTAAACTTAATGCTTTTTAAAAGACACGAGAGTAACTCATTTACAGGAACGCAATGGTAGATGAACGCACTAAAATCACAACACGGATGTCTGTCGTGATGTGAACAAGGTCTACTGGATTTACTATACAAGCGATCTAGTAGACCTAGGCGGAGATCAAGTATACCTTGGATGTGAAACCCAGACAATAAAACATTCGACGGCTACGGCCAAGATAAATGAGCTTTCAGTATGTAGGTGATCATAAGTTTACAGGTTGCATTAGAGAGAGTACCGTATCGTTACATACAGTATAGTTAATGCACTGGTTTATGTGTTGAGAGGTTAATCTCACCCGTGTCTTGGTTTCATAGTATTGGGCTGGGCTGAATAGTTTAGTCATGAATCATAACTTTTATGCCATAATGTAGTTATCGTCTATAAAAATTGTATTAAATTGAACTATCTAAATGCGAATTCAAATATGTTTTATTATCGTTAAGATATGTTCACTTGTATTAAAATAAATCATTGTATTTGAGTTGATCTAAAAATTCAGTCAATTCCCTAAGACGACCCACTAAAGTTTCAATATTTGTGAAAGTGTTATTTACCCAGCTAGAATAGTATGGTAACCTATAGGAAACGCTACTATTGGATTGTTTCAAATCGAGAATAAAAAACTTTTGTTCATTTTTTCTGAGGCTACTACAATTCATTTTTAATATCCATTGGAGTTTTAATTAGTTTTTTGTATTATTATCATTAAGCAAAACCCCTACATGAGTATTAACATACGTTTTAATACCCTCGATAGAAACTCTGTTATCAGTAACAATTACAAAAAGTTATTTAGTACTTTGTCCACGATATACTGAGAAATAAAACAATGAGGCTAGATATCAATCTGGTCGCGCGCTACAAAGCTATAAACATGTTCAAGCGACGTATTTTTTAAACGAATGATAGTCCTACACTTTCAAGAATTTAATTTTGAATCCCATTATTTGGGCCGAATGATAAACAGTAACACTTGTCCTATACGACTGTTTTATAGGGTCTGATAATTCAAGGGCTGCGCCGCTTGTCTGGGCTTTATTCCCCTCACCCGCTCACCCGCTCACCCGTGGACCCCGAGCCCATCCGTCACACCAGCTTACTCTAATGAAACACTCGTCATCGTAATTTAGTTGAAAACTTAGTTAACACTATTTCCATTAGGCCGGCAATGTGCTAGTACACAAGATTATTACTCAAAGAAAACTTTGTGCTATGTTGAATTTATATTGAAAGGCAAGGCAGGGAATTTGGAAATGTTAATACTTAAAATGTTCTAGACACATTGATACCCCGGTAATATAGAAGCTGAAATAGGCCTGACCCGGAATTAATTGGTACAGAATTTTTTTTTATCAAAAGTTGTTTGCTATATATACCTCCATACACCGAAGAAAGTTTACCGCCGTCCGACCCCCTTAATTAACGTTATTAATTAAATTGCTAAAATTAATTAATGCTTAAATAATCGTTATTTGCAAAGATTTTTCTGATATTGTATGTTAAATACATAAGGTAAGGACTTGTGTAATGAGAACAACATTGAAAACCTGTATGAAGATATTTCGGCAAGCATTAATTAATTAATATCAATATAATAAAATTTTTAATAAAATGGTTCCCGTGTATAATTGGTATAATGGAATATATTGTTGATAGTTTTAAATACATAAGTAACAACATATGAAACTACTGTAGAAAGTTTACCGAAATAAAAGTAATATTCGTATGATAAATCAGCATAATTAATTAATACATTAATTACCGATTGTTTAAAAGGAATACATATTTGAATGTATGCATCATGGGTATCAGAAGAAAGCTGCCCATACGTAGGTTTTAATGTCGGTATCTCCGGGTGAAGTAGAACAAAAATATCTACATTTTCCTTTTGGGGGGGGGATGCAAGTATTTCGTCAAACGTATCAAATAAAAGCTATAATACCTTGCTTTCCGGAAAAGTTTAACAGGGCGATTAAAAGATTAAAAAAATGTACCCTTGTGCTTGGCTTATATATTGGGGAGAAGGGCGGTTGGTGGTGGCGGCGGCGGGGGGGTAAATAAAAAAGGCGCTTTCGCAGCGCCGTACTGGTACTTATTTGAATACCAGAGCTTACTTACTTTTTATGTATATAGTATATACATCAAATTCTAGCAATAACTAATTTGTTTCGTATATTTTAAAATACTAGACATAAATAACATTTCAAAATATAGTCAAATAGACCCGATGTGAAATAAACTCAAATTTAGCTAAACGAACAAGTATCACTGACACACTTCAACAACAGAATAGTAATTTCACTACCTTCAGATTATTTTACTATTTGAGTGTTCCAAGGCAAGATCAAAATTCTTCTCTTGTGCATACTGTTTGGAATATAAAGCCCCAACCGCAATTGTCGGTATCGGGATTGCAATCGCAATTAAGAAATCATAGAAGAGTTAACCTACATGGTTCTTATGGCGCTGTTCACAATACAATCTTAATGTCGTAATGATTTAGTATGAGAAAATGTACGGTAACGATCCATCCTGACCCCGATTATGAACACGAATATGAATATGAATACGAGAATATGGAATATGAAAAAATAAATAACAATTGCTTTGTATTTTATGGAGGGATTGACTGCATCGTTTATTTTTTGGTCTAGAGACAAATCTTATGAAGAGCTGCTATGCAATATGCATGCTTAGTACTTCAAAAGCAAATACTAAAATACCACTGTAAGAGTTGATGGCGACTATAATAGGCTATCAACAATAGCAAAATAAAAAAAAACATTTTAAACGGAGTGGCATGGTAATAAACGCACTACAATCCAGTTGAGCCAAACATGACTGTTTGCTTGTTGTTTTTGCTTGAGCAGCAAACCAAACTTTTCTCACCAACCCAATCAAGTGGCCATATTATTGGTGTGTAATTAACAAATCAAGATTCACTAAGCTTCCTACATCGGGTCAAGACAATAACCTATCATAATAGTACTTCAAGCACAAGATGATGCCGCACGTAGAGTCAGCTAACCATGAGAATTCTACCCTCATTGCATAGTGGATCACTGCAAAGTGAATCTTGGTAGACGGGTCTAAAATTTTGTATCGGATTATATTATTGGAGGTGTTTAACGACGTACTCGACAGCTTAGGTCATATGACGTCTTCCGAATCAGGTCCATCTACATCGCGAGGTCGTCAATCGTCATAAAGGGAGTCCAGCAAGGGAGGGCAGGGACAAGTGGGAGAATAAACCATCAGTGGGATAGTGGAGGTGGAGGAATATCACTGGGTCTCCTTTCGTTCCTGTTCCTGATCCGCGTGGCTATGGATGGGAAACCACGGCAGAAGGAGATCTGAGCAACGAGTGGATGTTTGGAACTCCAGTACCTTTGACCGTTATGGATCTCCTAGCCTGTAACTGTTGCCGTGTTTGCAAGATACCGACATGTGAGTGTTTGGCCAATCATTAAAAGTGTACCCACGCTTGTAAGCTGAAGGGTTGTACAAATACCAGTACCAGTACCAGTAGCCAGCATGAGAATTCCAGTGAGTCAGAAGGTGATTAATCTGACAACTTGGACAGTGACTGCTAAGGTAGATATAACATAATACTAGTATCATATCACGTATCTCAGCATGGTCATGCTCTTTTCTAAAAATGTATTTTGTTGCAGTTGCACACCTATTTAAGAATACCCTGATGTCAGAGGACATTAATTAGAAATTCAGTAACAATCTTGAGTAGTTTGTAAGTAGTATGAAAATTACATTCTCTTACGATTAAAACATGACATTATTATTCGTTATTGTAATTGCAGTTAAAATTCTGCGTTTTTAGAGTACCCACAAGTAATATTTTAGTTACTAGACCTAGTTCGACGATACTTACCTATTGACCTTTGACCGCCATTTTGAATTAATACCGTGAAAACAATGTGATTACAATAAGAACTATTCATTTTAATGTATTTATGAGTAAGTACGTTGATATAATGAATATTGGCCAGTAAATCGAAGAAAATTTTAGAAATCACCCATTTTGAGGAAATTGACCCCAATCAAGGTCAAAAAAGGTAAGTAGGTAATTTAATTTTTTTTTAATAAACTTTATACATTTATCTTACTAAAAGAGTATTTTTAAACTTTGCAAACATTTTTTGTTATTTAATTAAAAATTATTTAAAAAATTACAAATTTGACCTTTGACCCTGGTTTTGACATAGAAAGCTGGATTTGCCAGAGATATATCATGGTTTTTTGAAAAGTACTCATCTCAAGCTTTCATTTGATATATGTCATCGTTTGACCCAAATTTTATACCGACCAGGCCTTTTTCGAGCGTTATGCAAAGGACTATAATATATATGTTCGTAGTCTACACTTCGCTTCCATCAGGCGTTTGGGAGTTTATTTTATATTTGATTATTGAGTTATGATGGCGAATAATGTAATTCGTTATTCTCGTATATTAAATCGTTATTGCTCCACATATATTTATATAAAGTGTGCCACCAAGGCGAACAAAAAGTTGAGAATGGTTTGTTACTTCGACACAGCTCAATGTAAAATAAATACCTGCTCAAAAAGCGCGACGAAAAGTAACAATTTCACTAAAAACATCACAAACCAAAATTATTAAACATAAATACAAATAGATCAACATAATCATTTATCAGTTATTTTATTTTATGAGAAATAAGGATTTATTTCGACTCTCAAAATGAATTGTATGTGTTCATCAGATACATCTACGAATAATCTTATTCAAATATATAACTATATTCCCACTAAAGTATGGTTAAAAGTGAGCTCAAAACAACATTACAACTAATTTATCCACACTTTAGTGGATGTATTCATATTGTTAATAAGTTTTAATATCTACCATTGCAATGATTTTTAAGTCGAGAAATAAGTTTCCTTCACAATTTTATTCTTAATTGATGAGTTCTATCGCAAGAGTCACTTGCCTTGCACACTCCCGTAGTGCCTATTTGCCCATTCCAATATCTCCTAGATCTACTTTTGTAAAATATGCATCGACCCATCGCAGCTCATATTCGATTTGTGTTGAAACCATATACAACCAGCTATTTATTTTTCATTCACAATTATAATTAAATTATTTCATCAAATTGTCCTTCAAATTCTCTTAGCCGTTCGCAATAAAACCTACTCTTAAAAACCAACTCGTCAAATCACTAAGACATTACAAAATTTAAAAAATATACATATGAACGTGTAACAAAATGAAGTAAATACATCATAAATTAATTCGAACTTTAAAAACGTTTTCAAATATGTCAGTGTTTAACTTTGGCAAAACCATTATAAAATCAACCTAAACCATTAAGGCTGCGCGGGCACGGGTTTTCAGTTTTCTATACTGCTACAATTTACTTCTCTGCCCATCCCTAAAATACCTTCCCTTGCTCGTATGGGTGAAAGCTGTATTGGCATATTCTCCCATATGAGCAGGGTAGATCGTCCGCATCATTTGCCTATCCACCGTCATCCCTCCATTAGCCCCCCCCCCCCCTTCCTCTTCCACACCCGTTAACCCAATCAATTAATCAAAATATAAAATAGTTTATACAGTACTAGAATATCGGTCATAGTTAGGCCCCACACGTCCGGAAAAGCTGAATTTCTTGCTTGTGAAATAATTATTTTTAATCTCACTTTTAGAACTCCATTATTAAGGTCCAATTTTGTTTTCTACACTTACTTGCAGAGCAGACGAGAGATGCGTAGGGCGTGTCATGGACGTTTAAATTTCATAAATGTTCTTTTTACAACAAAACCATCTTTCCGAGTGAAATTGTTTGAGTTGCAAAGGTGACACAAAAACACCACAGTTGACAGTTACATATTCGTGCCCATAAGAATGACGTGAGTGATCATTCACACAGAGCTGTGTGTGGTCATTATGATGTTAAATACCCGGGTAATAAATATTGTTCTAAATCAGAATTTTATACTGAACCGTCCTCACTATAAATAACGAGTAAATATAATTGCTCATTTCTGAGAGAAAACCTATTATTGTTTTTGTCGTATTTATATCACACACGATGAACTCAACACGATGAATACAAAAAAAGCTGTGATTACTAGCTTTGATTTCGAATAGTTTCTTATTAATTTGTGTATTGCAAACTATCACGTTTTCGACCAATAATAGGGAAACAAGGCAACAACATCTTGTAGACGAAGTGATTTGTTTTCTCGACCTACTTTGCGGTCGTCCCATTTCTGTCGATTAAAATTGCTTTAAAATGATTTCAATTTGTGAAAAAGTTAAATCCTGAGACTATATTATGAATTCAAGTTAATTCTTTGTATATATAAATTACAATATTTCGGTGGTAAATAACGATTATTTTCATCGTGCATTATGTAGGGCACCTGTAGATTAGTTCAACCAAAAATAACAATCTGGTTCTTCCTAAGTCCTAGAACTGTATTTTCCCATCAATAGATCGGCGTTCGTAAAGAAGACATGAATTTCAGTTCCCCCCCTACCAATAACGTATATGATACAATTCTGCCTACTTAAAAGTTCCAGCTGAGTTCTGCACACCGTTCTAATACTGCGTTATACTTGACCATGCATGTGTTTGAATTGAATTAACAACGGGTATGAATATTTCAAAGATTTGTGTAGGGTGCTTTAAAGTGCATCATCATCGTATTCACTATTATGTTGATTTACTTTTATTTGTATTCAGTGACACATTTTTGGGGCCCGATTTCGCTTTAATACTAAATTATGTGACAATTTATGGACCCATTATTTCGCATTCAACTAGTTTACCTTTAGCAATCTGTACTTGTCCTCTGTCAGTTTAATGGAGCTCTGGGCTTCCATTTACTTCATCATTTAAAATGAACCACGCTTCCATGCACCGTTAGTTACTTTTTATTTGCTCGATATACGAATGTTTGCATGTTCATAAATGGCAATATAAACATACCATATATAGAATCTAGCCGCTTTATTTTTGCTGTAATTAAGCTGCAAAATAATATGTTGATATGACTCTAACAATGCATGTCATTAATGTATTTTTATTGTATTTTTGAATTGTATGTTGTTTGTTATTGTATGTTGAAATTGGTTTGTATTTTAACAAAACTTGAAAGTACATAACTATAAGCGATTAATTCCTGCTTTAAATGCAGATGGTTTGTGGTTCATTTCCTTTTTTAGGGTGCCTTTCTAAACTTTTGTATTGGATTACGGGCATGTCACACCGTGTCAAGTAGTCAATTTAAATGTAAGTTTTTAATAATAAAAAGAGAAAATGTGTCGTTCTTCTTTACATTTACATACTTGAACTTGAAGATAGTCACCCAGGCAGCTAAAGCTGATGTGGGCCCTACAGCAGTATTCTTTTAAACGTATTTAGCAAGTAAATATACTCTATACCTACTCTGTTCCAAATAAAGAACTAATTTTCTGTGTGGGACATATTTTATAGAATTTATTATAATGCACATTAATGTAAAGTTTTCGATGAATCCATGACTATGAGTTTACCAACTGAGGCGAACAGGCAAACTGGCGTTGCTAACCAGTGGGTCAGATAGTTATAAATAGTTCATGATGTTTTTAATTGACCAACATAAGGGAATCAAAGTGGCGATTGGATGACTCATTAGGCGCTCTCTGAAGCGGCACGGATCGCAGCTCATTCCAGTGTGGATGGCAAAGTGATTGATTCTCTCACTAGTGGCGAAGTGAGCGCGTCTAGGCTCGCAATCGCATTCTTCAGAACGCTGGGCCATCAACTCCTTGATCACGGTGCAGGATAGAATGTACGTTTAAGTTTAATAATGCATAAAGAATATAATTTATGGACTAAGAACATAACAATGTATTCTGACAAAGTAAGGACTAAACACTCACGTAGGCTTTCGGGGTCCGAGTCAATCACTAAACTTGGCTTTCGGGTAAAGTCGCGTCGATTATTGCTTTAAAGCAATATGGATGCCTCATGGCAAAGTCAAAGGCAAAGCAAAAGCTTTTAAGCAATAATCGACGCGACTATACCCGAAAGCCAAATTTAGTGAAAGTAAAGACTATAGTATAATTTTTTGCAGTAGGGACCTTGTTTAGGGTTTCACAACACTCAAAATAGATGCATTCTGGTGAAAAAAAATTAAGAAATGAGTAAAAAGTGATGTTTATATATATTATAATATAGTGGTTGAGTGGTGGGAGGGGTATGGGGGGGGGGGGGGAAGGGGCTCTTTCACTGAGTCTCTTAATGTTACATTGTTCGTATACTTCAACTATAGGTAGCAATTGACATAGTTTGCAAAATGTGATTATGTTCACTATCTCATTACATTATAAATTCTAACATATAACTTCAAGGTACATTACCAAAATATCACACAGACAGACGTTCTTTTAATTTTAGTAAAAATTTCATATTGCTGTGCTTTTGACGGATTCGTATGGTGACTGATGAAGTAAAAGACGAGAGCCGGCATCTTTCGTTAAATAAAAAAATAAATAATATACATAGATATTTTGTATTCATTGTCGAAAGTGCTACACTAAGTTATAAGAACTGATTTACAGTTTCTTCGTCGTCTTGTCGAACTTGGAGCATTTCTTTGTGAACAAGATCGCACAAGATGTTCTGCAGTTCGAACTTTGGTTCACTAATTGAGTTAGTCCCACCTATTTACTTTATGTGGCTGTGTACTTAAATATTTATTTTGATAATTTTAGGGTAGCTACGCTTTGCATCTACGGGCTATTTCAAAACAAAGTTTACTTTTAAATATACCTTTTGTTCATGCCCACTTGTTGTTCTGTTAAATTACAGCGGGATTCAAGGAAATGTTGATTTCTTTGATGTTGTACCCATTTGACATTGTAATCGTTCTTATAAGCTACATTTAGTTTATCGCATGTTTTATTTCAAACTAATTAAACTTGAGTTATTTCGTCGATTCATAAAATACAATAACGAATAAAATAACGCAGTTTTGAAAACAACCCCTTCTAAAGGGTTGTTATGAACCAATGTGGTCTCCAGCGCTCTCTAGCTTGTGGAAAGCGTTACACATGGGAAAGCTTGACGCGAGGCGAACACGTAGCGACACCTGTCGGGAGGAGCGGCAACTATATCTTGTGCGCGGTAGTAGCGTCGTTTTCAAAACTATCCTACATCTTCTGCAGAATAATGTTATTCAATTGACCATGCAGTCATTATCATTAACTGGTATAGAATTTGTAATGTTTAAAAAAAAATATATTAACCTTGCCCGGGAATCGAAAACTAGTCCTTCGGTTATATGTAAAAACCTGGGACCACCACCAAAAAAGATAATTTTTGTCCTTGTATTTATTACAACGCTTATATTAACTTGCCTTGTTTGTCTGGACGGAATCTTTGAGACGATATTCCACCTACTTCTAGATGTTCGATCAAACTGAAATTTTTTACAAATACGTATTCCTGATGGCAATACATAAATCAACTGTCATATTTACTAAATTGTCAATTAATTCATCATAATTAATTAATTAATGTTTTACATAGAAATCGATGAATCTTTGAATCGATATTTCACCTACTTTTAAATGTCCGATCAAGAAGAATTATTTTACACAGACGTATTTCTAATGACAATACATGAATCAACTGTCATATTTACTAAATTGTCAATAAATTCATCAAAATTAATTAATTAATGTTTTATATGGAAATCGATGTTTAACCCACTTCCCAACGTCAAATCGAGTTAAACGTTTTCACACAGACGTGTTCTTAATGACCATACACGAATCAATTGTCATATTAACTAAATAATCAATTAATTCATCATAATTAATTAATTGATGTTTTATATGGAAATCGATATTTCACCCACTTTCCAACGTTGAATTGAGCTGAAAGTTTTCACACAGACGTATTTTTAATGACAATACACGAATCAATTGTCATATTTACTAAATATTCAATTAATTCATCATAATTAATTAATGTTTTATATGGGAATCGATGTTTAACCCACTTCCGAACGTCGAATTGAGCTGAAAGTTTTCACACAGACGTATTCTTAATGACAATACACGTCAATTGTCATATTTACTAAAAAAAGTCAATCAATTCATCATAATTAATTAATGTTTTATATGGGAATCGATGTTTCACCCACTTCCCAACGTCGAATCGAGTTGAAAGTTTTCACACAGACGTATTCTTAATGACAATACATGGATCAATTGTCATATTTACTTAATAATCAATTAAGCCATCATAATTAATTAATTGATGTTTTATATGGGGATCCATAAAACACTCACTTTCGAACGTCGAATTGAGCTGAAAGTTTGCACACAGATGTATTCTTAATGAAAATACATGAATCAATTGCCATATTTACTAAATAATCAATTAAACCATCATAATTAATTAATCGATTTTCGATATATATTCGATTGCAAGATTCTTTAAGACTAAAAAGTATAAAATAATATTACACGAAAAAAATAATGTTTTTTAAAAACAACGTTTATATTTAAATGCACTAAAAAGTAAAAAATAAATTTTCGCCCGACAAATTTTTGCCTCACTCGGAAAATAAAAGCGTTGAGCGCTTTCCCTGCATAAACAGCAGAATACTGCAATCTATGTCAATACCGAAAGCGCCCAACGCTTTTATTTTCCGAGTGAGGCAAAAATTTGTCGGGCGAAAATTTATTTTTTACTTTTTAGTGCATTTAAATATAAGCGTTGTTTTTAAAAAAAATTATTTTTTTCATGTAATATTATGTAATTATTATTTATGGTAAGTAAAAACTCGCAACTATAATTAAAATTTCACTATCTGAATAATGATAAGTAAAATGTTCTAAATTTCTATATGTAGAATAACATATGAAATTATATGTTGCATTCAGCCATATTTAGGACATAGGACAAATTAATATTGATTGGAAGTATACTCGCACGGCACCTAACCATAAATAAACATTATTATGCCTAATATATTTCGGAGGCTTTCACGGCCGGAGTCAACTATACTATCGTGGTTTTCCGGGTACCACCGTGTCAAAAGGTGGAACCTTGCAATATGGGCGAAACGTTGGATTGGTTCCACCTTTTGACACGGTTGTACCCGGAAAACCACGATAGTATATTATTAGGCCTATTCATGACGTCATTATTTGCCCTCTTGAGTTTTTAAGTACTGGTTATAAAATAATACAAAGAGCACCACAGGAAATTTTCCCGCATCTAGATTTAAAAAACAAGACTTTTTCTTGATTATCATTCTCAAAACTCAACATATCCTATTTTGCGACATGTCCGGCACAAAAAAACGAATATGTCCATTTTGAATCGTGGCGCCGGGACGCGCTTCCGCGACTGTGGCACCTCGTCGGCACGCGTGGGCGTCTCCCGAACTAAGAGTCAAGTAGTTCCCTTCTTCCGCGACAGAGCGCGACACTGATCTGTGATGTCACACCATTCATAAAACATCCCAAGCGTACGAAGTTTCAACATGAATTATTCGAGGGCGTTTGAAGAGATTAGCCACCTGTTGGATTAAGTCAACACATTTAAACTTTGCGCGAAGCTCCAGATACCTCAGAAAGCTACCCCACCGCAGTAGCATCAAACGCAAATAGCAAGCACTCCTCACACTTGAAAATGATTTGTTTTAAAAATGTTAAGGTTAAATAATATTAATCATATTTTCTTATGCGGTTATACCTGTTAATGTTATCAAGCCACTAATTTGTTTTGCACAATTCCATCACATCCACTTTTCTGTTAGTAGTTTCATTTCTAAAAACCCATCACAATATGTACATACTTTACAGTAGACCAAAAGACAATTTTAATCTAAATCAAATTAGTTATTAGTTTTTGAAAATAATTCAATACCAATTTGTGCCAGAACATTTAAAATTGTAGACAATCAAATTCAGTATTTACTCGTAGAAAAATAAACCTAATTTGTAAGCTGTTACGTGCTGCACCATGAAGACTGACGGAGCTTATTAAAAAAAAAAAAAAACTCCTACGCGGATATAGGTTTGTGTCAGTTAAAGAACGAATTTTAAATTTCAATCGTTAATAAAATAACTATTGAAATTACCGTCGCTACATTAAAATTTATAGTGTTTAAGGCTATTCCTCTCCTTCGCACACAGTCTTAAAACATTTTTTTTACAAGCTACAACAACAAAATATCTTAACCCAAGTCTACCCAAGTATGACCATAAGAAAAAAAGAAAAAACATGTTATATATACGCGTACCGGCCGTATACACTTCCGACTTTACGGTGCTGGCTCCACGGTTACAAAATACTAAATGTGACGTTTTAAATATTTCTCTCGATTTGAAATACTTATGAAATAATGACTATGAAATTACATGGCTGTAGCATAAACAGGGACTAAACTAGAACAATTTTTGTGTACCGATCAATGAACGAGTAAAAATTGGACATTTTTCGATTGATAATGGATGCGGAAAGAACTGAAACCCATGCCTCAAACTTCTTAGTCATTACAAGGCCCCCTATACGTATAATCAAGAATTGACTTGAAGCCTCCAGCACTGTTACTTATCGAGATAATAGATACTGCGTATATGAAGTAATTAGTTGACGCTAGCGGAGGGAGCGATACGACCTTGCTTACACAGTGTCTGTAACTCGACTGCCCAGTTACTCGGCTGCCTGCTGATACCTCTGCTCGGCGGGATGGGGGTATATTTCTCACTCAACGATGGGGGGATGTTAGTGAGGTCACATGGCGTCATATATCAACAGCTGGTAATGATTAAACAGTGTGCATATTTGATAGCGGGCTGGAATGGCCTAAAATTCATTGTTTATCTGGAACTAGATCAAATTCTGCGTAGGAATATTTTTTTCAATATGTATTGAAGCGTTCTCAAGATATTAATAGAATACCGTTATTAATATTGCGAGTTACCCATCGTCGTTAAAGAAATAACACTGGAAACAATTTGCACCTAAGGTTAGATGTTGTTCGATTGGTTGCCGATAAACGAGTGTCTTCCGGCCGTAGAACGAACACGAGAAATCCTGCCTGGAAGTCCTCAGGGAAATCGTTTCCGGTGAGGTTCTAGAAATACAGATCCAAGTGTGCACAAATGACAACATGTCATCTGAGGACGAATTTTCTATTTTTCGATTTCACCGTTGAATATCACAAGGGTCACTTTACTACACAAAAAGTGAATATATCAAATATTGGATGAGTTAATTCTGTAAGCAAAAAAAAAGCCGCATTAATGGCTATAGCACGTAAACTAATAAAAAAGATGGTTAATTAATAATAAGTATTCCTGAAATAAATATTCTTGCCAGTAAACGAAGAGATTTTATCTCATCCTTTTATGATTATCTCTGATGGAAGTAAGACACTCTAAACTTTGAATTGGACTTGTATTGAGAGCCCCAACGGAAGACTGTTATCTTGGTCATTGTATTGACGAAGAATGCGACGAACAAACTCTTTTGTGTCTGTCTCGCCAGTAAACTGAAATCTCCAACGAAATCTTTCCGACGAAGAATATCCACTGTATATCGAGAGGACTTGGGATTTGGAGTTGCTTGCTTTTTGACTCTAGGTTCAAAGTAATTTGAGAAATGAAATTGTATGTAGTGTAAACGTTTCCATCTTCATACATGAGGAGATAATCAATACTTTAATAAAGAAAAATTTACTTAAGTTTTTTGTTGCTATTTTCAAGTCTCTAGTTGATTCTACACATTTACATCTTAGTTAACAATTTTCTCAATTCTAAGTTTATAAATATCAATTATATCAATCTATTTATTTACATTTATTTTTTCTTCATGTTCTTTCTTATTTGCATACTTTTATTTTGATAATTTATTATTTCCACTTCATTTGATTTTATTTCATTTCTCAACTATTTTTTCTTTCTTCTTCTTCTTCTTTCTTTCTTTCATGTTCTTGTTTTTTATTTTATATAGTTAAGTAGTTTGTTTTGTTTTTGTTGTTATTGTTATTTATGATTTCATTATTATTAATTGTTTGCATAGCCTAGTTTTATTTAAGGTCCTTCTTTGTAAATCTATTTTTATAACCGAATAGGATAGACATTAAATAAATAAAATAAAATAAATAAATATTTAAATTGAAAAATTAGCTCAAGATAATGCAAATATAAACTTTGAAAACAAAATATGTCATAACTTATTCATTCACATTCAACATTATTGGCCTTTTACGGATTTAAGTTGTCAGATTTAAAATAACGACCTTGTAACCTTGTAATGTATCTCATCGTGACATTACCAAACAGAGTTTCCAAACCGCTCAACGGTCAACAAGTGAAGTATTGTTTAAGTAAAACTAATATTGAGTGCACGTTTAAACGTTTAAATGCACAACGATGCTGTATGAAGATATGTGACGTTATTACTGTGAATAATGAGTTGTCGCTGGAGGATGGGGAAAGCACTCATATGGACACTTTAATGGACAATAATAACTTAGTTCTTTCGTTTCTTTTTTCCTTTTCCAATTCTCTCCGTGCTTTTCTCTTTTCGTTAGTCTTCTCTTTAATTATTTTATTTTATTTCTCTCTCCATTTGGTTCCATTTTGTATGTCGTGATTTTATACATATACCACGTACATCTGTGAATTTCGGTTACATATATTTTGTTTTCTATTAAATTTCAATACATAGAACAATTAATTTTCTTTGTCATTTATTGGGTTTTGTTCTTGTTCTCTAAATGCAGTTTGATTTTTTGTAGTTGTTTTTGTTATTTTATGATTATTTCATTACTTATTGTATAGTTTGATCGGCTTTTTTTCAAATTTATAACTGAATTGGATAAACATAACATAAATAAATACATAAAAAGGTTCAAATGTTCCCTGTTCGAACTCGCATTGGCACTACCAACTGTTGGAAAATCACTACATTTCTGATGGAGTATCGGTTGCGAAGTAGACGGTAAATAAAACGAGCATTCACAGGTATATTTACACTTGTAGACTATTGTTCTTCGGTTTCTCATTTGCAATACAATACAACCATACACAACACAATACAACTATACACAACACAATACATACACAACGGTATCTGTTGGACCTAATGAGACTATAAGTCACTTCAAACGCAAATGGACGGTATTCGTTCATTTCAACCCTTTCATGTCAGTGTTTTTGAATATGGATCGTGTTTTCGAACTCAAAAGAACATTCCACTGTAACTCAGGGTTGTCTCTTTCCTTTTTCATAGTACGCGTATTTCAATAATTCATTATCAATAAATTGTAGGCTAACGTTTTGTAATTTGTACTTATCCAGACTGTTCTCTAGGTGTATCTATGCACGCAACGTGTAGTTTAGTAATTGTTTGTTTGTTTAATGACGCACGTAAACACTAGGTCGTAGGGCTATAGGAGCGTTGGCCAATCAAATCCATCACTCACAGCCGTGTTATTCTAAAGGGGATCATGTAGAGGGGTTCAGTGGGTGGGTGGGGGGGGGGGGGGGGGGGGGGGGGTCAACACTACGGGCACACCAATTATGTTTTGTTTTAATGTTTTTCTAGAACATACATGTATGAAACTGTTGATATGGTATACAGGGGTATATCGTATATATATGGTGACTTTGTGATGTGAAGAGTGAAGACCAAAACAATATGTGCAACATATATAATAGGGAATGCTCATACGATTTTTGTAATTGATTTTGAAATACGTCGTCGCATATATAATAACAAAGTGTTTTTAAATTTTGAAAATCGGATCAGTCTATGCCTCAAAATAATTGATTTAGTAACCTCACATAAAAGCGCGCGAAAACGAGCCGGCGCTATCTTGATGCGCGTGACGTCAGGGTTCTATAGCTCACCGCACGGACTGTCGACTAGCTACAAAACCCTGACGTCACAACTGCCTCTAGCCAATCACGGGGCGTTTCTACCAAATTCAAATAATCGCGACTTTTAGTCCAATATTAAACCTATTTTAAAATTTACTTTTTGGTTGGGACTTTCATTAATATACTTTGTGTACCATATACTATTAAACTAAGTGTTTGGTTTAACAAAAAAAAAATCGTATGAGCATTCCCTATTATATGCGGTGTAATGTCTGCCGCTGAAATTGTGTTCCTAAATCTGAGATGGCCGGGGATTGTTAAAGGTATTTGAAGTTAACTGTACACAGAGTTTTGATGAGGGTAAAATAGTCTTTATTATCTGTACACAATGGAATGTTTAATACATGAACAACGGAACACATGCATCACTCGACACCAATGGCTGTCCGAGCGTACGATCAGTTCGTAGCGTCATAGCCATTTCAACTTTTGTATAAAATAACACAGGAAAACAGCTTTTACACACTATTTAAATAATCGCTTTGTTAAACTTAATTATTACATTTTGTATTGTCATCATTTCCATATAATTCTCTTACAAGTATGTGAGAATTTTTTAAAAGTTAGTCATTTTATTATAAAATTCGTTTGGAATTGGGGAAAATGTATTGATGACGACAAGAATGTACAATGATTACTGATGTGTGCGGGGATGAGCAGCGTAAATTAACTTTTGTAAGCATAATATACGACAAACACACACAGATACGCAGGTGTTTATATAATATGTATACGAAGGGCTTGAATACATTTTGGTTTTAACAGCTATGATTGAAATCCAACGTTCAGGTAAAATCAAACAATGGGTCATGAAGAGCTTGTTAAAAGTGACAGATGAGCCGTTTGAAGAGGCTTGATTGGTTCAATTAATAATTGCCCACGAACCTTCCAAGTGCCGCATTATAATCTCCCTTTTCAACTTGTCAGTAATTCCACAAATTGTATAAAAATGAAATCGTGTGAAAATCATTTCCAGACACTGAAACTCAACGTGTTATTTACGGTGGCCGCGATTTTAAATTACCGTTCTAGATTTGAAAGATTGTTCTAGCTTTACGTTATTTTAGAAGCAAATTAAGGGTCCTGATTCTGAATGGGTGACGATAGGTTTATCACCGGTTTCAGTTGTTAGAAGAAAGTGAGAAGCCAATCACCACCTTGCATTCGCCTACGTAACGAGCAAAACAGCTGATAAATTTATCTTCTTCCATATAGAATCGCCCTGCAGGAAAGAGATGCCTACTTTAAATAAGTAAACGGTGACAGTGAACCAAAATGTTATTCTTTCTGATTGTTACTTAGGTAGATGCATCGACCCAGGTCTGATTTTTCAAATGTTTACGAAACTTGGTTGATCGAAATCACCAACGGGCAGTTAGCAATTTAAGGGACGTCTGAAATCAGGGTCGATTTGAAAACAATGACAGCTGCTCACCAACTTTTTAATTGTGATTTCCTTAAGCAATGAGCTTTGAATCATAATTGCAAGAAAAAATCAAAAAATATTATTTTGCAGAGGAGATAGGATTCAGTTTCAAATACAACATTAACTTCTTGCATTTATATGCGTACACAAGATATTATGTCACAATTTATTTAGTTTTACAAGTGAAGATAATTTAAACAATGTTGTTACTTCAAAACGGCATGATACATTTGAAACAATACAAACGTGTCAATTATTTACCGCGATGCATTTTTATACAATTATTTGGTAATTTCTGGTGTTGCATGACTGAAATAAGTTGGTAATGAAGCGTCTAACAGACAGAGAAATATTTAAATAAAAATATAGACATTTATTTTTTTAAATAAAATTGTGTTTTGGCAAGACCTGCGATTTTGTTTCGTCACTTATCTAAATTGATCAAGATTATTAACAATACAATATAAGGGTCTTCTCTCCGTACTATCTAACTTTATTTATGAATTAATTTTCTTAACTGTTTCAGTTTAAGAAAAATACAATACAAGATCATGGTATTGTATTTTTATATTGCCGAAAGTTTATTTGTAATTCATGGCAGATATATCAATTTCATGTGTTTCCTTCTTTTAAATCTTTACGGTATAATACTACAATCCGGTACGAAAAATGCGATATGAATGGCTTATTGTATATATCTTATTGTATCGTTAATTTCAGGCCCCCTCACAGTGAAAGTCTTATTGTTTACTAAGACAAACAAGACCAAAATGAGGACGTGACCAGTTTATTTTTATTATCATATTTACAAAATTATATTACATAACATTTAATTTACTTTATTGATCACAACAAGATTTTCACACGTCTAAACAGAGCACATACTCATGTGCTTTACACTCAATACTTAAAACAGCATTAACGTCACACCCATATTATACACTCTCTCACTCATTGTCCCAGTCATGTGCACAATAAACATCTCTATCCGCCATCCTACTAACTCCCTGGCATTCTTTTAGACTATCTTAGGCTCAGACTCCTAGATACATGTATACACTGCATAAATTAAAAAAGCCACATCAATGGAAGTAAGAAATAATTAAAATATTTGTCAAATGATTGTTTCAAAAGAAACGCACAGATATAATTTTCAGTGAGAGTAAAAATCAACATCTAGGTTTAACAAACAACAGCACCAAAATAATGGCATTCAAACATTGACAAAACACAGATTTAGTTGCCTCTTTACAGATGCCCAGATTATACGCAGACGATCGGATACTGCTTAAAAACATTGATTCTTATCATATTGAGCTAGTTATGTGTGTTACTTAAGAGTAGAGAAAGAAGTTTTTTATATTCGTATTTGTTTGTAATGATTTCGTAAGTTTCTTCAAATGTCACCACAAGATCTGAATAATCAGAATCATTTGCTGATGAAGAGCAAAACCACTAAGATATTCACGAAATAGTTATGGTATTCACCTATGAACACATTGAGCTAGTTGACATTTGCATCTCATTCCTCATTTTTGAACATCTACAATCCTCATTATAGAAACATTATATTATCTTCCTATATATATTATTTATTTCACGTTGGGCATTTTACTCATAATTAAATTTTACCGCCCCGTGTATAAGATGCCACAAACTTCTTCGTCAGTACTGTTTATAAATTTCTTCGCTTTAAGCAACCCGTACATCGATAGGTATTTGAAACAATACTCTTTCATTGTCCCTATTTCGTGTCTCGTCGAGGCTTCGCTACGGAGACATAACGTGTCACAGTTCAAGCCTATCCACGTACATACATGAGCATATTACACAATAGCAGCTACAGCACGTTTGCACTTGAGTTGGTACCGCTAGGGTGTATTTTAAATATTCCACCAAAATAATGAAGCCATTTAGCTCAGTGACATGAAGTTAGGCATTCAACTCAACTGTCACCAGGGAGATGCAAGACGGGTTAATGGAAACGTGTCTCAGTTCCCGTGAGAAATGGGAGTACATCTGTTCGCCAAGAGAGAGAAAACAGTTCTGAACAGCTTGCTGAACATTTTGCACGTTTCTAACTGAATTCCCCTGACAATTTCAGTAGTTACATTTCTAATAACCGCACAAGAAAGAAACCTTGTAAAACGGGAAATTGTTGCTTCCTATTTTATTTTTTTTCTTAACGGAGTGCTAGTTGGCGATTTCAAATTAAGTTACTTATTTTAAGGTAAGAAATTGCTTGGACAGTGTGATTTATATGGCTGCGGTTGAATCATTCCAATGAAAATCAATATAGATCTGTCAAGGAATGGAACTAAACCGCAAGGTTAGGATATGTATAAATATATATATATATATATATATATATATATATACCACAATTATGTGTCAAGTCCGCAAGTTAAAAATTTTCACTATAAACGTGATTTAGAGGTAAATTTTACTTTATTTCAAATAACATTTCTAACTTCTCAGTCTCTTCTCCATAGCTTCACAAGCCACAACACACATCACAGCTAGCTAGCAACATCAACATAATATTCATCAGTTTAATTATTATACACTCAGGAGTATCAGCTATGCGCCTGACATATTACGCAACTCAATCGTATGTAGTGTCGGACACTGTTGTTTGCGTGCTAGCTAAACACTTCTTAATGGCAAAGAAAATTACATAAAAAAGCAAATAACACTCACAGATGGCCAAAATCCAAACGTATTATAGAACCTGTTCGTAGAAACAATTTGTCATAAAAATAGAATTCTCGTGTATTTTAAAATATAATTTTAATATTTGATAAAACATTCCGTATAATATGTTATTTAAGATAATCAATTAAAACAAACTAACATTGAAGCCAATCGTTTCATACAAAGCTGTTTAGGATATGGACAAGTATTAACTTAATGCCAAATAACAAGCCTAGACATTTATCCGGAGTTGATATCATATAATGTTATAGATTATATATATTTCATTTAATATTCATTTTAAATACGTACAACAAATATACATTCATATCCGTACGCTGAAACACAAATGATTACAATCTGATAAAATCAACGATTAAAATGGTATCCAATCTTTGAACTGGTCTCTTCAACATCATTGTTGGTCTTGATTGCTGTGTCTTTATTCTGCCTGACTGATTAGATACACACATATATATTTATATTTATATTACTTTAGGGGAGACTGCTGTTTTTGTAAACAAGTTCAGATGATTTAAACCACACTTTAGCAGGATTGTATGATGAGGAAACTATGCAACAATTATAACGAATAACTATAGTACGTGAGATTTTATAAAAAGAGAATACATTTAATAGCACGATCAATTCAATGTTAGAAGGGGTTGAATTACAACAAGTATTGCGATCGTCCCCGGAAACTATAATTTTAGGTCGGTGAGCTGAACAAGCTTATGTATGTTTTTTTTAATTTATTATTTGTAGTGACAATTAACTAGGTTATAGTTAATAACCCTTAACTCATATTCAAGAGCAAGAATAGAGATTAGGTTTAAACATAATAAAGATTAATTTAATATATATTTTTCTTTTTTTATAGTTTTACTCACGTTTGAAACTTCTATTCGTACAATATAATATATATAAATAAAATTTGGAAATATACGTTGATGCGCTTTAATTTCAGTCATTCTTTTTCTTTACATAGACATAATGTTAACGACGGTTTGTGAAACCGTCGTGTAATGTCTACTTAAATAACAAGTTGGCAATTCAAAATGAAATGTAACACATGGAAGCGTTTTCTGTTAAAGTTTTACAAACTAAAACTCACATATTTTTTGCAACTTCTTTGTAAAAAGTTAGAATGAATGTTGTTTGTTATAATGTCTATGATGGGATCGAGTTTAAGTTAAATCGTGCATTGATTGCACAAAGTGTAGTCCAATATTTTTATTGATACGTTGTGAATTTTGAATAGACAATGGACTTTAAAAATATATTTTATCCTTGTAGTTTTGAATTTCGTTTTATTTAGTACTCAAAAACATATTATGCATTCGTTTATTGTTCACTCATCTACGACTTATGGATTATCAATACATTCCAACTTCTTATTATATTATTATCTCTATTCATGTGTATCAATTATTAAATTAAAAATCTACCTGGATGATTGTATGTGAATGTAAGTATATTTACAATGTTTATGCTGTTTATTGTTTCAGTGTATTTTCTGAACACATTTCAATATGATAGTCCGTTTAAATGTTTCAACACCTTTAATTCACCCTCCTTACATTGAATTGTTTATCTGTGCTCGCAACAAACGATGTGTATGAGTGTAATGTGTAACAGCAGTCCCCCCAGCGCAAGGCTTGTTCTAGTGTCGGCCCGCGGCGACCCACAGCGTGAAGACGGCGCAAGTCGCTACCGCGCCTGGAAGACTGGGCCGCGCGTGTCGGGCCGAGCTGAGAGCCACCTCGTTCTGGTTCTGTCGAGGAACCCACAGTGATGAGGGCCGACTCGGGTTTATTGTCAGCGAGGTCTTGGGTTCGACAAGCCAGCTCACAGTTGTCACTATGTCGTACATGGCCTGGAAGTATGACAAGTATTATTAGACTCAAGGGCATTTCGTGTGAACATTGTTTTGACATTTATTCTATCATTTTCAAATATTATAAGTATTAACCTGGTCAGATCTAGATTAAGGTTTGGAATTCGTGGGGTCAAGTAGTTCCTCTTGTAGGAACACGAATTGCGGGACACGGTACCAGGGACACGGGACAAGGGACACGGGCAGAAACACTTCAATCACTGAAATAGTACACAAGTGCGTACGGCACTTTTAGGATGTTTAATCAATATATTCTTATCCTTCGTTATAGAAGTACGAGATGAGATTTTCTTTATTCTCTTTAGCTATACTTCAAGAACCTTGCATAACATCGGCAGAATGAGTTATCACCTAGTGTTATCGTGTAAACACTACACATTTCTAGTATAATCATTACGATTATTCTAATATTATTACCTACTTTTGAATTAATTAATACAGAAGGTACGAAAATTAATACTGATTTTAAACTCAGAAATCTGTATCAAACAACATGCTGTGTTTAAAAAAACCCGAGGTAATGTGCTCCAACTTCTTGGATATTGCTCTTGATTCTTGAGATAGGATTTAGAAATATAATGTAAGTGGTTTATTATTGGAAATACCTTCACTTGGTGTCAACAGTCAAAATAACAAAACAAGTAACAACATCAATTCAGAATCAATTCAGATTCATCTATTCATTTAAACAAAAAATGATCACAAACAAGGTTTTTACAACTTGTTGTAGGCTTTCGCGGCCCGAGCCAATATTAATAATTCTTGGCTGTCAGGTGTCGCCGCGTCTGTCGTTTATTAAAACCTGACGTTTCGGACTAATTGCATAGTCCATCTTCAGAGTGAAGAGACAGTCACTGAGAGAACCTACTCGATCCATCTCTACCCAGCGACTGTGCCTCACACTGCTGTGCAATCTCCGACGCGCGAACATCCCGCGCGTGCGCGCTAGCTTGTTCTCGAACCTTCGCGATGTGCTTCGCATGTTCCGCCCGCGCGAGTTTCAAGCGCTGCAACGTCGGCTGCCACGCCCTACTCAGCTTTAATCCGTCCTCCCTATTGAAATTATCAGGTTGCATTTCAATTTCAATAGCCTCTCGTACCAGGCGGGGGCGGTAGTCTTTACTGGTATAGCCAGGACGCGCGTGTTGTCAAAATCCATAATGTGGCATTTGTCAACACTATGCTCTGCAATGGCTGACTTCTCAACATGTTCTTAACGTGCATGGCTCTTATGTTCTTTTACTCTTGTTGAGAAGGTTTTTACTCACGAAAAGGTTAAATTAATTTAAAAAAATGTGGTGTCGACCCACTCAGCAACAAGACTGATTTTCAGTGGGGGACTTTAATTTAATTTACTCTCCTTACAATTTACTCATCTACAATATAATAAAATGAACATGAAATGCAACCGAGTACCTCGTCGTCGTCTTCATCAGAGTCTAAGTCACCCTTCGGCCGTTTCCGTTTGCGGTTTTTGTGTTGCTGTGTCGAAGGCTTCTTGCGGCCAGGCTTCACTTCCGGTCTAGCTGCCGGCGGTGGCATGGGTGTAGTCTTAGCGGTCAGCTGAAGTTCTGCAACATGTCAACATATTGTACGTCATGGTTATCTCGTGATTATCTGTCCACAGCTTGGATGTGTTACTTTATATGATTTTGAAAAAACGTCAGTTATTCAACAAATTTGGCTTTTATAAGAAACTGCTCTAAATATTAGTATTAAGTAAGCGTAAAAGGTAAGGAAGATACAAAGCTTTACTAGTTATAACACTCAAAACATGTGTTTTTTGCCGTAAGGTTTCGAAGATAATTTTCAAACATTCAATTTCCCCACTTTCGTGCCAGTAAAATGTAACGGTCACGCGTACTAGATTATTTTAAATGTTGAGACAAAGCATGTTGTGATATGGAGTAAGTAATGTCATATCGATGAGCTCATAAGCGAACGTTCTTCGTAAACTCAATATTATATTAGACGCAACACAACTATATGTGACAAATATATGACGGTCTATTGATTTTATACAGAAATCAAATGTAAATTGAAATTATATTTCTTACATTATTATAGTTATGTTGTATTAATAGATTGTTTTGATTCCCTTCAAATGTATCCAGATATGGTTGATGTTTAATCTAGATCATAAAAGTGAATGGATCATTATAGTAAGGGCACAGTGACATACCAATTTTTTTATGTTGTGTATAGTCCAACGGAATTTGGCAGGGGGTTGAATTTGGGATGTCATAAAGGTTTAAGCATAAAACAAGGTGATTTTCTTGTGTTGGTGGAAGTGCCGGGTACAATTTTAATACAGGTTTTTTTTCGGTACAAAATGTTTGTCGCAATTACAAATTATTATATATCTAAATTATTCATTTTCAGTTGTCGGTACAATTTACATTCGTTATTCTAATGCAACTATTCTATATAGTTGAATATGTTAACCGTGACTTTGAAGGTGTCCCCCACCGAAAATAATTTCTTGTAACTGAGTGGATGGAAATTAAATGCAAATGTATTTACTTATATAAAGTGATTAATAAAATATAAGATATAAGATATTATACATTAGAACTTTTTTGCTATCACATATAAAGAATATGTGAATAAGAACCACACTTGTCGTGTTGGCAGAATAGTAAGACAATTCTTAATAAGTTTTGATCTCTGGTTAACTTAATAGTAGTAATTAACTTTAACAAGTAACGTTGACAGTAGATGATAAGCCAAAGAGAACACCAATATTATATAAAAACAAATACTGACCAATTAATTAAGCCTTAAGCCATTTTGATCAAGTAATCTTTATGCAATGTCGACCAAACATTCCTTTTGATTTAAACATTTTTGACGAATTGAAACATATATCATTTTCTTCCGAAAGTCAATACATTATGTTTATTCATCGATCACCATACTTTATTATTGATAGTTCAGTGCGAAGTGCGCGATTTTAATCAACGCACTGTCAAGCGTCCCACATGACCACCCTGCAAGAACGCATGTTTAACATACCTTGCAAGCGGATGGTTCCCTCCACTTTACCCAGGGCGTTGACTGAGGCACAGACATAAGAGCCGAAGTCTTTCTTTTCAAGGTTCTTAATTGTGAGACTCAGCCATAACGCGTACTCGTTTATTATCTCTTCTTCGATTACATACTTTTCACCTTCCAATAGCTTCTCTCCTGCAAACATGTAATTCAACAAAAATCGTTAGTACAATACCAGTTTATTCTGTAAATAAAGCTACAAAACCACAAACATTATATTTTATTTAAAGACTTATTTGACGTCAAACTAGGACAACTGCACATTTAGTGACCTCGTAAAACGAGCAGCGCGATCATGTACCTAGTGTTGCCTTAGAAATGATTGAGTCTTTGCTTCTCACAAATGTTCAATGATAATTATTATTATTATTATTATTTTCCTAGTTAATACAGTAAGTTAACTGTTCTTGGGTAGGTGTACTCATTCAATGCTGCTTTAAGAGTTTTTATTAGAACTATCTCATCGTATACGGATTCCCAACATAGAAACTCGATAATTGATAAGAAATTTGGTTTTGTAAAGCATAGCTTTTGCTCACCCGTTAGAGCGGTCTCCATTTAGTCCTTTATTATTCACGAGAGAAAAGTTTGGAATACGTTGTACTGATTATGCACCCGAACAGAAACTCTGCGTAATAAACTCCACTAACACTAAGGATTATTGCAACGAAAAGTATTAATTTGATTAAATTATAAGGAGCTTAGCATCGTTTAAACTAGAACAAAGAAGCCACCACAGTAATTAGAAGTTGATTCGTGTTCTTGCTCTGTGAAGTAAGAGTTTTTAAACTGATGTTCAGACAATAACTATCAACTTTCTGTATAAGAACGTGAATGTAACTTTAGTCACGATAAATATTATACAAAAGTTTACTTTGCTTTATATGAAATAAAACTAGTTTTACCCTGAAATAGTTGCGAAATGGACGTAAAAGAAGTTTTTATTGACTGTTCTTATAAAAATGAAACCAAGGACATTTAACGAGATCAAATTCAGCACACACCATTGCATCATTTTCTTCCCTACAATGGTTGTATTTTATCGAATGCATTACACTTAAGTTTGGTATTGTGTTATTACTTTCAATAACATAATTATTATCACAGCTTTAACATTAAATTTTTATATTTATGTGTTGTTTGGTTTAGATTAGACGGACTAATGTAACTGTCTTTATTCTTTGTTTCGGCGAAGTAAAGCAAAATCAAAATATACCTAATATGTGTACACATTCAACACGCATCAATGTTATATTAGAATTCTAAACAGCTGAGCACCAAAGTTTATGTTTATCTCCAGTTAGTAACAATGCGTTAATTCTTGAAAATTTTCCACAGAACATGTTTAGGCAAATTGAATCAAATAACGAATTCACCATGAATTACGATTGCTGTACATGCTTACGAATTTTCTGATCAAAACGTTGCATTATTAGTATAATGTCTTCTTGAAAAAAAATCACGATATCCATGACAGTAATTGTTAGATTTATTATTTATAATATTTTGAATCATACGTGCATATACACATTTAGAACTATGAAAATAATGGGAAATATTTCGTTGCAGGTTCAGTATGTAGCAGTTTTATTGGCAGTGGTGAAGGTAGAACACGCTTTACGGAATAAACACAAAATCGTGAAGTATATCAGCCCCTACTTTATCTTGAAGGTAACGTTGTTATCGTAAACACGTAAAATGTAAACTTATCAAGGAATGTGGCAGGAATACCCAAGTGCGTCCGTTTTCACTCCGCTTAACAGCTCATCGTAAACTTGGTTGGAATTCTTAAAACTTTACCAGAAGTTCTGCACCACGTAGATTTGGTTGGAAATTTCTGTAGGTGGCGAGAGTTAGGGCCACAGCTTACACAACACAACATACATGATTCTAGGATGTAATGAGTCGCGATTTAACACAAGGGTTGTCGTGGTTGGTGAATAAGGAATGTATGGAAAGCGAACCAAAATTTAATAATTTACAATGAACTACTTTGTTGCACATTAACGGATACTTTCTTAAATATTCTAAACATGTGTGTAACTTTATATAATATGCAATTATTTTATTTTTAATAGTTGAACTATAGAATTTATTTAATTTTTTAAATAAAGAATTTAAAAATAAGCACGAACATAAAAACACGTCATGCTGTTGGAATCCTTCTGGTATAAAAGCCGTATATTTGATGAAATATCAAAGACGTGATTATGGAAGACGCTGTGAGACGTTGAGTGCTCGAACTAAACTTATTCCTCGAAGCTAAACCAGCAGAGTGGTTTGGACTGATTCAATTGTCCTCAAGAATCACAACTCATTACACTCAGCTCTATAGTAAATTGATTAAATGTACGTTATTTGTTTCGATAGAACTTTCTACGGGACCCTGGATTTATTGTTGGAGAAACGAATGTTTTGGAACGTTGCAACAACGAACTTGATCTTGGTTCTTACGTAGTTTGCTGCAGACCTCTCATTACCTTGCCCACATTCATACGTCAACCGTCTTCCAACGTGCAAAGACTAAATGTTTTTTTCGTCTAGTCTACAATTATGATGCTTTCACCGGATCCACTGTCCACAATTAAACTAATGTAAATAAGTAGGTTGTCAAAAGAGATCGAACATAATGCAGCAAATATATGACCACTTTATCATCCACATTTTACCCTTAATTGTGGGGATCCGAGAAAACCCCACATTTTTTGTTTATATTGAAGTTAGTCACAAGCATTTTTGGGGGCTATACTCCTCACCTCCTCGCAGTTCCTACACAAAGCGGCCATCATACAGTACATTGTTCTAGACGAGGACCTTCGTATGTAATCGTTTGTTTTTCATTTTCACTGTACTTTAACAAGTTTTTATAACTAACACATTATTTAAATAAATATCAATAATATAACAATAATATGATGTGTTTTCTATTAAAATAAAACATATGTTAAACTCACTAAGCCAATATTAGAACTATAATAAAAGTGTTCTAGTATAATTCGTGTTGAGGTAAAAGCATCGTCTACTTGTACCTTGTGACAGAGAGAAATAAAACAGGCCTTGTGACTTATCTCCTGGTGAACGAGGTTCGTCCCGTGACCACCAACGTGACGCGCGACATCTGGTTGGCGGGGGGAGAGGGGGAAGAGGGGGGGGGGGGGAGGGACAAGGACTTCCGCGCCAACACTTGCTGTAGCCGGCGGAACCAACACTGTTATTTATCACTGTAACCCCTTAATAAAGGATCTGCAAACTCCGTGTGTAAGAAAACTCCATTCACGGATGTATATACGTAGTGTGGAATAGCTCCAAGCATATGGCGCGTGAAAAACAACCATATCCCCTTAACGAGAAAATAACAGACTATCAAAACTTAAATCGTATAACACGTTCAAGTTAAGATACATGCCTGGCTAAAAAGCAACGGATTATAAAGGGAAATAAAAAACACTATGTCTGAGATGCCCGGGGCATGTAAAAATTTTGGGTCGGGTAGGCAAAATATTAGTTTGAAATGCTTATGGCCAGTTTCACCGTAATCCAGCGATTTTCTGTTAACAAGAGATAAATACAAATGGAGCCCGGTAGAAGCCACCATGCATTTTGTATGCAATGTTTGTTGAAAAACATGGTAACCGATCCGAGATTAGTAAATCGGCCGGGTTTGGTGAATTCGGACCTAAGGCAAGCATTTTATTCAATACTGTGGGTTTCTTGTATAGCTAATTTACAATTTGTATGTACTTTGTCGTGATCTGGACTGGTCGCTCCTATCCTTTGTTCCACAGTGGCTTTCCGATTTCTTTGGTGTAATTATTCATAGGTTACACGTACGTCACATCTTTGCGCGTGGCGGCCACATTTGTGATCAAACTTTGACGTTGCCACTGAGAAACAATTGAAGACTGTTGTAATAGAACACATTAATTTTTAGTTCTTTAAAATCCAGCCTTTTTTTTTTAAATAAAATTGGTCTGTGTAGTAATTGTTTATCTTTGTATAATATATGTTTACTTTTTAAATTCCAAATTAGGCTGATTTACTAAAGTGGAATAGTATTTACCAATGGTCTGGTATTGGTCCTCATCAATTGTGTCGAAATCATGGCCGCTGTGACGTAACGTGGGAACTATGAATATGATACTCAAGCGCTGCTTTCTATACTATTGAATTTAGTCTATGAAACGGAAACATAACAACCAATTTTATGGTACGGCTCAATTTTGAAACAGTGGGCTGGACTAAGAAAAGCTCAAACAAATTGGTCAAGTAAGCTTTACATCTGGGCATGTTAAATCATCTATAACATACCCACCTGGGCGTTTGCTATTTTATACAATTTTGAGCCCTAGATAATAGTTTTATAAAATTTATAAACTTGTATCGACGCAAGTTTTCTGACCAGTGCTGCAGATGAACTGTTTTGATAAAAATTCAAATACAGTAAAATTACATCCTCGTGTAAATCGATGCTCTCAAATGTTCTCATTTGACCTATTACAACTGCTTGGAATGAAATAAACGACATGAAAATTTGTAACCATACTTGTAGTTACTTTTAATTCATTGCTATACAATCGTGTACCTAGCGAAACTTACACTTAATTATTTTCCGCACAGCAAAACAACACGTTGCTAACTGTTAAGTTTTCGAAGTACACTTTAAGCAAGCTGTGTCAAGAAGTCGTTTACAGATTTCTCTATTTGGTATAAGTAAAAGGAAAAAGGACGTGTGTTTAGCGCACCACAGGTTTCTTTTACCATGCTCTTAAACTAATTTTAAAGTTAAAAGACAATCTATCTTCATGAAATGAGAAACAGATTACCAGAGCTGAAATGATGTTATTGCATCATTTTAAAATGCTACGACGTAAAAAATGGAAAAGTATGATGTTCACAATTTACTTTGCCTCAAAAGAAGCAGATCACTGTCATTCAATTAATGTAAGTCAAAAACAGATTATAAAAAAAACGACAATATCTGTTGTGGTTTACAATTTAATTATCTGTCATGTTTGCATACGTGCGCGTTTACTGACGTCTTAATCATTAAGGCAATTGATTTTTATAATTTTGTCTCTATTAAAAACCAATAACTTAAAGACAATTTCAGAATATTCTATTTGAGGGTGACGTAAAGATGTGTTTATGTTGCCGGTAAATATTTAAGTTTCAATAATCACTTTTATTGATAAAAAAAATATATAAATACATAACAATAAATGAAATAAACAATATTCAAAACAATAAAAAAATGCCGCACTTTGTAAATTGAATCAATTTCACAATAGAGCTTGTGTATTTTGTACAATAGAAAAGATTATATGCACAATTATTTTTGTCAGTACAGTTCAATTTAATTTGTTTTCATTTTATTTGTTTATACTAAAATTAAGTTATTTATATTTAAAGTTTTCGTGGATGAACTTACTTGATATATTCATACTATAAACTTTTTTTTTTTTTTTTTGACACAATGGCGACAACTTTTATTTATATGTAATATTCTTAACGTTATACCTCGCTTTGTTATTGATATGATTAGGCCAGTTATGAGTTATATTATATTCTGTTTTGGGGGTGTTCTGAATTTATATTTTAAAAAATATTCAAAGAATACATGTCAACTAGTTCGAATGATGAACAAACGAGGGTTGCCCGTTTGAACATGCTCGATGGTTACTCAATTGAGAGATATACTTGGCTTGTCCTTGTGATAGCATCATAGCCCTGTGGTTTATGGAGTCAAACATTCTACAAATAACTGTCTACTCTGCCGGAAGTTACAGCAAGATTCCTAACAATTTCTCTAAACACGCTTGAACCACTTCGACCGATTTTGTTGTGTATTGTGTATGTATGAAAGACATATCACAAGAGAGAAATCCTTTGAATAGACACGTTGCATTATTGAATCCCACAGAATATTTGGAAAATGTCTTATCTACCCTATACGGATGTTGCCAAATTGTCACAGACGTCGAATGCACGTTGAAACAAAGTTTCGGTTAATTTTTTTTTTTCGAAATTAATATTTTATTTGTAACTTATTTGTTTTTCGTCTTGTCCACAATTATTGCCGATTTTTGATTTAATACTAACTATACGTACATACCAATTTGTTTTCTATTCAATACATTTGTCTTCAAAATGAAATGTTTGTGTTTGTTATTGTAGTCACAACAGTGTATGTTAGTTTCTATCTTTCAAATGCGATTTAAAATGAAAACACATTCTATTTATGTGGGGTTAGATATTGTTAAGATGTACAAACAAAATCGAGTTTTGATGAAACCTTAAGAGACCATAAACGTCTGAAACGTTCTGATTTTACCCCTTTTAAACGTTCTATAGATAGTACACAAAAGTGATGTTTGTTAAAAAGCCCAACTTCGGTAACATTCTGAAGGTACTCCTACACTTGGTGAGTTTATCTCCTTGATGAGAAATCATCTCCCTAGTCACTTTTCAGTCTCATTCATACAGTTCGTTTAGTAGAAGTAGAAAAGCAGTCGGGCCACCTCCATGTGTGCTGCGCGGCTGTCGAAGCTTGTCACTTCCCCTCCAACACGTGCGACGTAGCGACTCCGCGCCCGCAATACAAGTTGCAGGGGCAGAGGTATACTATCCCGCTTTACGCAAAACTGGAGAAAACTGTAGAAGCTGTAGTTAGAATGCGAAAATTAAGAATTTTCTATATGTTTCGCAAGAAAGACCAACGGACGCTCCCAGTAACACGAAATTTTGATTACTGATTTTTAAAAATATTTATAATATCACTAAGTTGAAAAAAAAATTTAATCGAAAATCGGTTTCATTAATAACATTCATAATTTACTTAGTAGTATTACGCAAAAAAAATAAAATGATTATCTCAAAAACTGCAACATTGGCAACCATCTTTCTGAAGGTCTGCATGCCGGGCGTCCTCTTAACGGGTGTACATGATTATTTCCTTAGATTAGCTGTTTTCAGGTAAAGCAGCTGATTTCGATGTGAAAGCTACGTTAGCTAACGGTGGAAATCAGATACCTTTTAAGCATATCGGATTTTTTTATAACGTCGTCTCAAGCAGAACGCCAGTAAACCATTCTTCAGTCCCGTGGGCACCCATGTATCCCTTTACGAAGTTTATAACCCACAACGACTCTCAGTGGTTTAAGAACTTACGTTTCACACAAATTACATTGCAACTTAAAAGGGTATATGTTCAAACGAAGTCACATTTCAAACATGGGTTTTATACCGTGTTGGAAGTATCCACTTTTTACCCAAGAATAATTCGGATATGGGATTTTTCGTGGATACGTTGCACGGGGGGTGGACATTTCTGTTCTGTTTTCGAGAACTATCACCAAATTATAAATCAGTATCAAATTAATATAAAAAATCACTCATTGATAAGAACCACATGGTAACTCTAAATATTGCATAATGATCATGTGGGTATTGTTTTTGTTTATTCAATGACATTTATACATTAAGTTACCTATATATTATATTTGCAAATTTTTATTCTGTAAAAAATAAATATCGATAACTTAATATTGTATATATTCAAGTATTTTACGTTATTCAATTTAGTATAGTATATGATTATCTTTTGAAATAAACGCGCTGCTTAATTAATATCTATAAATACAAATGTATGTATTTATTAGCATAGTTGTGTAGCCTCAACTAACGCGTGGGTGGTGAGCCTACTAACAAATACCGTAGCAGTTACTATTAAGGTATTTGCAACTTATGTCAGCTGGTCTTACCAGTGTCCTTGAACCAACTGTTCATGGCCTTGGGAGACGCCTCGACGTAACACTGCACATCTACATCGCTCTGCACGGGCGCAGCCACCAGCTGGTTGGAGACCTTGATCAATGGGTGAACTGAAACCATAATCAATCGTGTTCATTCTTATTGTTATTAAATTCATTGAGTGTTTAGGTTTCTGTTGTCTATTTTCATCTAACTTTTCGTAGCGATACCTGTTATATTTTGTCTCGATTAGCCTCGTTGCAAAAATATGAGACGTTAAGCCCAAATATCATATCATCATCATCATCATACCTGTTATAGGGTGCACACCAATTTCACCTGATGTGCCCCTCTTCAGGGCTCTCATTCCAGTGTGCAAGATGCAACTACTTGCAAAAAAACTTGCGCCCGGGTTACGGAATAGGGGGTGCAACTTTACAACCGGCTACAACCGTCTAAAACTGTTGTGCAATGAGGGCCCTGGTGACAAGGTATGTTAGGGCGTTTGAGTAGTTGGGAACGAATATCCAAGGGCGGTTAGTAGGTTTAAATCCCAGCATTCTTCATTTCGGCTGAAGGCAATGTTGGGGAAAATCTTCAATGAGGACTGCCGGTGACCGGAATTGAACCGGAGACCTCCTGAGTTAGAGAAGTGCGTATTACTGCTAAGAAACCTCTATCTATTTTCATCTTTATAAGGATTCTCAATGATATAGTATGACCAAAGTTTGGTATAGTTAGACCAACGTAAGTATTCTTATGCTTACGAAATAGCCAAATAAAATGGTACCAATTTATTTTCGAATTCTATAGTTCCTACCATCTAATTTAAACAGGTTAATCAGGGAAAATTGACGAACTTTGGTTGGTACCTGGGGAGACTAGAGCATTGGACGTGATCAATCTGGCTTGTGCACTCTACTTAGCGGAAAACTACATTTACGAATGTGTGAATTAAACAGGAATCTGTTAATTTTAGTTGAAACAGAGTGCATGAAAGGGCAGTAGATATTAGCTAGGAATATGAGGTTGCTTTTGATTGCAAGTACCAACTTTGGGTTAGTATCTGACCTCTTAACAAATTAGTCAATTGATAAAAGTGCTTGCTCCAATGGCTACGTACATTGCAACTGTATCTGGATCAAGAATAAAGTGCAAGCACTTCAGATCAGATGTCCCTAATAGAGAATGTTACTTTATGATATAAGAATTGATGCATAAACCGTTTTGATCAGATATACTGCAATAAAATGCAGACTTACCTAAGCCATAAACTAAAACATGGAATCATTTTCTTCCCAGCTATATTTTATATTATATATTGCAGGGTGGGAGCTGTAAGTAATATGTGACATTGCACTAAAATGCACTAACATAATATGGCTTGCATGGTTATACTACGGGACTTATAATTACTAAACAAGTGTTTTACCTATGACTTAGTAGGTGTTATCCTATATTCACCTGTTCCGTGTTCTTATCTCCAGTTTACGAATAATATATTTACGTATGGAAATGGCAAAAAAAAAAAAGAGTTTTTGGCATAACAATAAAATGTATTTACCATCACACGCCATCTTTGAGGTGGATACTAACGACTCAAAACATACGTGTATACTATTAATTCTGTCCACATGTTATTACTTTCTTCTCGCGGTGTTAATAAAGTATATAACATTTTAAATACATAACACACACATGGTAATCCAAATGTTTATATCATTCGGTGATATGCCTTCCAAAAAGGGTAAGATTATGTCAACAAATTATATAATCACAAATAACCCTGACGTCAACTTTGAAACAATACTAATTGCTGACGCAGCTGCGTCAGTCAGAAATGTCCCCTATCACAAATACGTCAAGTTGCTGTGAATCGCGTCTGACACATACATTGAAACTAACCACAGGTGATTTGAGTCCAGCCGAAGCGACGATTTGATGTCATACATACTAACTAATCTGTTGTGTCGGTGGTGACCACGCAGACTATAATAGTGCGGATACTCGCAATGTACATCATTGTGCGTGCGATCCCAATCAATTAATTTATTTGCTGTGGGCTTTGTCTCGTTGGGATCTAATTGGTCGCTTGGCGGTCATTATAGTGGACTCTGTGTGTTTTGGTGTTGGAAGGGGGGTGGGGGTGGGGGTGGGGGGGGGGGGGTTTGGTCTATTAAAGCCCAGATTCAGATTCATGTTCTAATTCCTTTCCTGTATCCTCCAAGCTAAACGTGAATGTTCTAGACTCGGACACATAAATTATATTTTCAATGTTTAAAGATAATTATTTCTTAATTCACCAATTAAAAAAAATAACACGATTGACAATCTTTAATTGGTTATCATGAAAAAAACATAAAATATACTAAAAAAACTACAGGATTATGAGGGTGTGTTCCAACTTGATTTTCGCTCACTTTCTAATATCAAGCTAAAAGTAATTATTTATTGTTAAACAACTTTCTTAACCTCAAATTCATAAAATGTTGACCATATTTTCGCCTCTTACGACATGCAGAGCTATCCGCGAACAACGAAAGACTGCTCAGTGGAGGACAGAGGCAAGTATGATACCTTCGGTTATATGGGATGGAGGGTGGACGTAGTAGCCATCAGCTAGGTATCATTTCAAAGGAAAGACCGTAGAGGAGATTATAATTATAATTTCATCAAGCACAAGCATATTAATAGGATTAATGTGTGTAAGAATAGGGTAAGATGTACGACAACCTACCTATTAGTAAACTTAAACTTGGCTTCCGGCTATAGCCGCGTCGATTACTGCTAAAAAGCTGACGTTTTGGGCAGGTTACACCGCCCATCTTCAGCGCTAAAACTTGAAGTCACAGAATGAAATATACTCGGTCCAACTCTGTGACTGTCTGTCTGGAGCTAGACCGAGGAGGTTTAATTGCGTGACTTCTTCAAGTTTTAGCTCTGAAGATGGGCGGTGTAACCTGCCCGAAACGTCAGCTTTTTATCAGTAATCGACGCGGCTATACCTGGAAGCCAAGTTCAAGTTTATTTGACTCGAGCCGCGACAGCCTACGTGAGTGGTTAACCTAGCTATTACTGGTGGTAAGCTTGAGTGTGTGAGGTACTTACAGTGTACTTGTACGTCGAACCGCTTGCTGACCGTAGGAGGGACCCCATTACTTGCGATGCGCAGATACCCGCCCATGTCATATCTAAGCTAAGCTTGAGTGTGTGAGGTACTTACAGTGTACTTGTACGTCGAACCGCTTGATGACGGTAGGAGGGACCCAATTACTTGCGATGCACAGATACCCGCCCATGTCATATCTAAGCTAAGCTTGAGTGTGCGAGGTACTTACAGTGTACTTGTACGTCGAACCGCTTGCTGACGGTAGGGGGGACCCCATTACTTGCGATGCACAGATACCCGCCCATGTCATATCTAAGCTAAGCTTGAGTGTGCGAGGTACTTACAGTGTACTTGTACGTCGAACCGCTTGCTGACGGTAGGAGGGACCCCATTACTTGCGATGCACAGATACCCGCCCATGTCATATCTAAGCTAAGCTTGAGTGTGTGATGTACTTACTGTGTACTTGTACGTCGAACCGCTTGCTGACGTTAGGAGGGACCCCATTACTTGCGATGCACAGATACCCGCCCATGTCATATCTAAGCTAAGCTTGAGTGTGCGAGGTACTTACAGTATACTTGTACGTCGAACCGCTTGCTGACGGTAGGAGGGACCCCATTACTTGCGATGCACAGATACCCGCCCATGTCATATCTAAGCTAAGCTTGAGTGTGTGAGGTACTTACAGTATACTTGTACGTCGAACCGCTTGCTGACGTTAGGAGGGACCCCATTACTTGCGATGCACAGATACCCGCCCATGTCATATCTAAGCTAAGCTTGAGTGTGTGGGGTACTTTCAGTGTACTTGTACGTCGAACCGCTTGCTGACGGTAGGAGGGACCCCATTACTTGCGATGCACAGATACCCACCCATGTCATATCTAAGCTAAGCTTGAGTGTGCGAGGTACTTACAGTGTACTTGTACGTCGAACCGCTTGCTGACGGTAGGAGGGACCCCATTACTTGCGATGCACAGATACCCACCCATGTCATATCTAAGCTAAGCTTGAGTGAGCGAGGTACTTACAGTGTACTTGTACGTCGAACCGCTTGCTGACGGTAGGAGGGACCCCATTACTTGCGATGCACAGATACCCACCCATGTCATATCTAAGCTAAGCTTGAGTGTGCGAGGTACTTACAGTGTACTTGTACGTCGAACCGCTTGCTGACGGTAGGAGGGACCCCATTACTTGCGATGCACAGATACCCACCCATGTCATATCTAAGCTATGCTTGAGTGTGCGAGGTACTTACAGTGTACTTGTACGTCGAACCGCTTGCTGACGGTAGGAGGGACCCCATTACTTGCGATGCACAGATACCCGCCCATGTCATATCAAAGCTAAGCTTGAGTGTGCGAGGTACTTACAGTGTACTTGTACGTCGAACCGCTTGCTGACGGTAGGAGGGACCCCATTACTTGCGATGCACAGATACCCACCCATGTCATATCTAAGCTAAGCTTGAGTGTGCGAGGTACTTACAGTGTACTTGTACGTCGAAACGCTTGCTGACGGTAGGAGGGACCCCATTACTTGCGATGCACAGATACCCGCCCATGTCATATCTTTGAATACTGCTCAGAAGCAGTGTGGGTCCATGGAACACTTTGTATCCTGCGAACAAAACAATATGATAGTTAGACTACAACAAAGTGGTATATGGACTCAATATTTATGGGGAAGCGTTTTTTTTTTTTCATTAAGGATTTGTAGATCGTCTGACATTTCAAAAGTTGAAGACAAACTAGAAGACGTACAGTTTCTCGGCTGCCTTATCGTAAAATTAATTTATATCTCAATTGCTGTTACTGTTTTTTTTCAATTCTCACATTCGTTTGAGTCAGAATCGTTTAATAAATCAATTGTTTCTTATTTTTTTTCTCTTATTCCCTTCTCAATTTTTTTCTTACTTTTCTCTTTTCATTAACGTTTCCTTTCATATTCTTTTTTATTTCTGTCTCTCTCCATTGTGGTAACCTTTTTCTCTTTTTTGTGTGTAGTGATTCTTATTTTCCTTCTCTCAGTTGTATGTATTTCTGTATGTCAATTAACATGCACACACACACACACACACATATATACATTTATTGTAATTTTATATCAAAACATTTGTTTACAATTTTTTAAGTTATATTTATTGTGTGTATATTAACACATTAAAATAATGTTAAACCGAAAATCCTTGACGGTTGTGGATATGCTTTGGATAGTCTTCTCTCCATTATTATTAAACTTCCTTATTAAGTCTCACCTTTGCTATAGTATAATGAGCATTTAATTATTTCCCATGAAAACAGCGACACCAGTGTTTGTTAATCATGTTTTGTGCTATGTACTTTAAGAAGAATCTTGATGAGACATTTCAAATTTCGTCCGAAGATGAGACGTTCTTTTAATAAATTAGAAGGGTTAATGAATTTATTCTCGAGAAAAACGTTTGTTATTTTAGTGTATCTAACAAACTCAGTTAACAATGAGCATCGTTCTAAGAAGGCGCATAGGTCTAATTCCGAAAATATTTGTTAAGTGTGGTTATTGGTTGGTTGAATCCCGTTTAAAAGAAATGTTTATTTATACAGTCTTACAAGTTCGTTAGCGCTGTCACATGTAGTGGAAAACGGAACAGAATTAGACGAACATGCAAGGAAACTATAATTTTTTTATTGAAGGATGCAACACAGTGCTAAATCCTAGAAACATATTTGATCTCAAATTAGCCTAATGCCAAATCGCTAGTGCAATTGCATATTAAACGTCCTTGATAGAAAGCATATATTGTATTACACAAAATACATTGCACACACATTAACATAGTTCGGTTCTGTTTGCAGCAAAACCCATCCATAGGTAGCTACATTATGAGATCTTTTACGTTGAAAATTAGTAAGCGTTATGTAAACATCTGCCTCGTTGTAAAAAAAAATTGTGAATGTAAACATTAATTTAAATTTAAAGCAAAGTTATTATGTAGTTAATTATTGACTGGCAAAATATGCGAAATCGTGTGTGTATTTATGCGTGTGTGTGTGTTTTTGTGTGCATCATTTGTAAAATTAAACTTTCCTGACATCATATCAAATGGTATCCAAAATAGGTTTAAGGTATTAAAACTAAATATATGTTAGTGAAGCAAATAGTATATGCATGAACTGAAATGGTTGTGTAATTGAATTAAACAACTAATGGATGGTTTTGAGGACAACTAGGCAGGTTGGTGGTAGCTAGCTATTCTTGTAAAGGAGTAATTTCGAACCATCAAATGGAAGTTGTTTGCTAACCTTGAACCACGGATTTTGTTAACTCGCCAACAATGTCTAGTTATGAGAATATTTCGTTACATCGAAACTTAAAAAAAGAAAAAAAAAACTTTCGTGGACAGCATTGGAGTGGACGACATATCCTCGTGTAAAATACCAATGCTTTGAGAGTCAGCACGCACGGTAGTAGGGAGGAAAAGGGGGTTCTGGCTCACTTTTTGACGGAGCCGCCGGAGCCAGCCGATCCGCGCGCGCGCCTCACACGTTACAGCTCGAAGTTGATGTGTAATCACTTTTATCTATTAATAGTCTCGGCATATTAGTTAATAGTTATGTAGGCTGATGACACAATTAGAATACACGCCCTTTCACAACTACCACCCCATCAATAATCAATACTTACCGATACTAATCAATAATAATTATAATACCAAACAATACTTTCACTTTTATCGATTAATAGACTCGGCATATTAGTTAATAGTTAAGTAGGCTGAGGACACAATTAGAATACACGCCCTTTCACGACCACCACCGCATCACAAAACTATTTATTATTTCCCAATTATCTATTTAATTCTCTATTTTCACTTAATATTCTACTCATCAAAGAATTTAACCCATGACTGACCTTACAAACAGTCCATTACACGAGGATTAGTTTCTAATGGCGTGCATTGCGTGGCCTCAATAATTATCGTAAAAAAATATGTACATCATTTTGTCGCTGTCATCTGTCTTCTTCTTCTTCGTTGGTTTGGTCGGTAACATAATTATAGCACTGATGATTTTGAGGACAAAACTTTCGGCAAAGGTGACAGTATGTTTCCCCGCAAGTATGCTTTTGACGGTCCCGTAAATTAACATATTTGCAACATATGTTACATATACGATGAACGTCACAAACAGTGCGTTGTAAGCAGTGATTTTCATGGATTGTGACATCACATATCGTTTAAAAATAATAGTGCGGGAAACAGATAATCAAAATCTTTGCACATTTATAGAAGTATAATGAGTTAATTTTAAACCCTTAAAATTAGGTTTCTGTTGTCTTTAGAGGAAAAACAATATATTCCACGTACTTTCAGAGCTGTAGAAAACTCATGCACATTCCCTTACCTAAATACAGTTCTATAAGTTTCTCAGTAACTGTTCTATTTATAGATTCAAAAATGCGGAGCAAACTAATATCATTTCTTCTACAACCCCAACGAAGTCTTGTACCTACATTAGATTATATTTATAGATTTGAAATGCGGAGCTTACATTTATAATTTAAACTCTTTGATACAAGAACAAACTTTACTGACTACTTTCGATTCTATATATAGATTTCTAATTGTGGAGCCACATTAACATTGAAGCAATTGTCAATTCCATACTCTTACCTAAAACACAGTTCTTTGCAGTTTCTCAGTTACTGTTCTATTTTTAGATTTAAAAATGCGGAACGAACTAAGATCAAGTCTTCTACAATCCCAACAAAGTATTGTACCTACATATGATTCTATATAGATTTGAAATGGGGAGCTAACATTACTAACTTAAACCCTCTCATAATAACAAATTCTATTGACTATTCTTACGATTCTATTTACAGATTCCTAATTGTGGAGCCACATATTTTACATTGAAGCAATTCTCGATCCCATACTCTTACCTAAAACACAGTTCTATACAGTTACTGTTCTATTTTTAGATTCAAAATGAGGAGCTATAACTAATATCATGCCTTCTACAACCCCAACGAAGTCTT